>LS990923.1:22361377-22961377 GCA_900464855.2 Musa schizocarpa | reverse complement strand
GTAATAAGGAACTAGAGCATATAAGAAGATTTGCAATAATATAAATAACAATAATGAAACGCAAACCACAGATCACGCCGATTTTAGAGTGGTTCGGTCAAATGACCTATTCCACTTGCGAGGCCCCTCTTCGATGAGGCTCCCACCTTCCACTAGCAAGCTTCTTGAAAAGGAAGGGTAAATACCCCTCTTACAACTCTTTACAAGCGGTTCACTCTCTTACAGATTTTCGAGAAGAGATGAGGTGAACACTAGCAAATTGAAAAGAAAGCAAGCTAACACTTTTCTAAGATCTTTCTCTCAAACTCTTGCTGCTCAAAAGGTTGTTATCTCAGCTAAGATTTGAGGGGTATTTATAGGCCTCAAGAGGATTCAAATTTGGGCTCCAAAATTTGGGCTCCAAAATTCAAATCCTCTTTGGGTTCCCGATGCTGGCGGTGCCACCGCCCAGCCAGGCGGTGGCACCGCCTGGCTCTCCGGTTCACTTGGTTTGGCTTTCTTTTAGCCCAAACCAAATCTGACTTTGGCCCCAGTTGGCCCCTAACCAGGATATAGGCTTATCTTCTTAATCCTAATCCTAATTACAAGTGAACTACATAACAAAACACATCTTAAGCAATTTATTAACCGCATGACGCCAAGTTTTGTTCCGACGAAGCTTTCTCGAAACTTCCTTCGACGGGGTCCAAGCACGCCCCGAACTTGTGATGACTTTAAAGAGTAGCTGAGACTTCTCGGTGATCTCTGCGAACCTCCGGACGATCTCTTGGCGAACTTCCAACAGGTTCCCCGATTTCTTCTCGGTTGGTTCCTAAAGATCTCCGACATTCATCGAACTCTTAAAGGTTTATCGAACTCGACTCCGGTATTCTTGCTTTGTGTTTTCTGTTTATCGTAGTTAATCCTGCACACTTAACTCAATAATATGGATTAGATCAAATAACCCATCAATTGATTTTATCATCAAAATCCGAGATTCAACATTGACGTTGCGCCGGAGGAGATCACGTCAGGATATTGGACGGCAGAAGGCTTCGAACGTCGGGCCTCGGGCCAAGAAGAGCAGAATTGCGCCAAGGATATCGGGGTTGCGGAGGTCAACCGCCGATTGGGCAACAAGCCGCAAGAGAGGACGATGTGCTAAAGAATCAGATGAAGCGCCAACCAATGACGTGCGCGCAACGTATCGTCAATTCAATTGGCGTTGTAATAACTATCTAGATCGGAGTAGAGTTTTGGTTTGCATATGCAGGATTAACTACATATAACGATGAATGCATAAAAAGAAACAAAGTGTGGAGTCAAGAACGAAGGATTCATTGGGAGTTCAAGAGTTCGACGGAAGTCCGGGATCATCGGGAACACCGCCGAACTAGCCGAGAATGAGTAGGAGCTTGCCGGCGGGTTTTTTTTGGCTCGCCGGAAGGTTCGTGGGAAGTTCGCAGAGTTTGCCGAAAAAGATCGGAGCTTGCCCGGTTAAGCTCGTTGGAACTTCGCCAAGATCAAATCGTGAAGTTTAAGAGCTTGCCGAGAGTCCGCAGAATGGTTTTCGAGAGTTTATTGGAAGACCGCCGAGAAAGTTCGCGGAAGCTCATGGGAAGAAGTCTTGACTTATGGACTTTGTAATAGCTTATATAATGTCTTTAAAATTCGTAGTTAGCATGTTAATTAGGGTTAGGATTAGGTATTAATCCTATAACCCAAGTAGGGGCCTATAATACTTGTAGGCTTAAAACACTTAGGCAGGTAATGAAAACACCAGAATGGGTCGAAAACACTGTAGGCGGTGCCACCGCCTGGGCTGAGTGGCACCGCCCAAAGACCCGCTAAGAAGCGGTGACACCTCTTGGGCTGGGCGGTGGCACCACCCAGCACCCGAGCGCTGGGCGGTGGCACCGCCAGCATCGGGAACCCAAAGAGAATTTGAATTTTGGAGCCCAAATTTGAATCCTCTTGAGGCATATAAATACCCCTCAAATCTCAGCTGAGAACACAACTTTTTGAGCAGCAAGAGTTTGAGAGAAAGGTCTTAGAAAAGTGTTAGCTTGTCTTCTTTTCAATTTGCTAGTGTTCACCTCATCTCTTCTCGAAAATCTGTAAGAGAGTGAACCGCTTGTAAAGAGTTGTAAGAGGGGTATTTACCCTTCCATTTCAAGAAGCTTGCTAGTGGAAGGTGGGAGCCTCATCGAAGAGGGGCCTCGCAAGTGGAATAGGTCATTTGACCGAACCACTCTAAAATCGGCGTGATCTGTGGTTTGCGTTTCATTATTGCTATTTACATTATTGCAAACCTTCTTATATGCTTTAGTTCCTTATTACTTTTGCTGCGCATATTTAAGAATACGCTTTCAAGATTAAGCTTGTCAAGTTCCGCTCTTATCATACGAAAGATTTTTTAAAAACCAAAGTTTTAATCCGCTGCACTAATTCACCCCCCCCTCTTAGTGCTGCTCCGATCCTAACAATTTAACACATTCATTCATTCGAACAAGGTTTTGCTATAGATTTTCAAACACAATCATGAAGATAAAATATGCTCATCATCCTAGAAGTTTTGCATCCAAAACACATAATTTCCAACATATTATTAAGGCATGTAATCGTGTAAAATTCTCATCATAGCAATTAAGTGATTGATCATTGAATCAAGAAAGTCTGAAAAATAAATTTAATAAGTTCATGCATTCGGACACATCAACATTCCTAATTCTCTTCTAATGAAATCAAATTGTTCTTCACTTAAAGGCTTTGTAAAAATATCGACTAATTGATGTTTAGTATCAATAAACTCTATAATGACATCATTATTAGTGATGATCTTATATAAAGTGATGTCTAATATCAATATATTTTGTTCTTGAGTATTGAATGAGATTCTTTGTTAAACATATTGCACTTGTGTTATCACATTTAATGGGAATATTTTTAAAATAAACTTTATAATTTTCTAAGGTGTTTTTTATCCATATAACTTGTGCACAGTATGCACTAGCTACAATATACTCAGTTTCGGTTGTTGATAGTGCAACCGAGTTTTGTTTCTTAGATGACTAGGAAACAAGGGCATGTCCAAAGAATTGACATGTTCCTAATGTGCTTAATCCGCATCAACATAAGCAATTAACTTAAAATTCTCAGTTTTTGGATACCATAATCCTATATTTATGGTACCTTTAAGATATCTAAGTATTCTTTTAACTGCTTTGAGATGAGATATCTTAGGGTTCGATTGAAACCTAACACAAAGTCCTATACTGAACATGATATTTGGTCTAGTTACAGTGAGGTAAAGTAAACTTCCTATCATACCCCTATAAGTTTTTGATCGAAGCTTTCTCCACTTTCATCAATTTCTAACTTAGTGGAGGTGCTCATAGGAGTGTTGATAGCTTTTAAGCAATCCATATTAAATCTTTTTAGCAAATCTAAAGCATATTTAGTTTGTCATTGCTTAGTTGTTTAATTTGTAAGCCTAAGAAGAAGGTTAATTCTCCCATCAAACTCATTTCAAATTCGAGGCTCATAGTTTTAGCAAAAGATTCACGAAGAGATTCGTTCGTAGAATCGAAAATAATAACATCAACATAAATATGAATAATGAGAAAATTATTTTCAAATTTTTGATAAACAATGTAGTATCGACCTTGCCTTTTGAGAAAGTATTTTCAATAAGAAAAGAACTAAGTCTCTCGTACCAAGCCCTTGGGGCTTGTTTTAAACCATAGAGAGCTTTAGTTAATTTAAACACATGATTAGGAAGGCTATTATTTTTAAATCTGGGAGGTTATTCAACATAAACTTCTTCTGAAATAAAGCCATTAAGAAAAGTGCTTTTAACATATATTTGAAATAACTTAAAATTATTATTACTAGCATAGGCAAGGAGCATCCTTATGATTTCTAATCGAGCCACAGGAGCGAAGGTTTCTTTGTAATCGATACCTTCTTCTTGGTTGAAACCTTTGGCCACTAATCTAGCCTTGTTTCTAACCACGATACCATATTCAACTTGCTAGTTTCTAAAGACCCATTTAGTACCAATAACTAAATGGTCATTTGGCCTAGGAACAAGCTTCCACATCTCATTTCTTTCAAATTGATTTAACTCATTTTGCATTGCGATTATCCATGAATCATCTTTCATAGCTTTGTCAATACATTTAGGTTCAATTTAGGAGAGAAAAGCGGCGTTGGCACAACAATTTTAAAGAGAAGAACATGTTTGAACCCTCTTAGATGTGTCTCCTAAGATTAGCTCTTTAGGATGAGTATCTACATACTTCTAATCCTTGGGTAAGGATATTTCGGAAGTGGATGCATCCAAGTTACTAGTTGGAGAAGGGGTTTCATTTAAATTCAAAGAATCAAAATTAACATCATCATCAAAATCATTTTTCTTGATTTCGAAAATCTCATTGAAAACAACATGAATGGATTCTTCTATAATTAAAGTTCTTTTATTGAAGATACAAAAAGTTTTAGAAACCGAAGAATAACCAAGAAAAATTTCTTCATCGGATTTAGCATCAAATTTTTCTAAGGCATCTTTTTCATTCAAGATAAAACACTTACACCCAAAAACTTTAAAATATGAAACATTGGGTATTTTGTTGCTCCACAACTCATAGGGAGTTTTGGTGAGTAAGGATCTTACTAGAACTCTATTCAAAATATAGCATGCAGTATTTACGGCTTCGGCCTAAAAATATTTGGGTAGGCTATGTTCATTCAACATGGTTCTTGCCATTTCTTGTAAATTTTTTTTTCTTTCTACTACTTCATTTTGTTGAGGATTTCTTGGAGTAGAGAAGTTGTGATTGTATCCATTAAATTCATAAAATTCTTGAAAATCATGGTTTTGAAATTTACCACCGTGATCACTTCTAATTGATGAAATCATATAACCCTTTTCATTTTGAACAAGTTTACAAAACTTGATGAAATATCTAAAGCATTCATTTTGTGTTTCAAGAAATAAGTCCATGTATATCTATTGTAATAATCTACAATAACAAAGGCGTATTTGCTACCTCCTAAGCTTGATGTGGAGATTGGTCCGAATAAGTCCATATGGATCAATTACAAGGGTCTAGAGGTGCTTATTTGGTTTTTAGATTTGAAGCTACCCTTAATTTGTTTTCCTAATTGACAAGCATCACACACATTATCTTTGATGAACTTGATATGAGGAATTCCTCTTATAAGTTCTTTGGATGAAATTTGAGTGATTAGTTTCATGCTAGCATGATCTGATCTCCTATGCCAAAGCCAAGCAATGTCATTCAAAACCGAGAATCACATTTTATTACAAAGATCATTGATGTCAATGGTGTATACGTTATTTTGTTTTAATGCAATCATAGATATGTTTTTGTGTGGTTTTTCAATGATGCAAGCATTAGATTCGAATTTGACAATATATCCTTTATCACACAATTGACTAATGCTCAAGAGGTTATATTTTAAACCATCAACTAATAAAACATCTTCAATAAAGAAGTTAGATTTATTACCTATGGTTCCTTTGCCAATGAGTTTACCCTTGTTGTTGTCTTCGAAGGTGACATAGCCTTCGTCTATGCTAGTGAGCTTAGAGAATTGAGATGGATCTTCGATCATATGCCTTGAGCATCCACTATCAAGGTACCATCTTTTGCTCCTAGCTTATGATAGTATATGTTTCTACAAGAAAGGATGATTTTTAGGTACCCATTTAATTTTGGGTGCTCAAAAACTGATCTAAATTGTTTATCATGTTGTATGAAATTTATCATGGTTCCTTTAGGAACCCAAATCAATTTGTTTGGACTAACTTTCTTGAATGAACAATGATAAGTTTTTTGTCCATATTTACAACAAAAGTTGCATTTGTTTTGGTGTGATACATGTAAGATAGGGCTTTTAATGAAGGTGGTTGGATTTTGGTGAGGACTTATCACAAATCTGATTCCACTTCTTTTAGGAATGTGACCCTTATTTATAAGGATCATATTCAAAGACTTGCTACCAACCTCGAATTTCTTTAAAGTGTCCTTAAGTAGCAAGTTCTCCTTTTGGAGATTATCTAGATCATGGCATTTCATACATGGAGCTAAACTATCATTATGTTCAGTTTTTAATTTATCAAAATTATTAATAAGAATATCATGCTCCTTTTTTAATAATTTATATTTTTTACTAATTATTTTGCATTTATAAAACAAGTCATGTAAAGAATTTAACAATTTATCAAATGATAAATCTGCATCAATTAAATTCGTTACCTCCTCTCGGTTGGCCATTAGGGCGTAATGAGCAACTTACTTGGTGTTGGACTCCTCTTCTTCGGACGTGCTTGAGTCATCCCATGTTGCTTTGAGCACCTTCTTCTTTGGTGCTCTTTTCTTGGCTTGGGGATAATCACTTTTGTAGTGTCCCGGCTTCTTGCATTCGTAGCAAATAACTTTGTCCTTTTTTTGTTCAAGTTTATTTTTAGTGTCATTTTTAAATTTATTTCTTTTAATAAATTTTTTAAATTTCCTTGTTAGAAGTGTCAAGTCATCGTCAAAGTCCTCATCACTTAAGTTTTCTCTCAAGTGGTCTTCTAGAGTTCTAAGTGTCATATCCTTCCTGTTCTTTGGAAGGATGTCTTTTTTCTCTTTATGAGCTTTACAAGTCATTTTGTAGGTCATTAATGACCCGATTAATTCTTCAAGAGGGAAGTTGTTTAAATCTTTAGCCTCTTGAATAGCAGTGACTTTAGGGTCCCAACTCTTTGGAAGGGATCTTAGAATTTTACTAACGAGCTCAAAATCCGAAAAACTTTTACCGAGTCATTTTAGACCATTGACGACATCCATGAAACAAGTGTACATGTCGCCTATGGTCTCACTCGGTTTCATTCGAAAAAGTTTATAAGAATAATTTAATATGGATAGTGCTAAGGCTACGAATACGCCAATGAGCACTTCTACAAAATTAGATATGGACATTATTGGAGAATGTTTTGATCAAAATAAATATAAGGGTATGATATATAGTTTATTATACCTCACAACAACTTGACCTGATATTATGTTTAGTGTTGAACTATGTGCTAGATTTTAGTAAAATCCCAAGCATTCTCACTTAAAAGTTATTAAAAGGATTTTTAGATACCTAAAAGGAACTCTTAATATAGGATTATGGTATCCAAAAACTAAAAATCTTAAATTGATTGCTTATGCTGATGTTGATTTTGATAGTTATCAAATAGATAGAAAAAACACATTTGAAACATGTCAACTCTTAGATTATGCACTTGTCTCGTAGTCTTCTAAGAAACAAAACTCGGTTGCATTATCTACAACCGAAGTTGAGTATATAGCAGCAAGTGCATGTTGTGCACAAGTCATATGAATGAAAAACACATTAGAAGATTATGAAATTCACTTGAAAAACGTACCTATAAAATGTGATGACACTAGTGCAATATGTTTAATAAAAAATCTCATTCAACACTCTAGAACTAGACATATTGACATTAGGCATCATTTTATTGGAGATCATATTAATAATGATGACATATCTTTAGAATTTATTGATACTAAACATCAATTAGTAGATATTTTTATAAAACCATTGAATGAAGAATAATTTAATTTTATTAGAAGAGAATTAGGCATGTTAAATCTTCCTAATGCATGAATTCCTCTATACATTTTTTGGATTTCTTATTTTTTGTAACTTGTGTTTTCTTTTTAAATCAAGATCATTTCCTTCATTCCTTCTTCTTGTAATTCACCAAAGATAAAGCTTTGATTCTTAAATTTTTAGTATGCACATTTTGATCTTTTATGATGAATCCTTTCTCTTTGCGATAATAGAAGCTTGATTCAATGAAACTTATTTTTCATGGATTTGATTTGGTTCAAATCCTCTCATGGATTTGGTTCTTATAACTTGATTTTTCTTGTGATCAATGAATTCCTCCCTTATTCTTCTTCCTCTTCTTCTTATTTTTATGACAAAAGGAAAAAAAAAAACTTACATATCCCAAGAAGAACCAAAAAGTGCTCATACATCTAAAGCAAAAATGCTAGCTTTCCATTTCAAAGTTTTTGCTTAACTTCTTATTTCACAAATTTGCTAGCTTGCATAAATTGGTGTAAAATATGAATAGTTTAAAATACTTACATAAATTGTTGAATGATTCTCCTTTTTATTGATGACAATGGGGGAGAAATTATGTGTTTGGAATCATGCCAAAATGATGTTGAATGTGGTATCATGCATAAAGTGACAAATGGTTAAAAAAATACTTTAATATCATGAATGTTATGCCCAAAATGATGTTAATTTTGATATCAGGTATGAAGTGATAAATGCTTTAGTATCATGTAGGTTATACCCAAAGTGTGATTTGTTATCATGCATGAAATGATGAAACTATGCATGTTATACTTTGATGACATGAAACTATGATGATACATAATGTATGAAATTTTGATATATTACATTTGATCACTATGATCCAAATTGTTTCACTTGAATTCAAAGGTTATGATTCCTTTTGAATTCAAGTTTTCCTTATCTCAATATGACATATTGATAGGGGGAGTTAAGGTTAACCCCGTCATCAATTGGTTGTCATCATCAAAAAGGGAGAGATTGTTGAATCTCATATTTTGATAGTGAAACCAATTGATAGTGTTTATGATCTGATCTACGTTTTGAGTGACACATGAAGTTTCGATCAGAAAGAGACAATTAAAGTAGGAAGAATCATATTAGGCCAGAGTAGAATATGTTAGAAGATTGGACGTCGAGCTGGAGGATCGGTCAATGTATAGGCAGAAGGATTCAGGCCATGGGTTCAGGCATCAGGCTAAGAAGAGTGAAAATAAAGTCAAGGAAATTGGAGTTACGGAGGTCAACTAGCTGATAGGGAATAGTCCGCAAGAGAGGACGATGCACCGAAGAATCGGACGAAGCGTTGATGAACCAATGACATTCCAGACAACATTTGATTCAAGCTTTATAATAATTGTCTAGATTGAAGTAGGTTTTATGCATAATTGGGTTGAAATTAGGTCAACTCAATTAGGAGCGCCAGTTGGGTCCAAGTTTGGGTTGTGTTGGCCCAAGTGAAAGGCCCAAACAATGACACAAATTAGTGGAACCGTCGGTGGCACAGCCTCCAAGACTATGTCAGGCGGTGGTACCGCTAGTCTGGGCGGTGGTACCGCCCAAACTCAGTCTCCGAGACTGTCAGGTAGTGGTACTGCCTAGTGGCAGTGCTGTAGGCGGTGGCACCGCCCAATACCCTGAAAACTAGGGGTGAGACACGTTTTGGCTCTAAGTTTGAATCCACTTGAGGCCTATAAATACCCCTCTCATCCCTGCTATGAATACACAAGAACTGAGAGTAAAAAGAAAGAAAAATAGTGTTATAATCTTATGACAACTCTCAAATCTCTAAGTGTTTGTGAAGTTTAAGAGAGGAGATAGTGAGGGTGTAAAGGTTCTCTCTGTACATCACAATGACTGAACCACTATAAAAATTTGGTATACATTTACTTCTTGTTATTTACCTTTATTGCAAACTAAATTCTTGCTTTCACTACGCTTCTGCATTCTTTTAAGTTAAGCATTTTTTATATCAATTTTCATCGAATGAAAAGATTTTCAAAACCGACGTTTTTATCCACTACACTAATTCACCCACCCCCACCCACCCCTCCTTCTTAATGCCGACTCGATCCTAATATATATATAAATACATTTGGGGTCTAAAAATACCCCAACTGCACTAATTTGAGGTCTATATCCACTGCACTAATTTAAAACCTGTTGGGAAAATCTTTGGGGGTGACATCACATGCGCAGCGGAAGAACAAGAAAAAAAAATCCCCGATTCCCAAAGAGCTGTTCGTCGTCATGCGAAGATTGGTGCGCAAAATCTGCGAAATGGAAAAAACTACGTATATAGTAGATTGTGTTACCTAGGGAGATCGTATATCCCTATTTCCTTATAGATCCTTAGGAGAGGGTAAAGGAGGTCAAGTGTCCTCTCTAGCGGTGATCCACACAACAGGGCTACGACGACGCTCCTCAAAACTCCAGGCATGCTCTGAGGTGGAGAGGGGAAGGAGAATAGGAGAGGCAAGCAAAGGCTCTAGCCTATGAGGCTCTGAATCCCTTCTATTTATAGAGGACCCCTGTCAAACCCTAATGGATCTTCGCCTATTGGGTATTGGATCTACATCCATTAACCCAAGCCTTTTAGATTAGTGGATCTCTATCCAATAATCTCTCATGGGCTCTTATTGGATCTCATCCATGGGATCCAATAATTCAGGGGCTTATTTGATATCCAATAAGACAAAGGCTCCATCGGATATCTCATATTTGAATCTCTACTCACCACAATGCCTACCATATGTGTGTGACCCTCTAAGCCCAATATCGAGCTGACTGTGAGTCATACATGTCAGAACTCCATCTAACTCAGTGAATTATTATCTCTGTAATAATTCACTTGACTCATCGACTACGGACGTACTAGGCCACTACGCCGTAGTCACCAGATAATACAGGAGAATCCAATCCATTGGACTTGTCTGTCCTCAGTTACCGTGTACCTATAGTCCCTCATTCATCTAATATCCCAGAGACCGTATATCGAGCATGGTGTTGTCACACCCATATAGTTTCTACTCGAGTCTTGCTCTAATCGGATTCTCTCGGAGAACTCTTTCTCACTCAACCCGATTGACCCTGGCTAGGGATTTGTCTGAGCAAGAACACATAGGATATTCCTCTCATGACGTCGAGAGTGGATGATCCTCTATTAATACTCAATAGCCCTTGTAAGGTCGACTACCACTCCTAATGACCAGTTGTACTAGATTTGGGACAGCTAAAACTATAAGTCTGGTATCAAAGAGTGGAGCACTCATACAGGACATCCTCGGTGTCTTAAGTCTAAGGACTAGATATACCACTAGGACTACGGAATCGCTGTCTGACAATAAGGCATCATCAACCATCAAACATTCTGTAAGCGGATCAATCAGTGAACTCATTCTCCAATGAGCACCTGCACTGTATCCCTAGTGTCCCTACACGAGCAGCTATGAGACCTACCGCATCCATCATATGGACGGGTATATAGCACACTAGTCTGTCTGGTTATCACGATGTCCCTCTTGAGTAACCTATAACCGAGATTATTTAGGATATGTGTTTAAAGGTGAATCGATCTCATTTTCGTGATCTTATCACGATCCGATTCCTATTGCACAAATCCAAGGACATCACAATATATATAATACATATATGCAATAGTTATAAAGTGATATATGCTAAAATATAATAAGCAAAAAAGATTCTGTATCAAGTCACACGTGCCATCACTCACGTGATTGGCTTGTTGGGCACCTATGACTAGCAATCTCCCACTTGACCTAAAGCCAATCACCTATGTGTTTAATCCCAATCAAACCCCTGTGACGCTCAAAGATAATCTGAGACAACAGCTTTGTCAGTGGATCTGCAATGTTATCTTCAGATGAAACTCTTTCCACTGCTACATCTCTTCGGGTTATGATCTCTCTGATAAGGTGGAACCTCCTCAGAACATGCTTAGATTTCTGATGAGACCTAGGTTCCTTCGATTGAGCAATCGCCCCATTGTTGTCGCAATATAAAGAAATCGGCTCCTCGCTACCTAACACGACTCCCAAATCTGTGATGAACTTCTTCAACCAGACTCCCTCCTTTGCTGCATCTGATGTAGCAATGTACTCCGCCTCTATGGTCGAGTCAACAGTAGTATCTTGCTTAGAACTCTTCCAGCACACTACTACACTATTTAAGGTGTACACGTGCCCCTAATTTGACTTGCTATCATCGACATCAGACTGAAAACTTGAGTCTGTATAGCCTTCAACCTTAAGGCTATTACCTCCATATACTAGTAAAAGATCCTTAGTCCTTCTTAAGTACTTAAAGATACACTTTATTGCTTTCTAGTACTCCAAGCCTGGATCCACCTGATACCTGCTCGTGACACTCAGAGCATGCGCTATATCAGGCCTAGTACATAGCATGGCATACATGATAGACCCTATTGCTGAGGCATAAGGTATCATATCCATGTCCGTCCTTTCTTCTAGAGTCTTTGGGGACATACTCATAGAAAGCAATATCCCATGTCTCATCGGTGTGAGACCACTCTTGGAATTTTCCATGCCAAACCTTTTGACACTGGTTTATATGTATCTGGACTGGGACAAGCCAAGCATCATCTTGGATCTATCTCTATAGATTCTAATCCCCAAGATATAGGATGCTTCCCCTAAGTCCTTCATGGATAAGTGTCTAGATAACCAAGCCTTTATTGTGGATAGCATTCCTACGTCATTCCTAATGATCAGGATGGCATCCACATATAACATCAAAAAGGTGATAGCGCTCTCACTTACCTTCCTGTACATACAAGGCTCATCTTCGTTCTTAACAAAGTCATAAGATCTGGTTGCCTCATCAAATCTTATGTTCCAACTTCGGGAAGCTTGCTTTAGTTCATAAATGGATCTAAGCAACCTACACACCTTATCTGGGCAGTTCTTGGACACGAATCCCTCAGGTTGCATTATATACACCTCCACCTCGAGGTTCCCATTGAGGAATGCGGTTTTCACATCCATCTGCCAGATCTCATAATCATAGTGTGCTGCAATAGCTAATAGAATTCTTATAGATTTTAGCATTGCTACGGGTGAGAAGGTTTCGTCGTAGTCAACACCTTACCTTTGAGGATACCCTTAGCCATTAGCCTTGCTTTATAGGTCTCTACCTTTCCATCTACTCCGATCTTTTTCTTAAAGATCCACTTGAAACCGATGGGTACAATACCTTCGGGCGCATTAACTAAGTTTCAAACCTTGTTGGAGTACATAGAATCCATCTTAGAATTCATGGCTTCTTGCCACTTCCTAGAGTCTATACTCATAATAGCCTCCTCATAGGTCTGAGGATCAACATTCTCAACATCCTCTCCTCTAATATGTCCCACATATCTCTCCGGAGGATGGGATACTCTATCAGACCTATGTAAAGTTGAAACTTGTGTATTAGGTACCTAAATAGACTCGGGTTGTAGAGTGGTGCTTGAGCTTGGTTCTCCAACCTCGCTCAACTCTATCATACTCCCACTATCTCCACCAAGAATGTGTTCCTTCTCTTAGCTACAAAAACCTTTTGGTCCTCGAGATGATAGAAATAATACCCACAAGTTTCCTTGGGGTATCCCACAAATTTGCATCGCTCTATCCTTGATTCTAACTTATCGGGGTTGTGTCTTTTAACGTGGGCACGGTAGCCCCAAATCTTAACAATCTTAATATCATGCTTCTTCCCTTTCCATATCTTATATGGTATAGACACTACCAAGTTAGTTGGAACTCTGTTCAGAAGGTAAGCTACGGTTTCTAGGGCATATCCCCATAATGAGATGGGTAGGTCAGCGAAACTCATCATGGACCGTACCATATCTAATAGCGTATGATTTCTCCTTTCAGAGACACCATTGAGCTGAGGTGTATAAGGAGGTGTCCATTAGGATAATATCCCATGGTCCTTGAGGAACTGAGTAAACTTTGTACTTAAGTAGTCACCTCCTCGATCTGATCGAAGAGTTTTGATACTCTTTCCAGTCTAGTTCTCCACCTCATTCTTATACTCTTTGAATTTCTCAAAGGCCTCAGACTTGTACATCATTAAGTACATATATCCATACCTTAAGAAATCATCAGTAAAGTTAATGAAGTAGGAGTAACCACCAATGGCATGAGTTGACATGGGTTCACATACATCACTATGTATGAGTCCCAACAGCTCAGTGGCTCTCTCTCCAGTTCCACTAAATGGAGAGTTGGTCAGTTTTTCACGAAGGCAAGGCTCGCAAGTTGCATATAACACATAGTCGAATGGATCTAGATATCCATCATTTAGCAACTTTTGAATCCTTCTTTCATGGATGTGACCTATCCTACAATGTCATAGGTATGCACTGTTCATCTCATCTTGTTTCCTCTTGGACACATTTACATTCATGATATGTGGAGTAGTGTCTAACATAAATAAACCATTATGCAATGTTCCTTTCGTGATGATCTTATCATCTAATAATATCGAACAACTATTGTTCTCAAAAACTAATTTATATCCACTAACTGTCAAACATAAAATGGATATAATGTTTTTGATAATAGAATGAACAAAATAACATGTATCTAATGCAATAAAAGCTCCACCAGGCAGATGTAGGGTGACCTCGCCAACAACTATTACAGCAACTTTTGCTCCATTATCCATCTTGAGGTCCATCTCGCCTCTCTCTAGTCTCCTAGGTCTTGCTAGAATTTGCAACGAATTGCATATATGATAAGCACTACCGGTATCCAATACCCATGTGTTATCATAAGAGTCTGACAAATGGAGACTGATCATGAATGTACCTGAAGATTCATCAAGCTTTTGTTTCGCCCTTTCTGCAAAGTACTCTTTGTAGTTCCTCTTCTAGTGCCTATCTTTACCATAGTGGAAGCACTGGCCTTTGTCCTTTGCTGGGTCTTTCTTAGCAACCATTGCTTTACCTGGTCTGCCCTTGCCCTTTCTCTTCTTAAAGGACCTTCCTGCTTTCCTTTTCTTTCTGGTCTCACTAATGTAGAGAACTGACTTCTCTTTCTTAATAGTACTCTCTACCTCCCTTAACATATTGAGGAGCTCTAGGAGAGTCACCTAAAGCTTGTTCATATTAAAATTCATTATGAATTGTGAAAAGGAATCTGGTACGGACTGAAGCACAATGTCTACACATAAGTTATCCTCTAAGACCATTCCTAGACCTATGAGTTTCTCTATCCACTCAATCATCTTTAGGACATGGTTCTAAACCGGTATCCCCTCAGTCATCCTAGTGCAAAAGAGGCTCTTAGATATCTCATATCGCTGAGTCCTTTTCTATTCCTCAAACAATTTACGGACATATAGGAGAATGGATATGGCATCCATCTTTTCATGTTGTCTCTGTAACTCAGGAGTCAAAGAGCAAGAGTGGAGTCATCAATGTACTTCACGTAGCAAGCGATCTCATCCTCGCTTGCCCCTTCTTCGAGCGTAGGCATCACTGTATCAAGGACGTACACGATTTTCTCCGCCTTGAGAATAATTCTCAAGTTACGGAGCTAATCCGTATAATTTAGACCAGTGAGGCAGTTGAAATCAAGTATGCCACGTAAGGGATTTGAAAGCGACATTTTCTGAAAATAAAGATGCAACAGAAATGAATAATATGCAGATTTTGCAAGAAATAAACTATCAAGATATTGACTTCTATCTTAATATGCTCCCACTATTTTACTAACGAGTCACGCGACACCCTCAGCACGTGAAACGGAAGTCTCTAGCAGACTTCTAGTGGGGATTAGGATCCAATCAGCGTCTTAATGTAACTTTGAGGGACTCGACCAATCACACTAAGCCTAAAAGGTAGACAACTCTTGCCGATCACAACTCCCTATAATTCTCGTCTTGTTCGGCCTTCAAATCACCATAGTCTCGAGGGACTCGACCAACCATGATGCTCGGTTAAGTCAACACCTTCGTTACAAGATGAGTCTGATTTGATGATATACCCTCGAGGGACTCGACCAAGCATACCATGTCATCAGGTCACCGGTGACATATCTATGTCGTAAGCAAGATAACAAATCGCGATATAGGTGAGTCTCGAGGGACTCGACCAACTCAACCTATATCGGGAATTGGTTCCTACTTATAACGATGGAAGGCCACGTGGGTCAATCTAATTGCCTCACGTTTACCGACTTAATATTATCGAGAGATGTTTCTATGATTTGGTCTCGTAATATGACATGTCACACATATACATATTTAATATATATCTATATCGCATGCAAATATATATACATATCTAGTATGTATATAAGCAATCACACCAGATGATCATAGACCATAACCTAATATGATTAGGCCCGAGCCAATAGACCTAATCACTCACATCAAGATCTATGTGTGCAACGGTGCATCTCCATACCTTGTGATCGTCCATCTCGTCCTCGTCGGTTCCGTCGACATCTCGATGCATCTTCATGCAACGCGATCGTCCATCTCGTGGGTCCCGCTATCGCATCCATGCTCCCGCTACGCCTCTTCATACGAGTACAACTTAATCATAGGCACGCAAGCCTTACAATAAACAAGAAATATAATGGAGGCTCGCAGACCCCAATAATAATAATCACAAGGATACACATCACACAGTCCATGATCATCCGTCCACACATCATACATCACATATATAAATAATCATCATCATGTAGGATTACTAGATAATAATAAAAAATAATAATCAACTAAACTTTTTAATTAATTAGTATTTTATGAAATCAGGGACATATAGGGAATTTCTTAATTCCTAGAGGTATTTTCGTAATTTAGATAAAAGATAGAAACTGAAATTTCTTAAATTCCGAGGGGCAAAACTATCTTTTGCCCAGAAAACCCTAATGCCCTCATCCTCCCATCTACGACGGCAGCGAGGGCAACAACAGTTGCTGCCCTTTTCCACTTTTGCGTCAACGATTTTGATGTCAAAAGCTTCTCCAAAACATAACACACGCAGTTTAAAACCAATCTATCGCACGAACAACCTGGCTCTGATACCACTATTGGAAAAATATTTGGGGGCGACATCACATGCGCAACGGAAGAATAAGAAAATAAAATCCCCGATTCCCAAAGAGATGTTCGTCATCATGCGAAGATTGGTGCGCAAAATCCGCGAAACTGAAAAACTGCGTATAGAGTAGATTGTGTTACCTAGGGAGATCGTATATCCCTGTTTCTTTGCATATCCTTAGGAGAGGGTGAAGGAGGTCGAGCGTCCTCCTCTCTAGCGGTGATCCACATAGTAGAGCTACGACGACGCTCCTCAAAACTCCAGGCCTGTTCTGAGGTGGAGAGGGGAAGGAGAATAAGAGAGGCAAGCAAAGGCTCTAGCCTATGAGGCTCTAAATCCCTCCTATTTATAGAGGTCCCCTATCAAACCCTAATGGATCATCGCCTATTGGGTATTGGATCTGCATCCAATAACCCAAGCCTTTTAGATTAGTAGATCTCTATCCAATAATCTCTCATGGGCTCTTATTGGATCTCGTCTATGGGATCTAATAATTCAAGGGCTTATTAGATATCCAATAAGACAAGGGCTCCGTCGGATATCTAATATCTGAATCTCTACTCATCGCAATACCTACCATATGTGTGACCCTCTAGGCCCAATATCGAGTTAGCCGTGAGTCACACATGTTAGAACTTCATCTAACTCAGTGAATTATTATCTCTGTAATAATTCACTTGACTCATCGACTACGGACGTACTAGGCCACTACGTCATAGTCCCCAGACGATACAGGAGAATCCAATCCATTGGACCTGTGTATCCTCAGTTACCGTGTGCCTATAGTCCCTCATCCATCTAATATCCCAGAGATTATATATCGAGCATGGTGCTGTCATACCCATACGGTTTTTACTCGAGTTTCGCTCTAATCGGATTCTCCCGGAGAACTCTTTCTCTCTCAACCCGAATGACCCTGGCTAGGGATTTGTCTGAGCAAGAACACATGGGATATTCCTCTCATAACGCCGAGAGTGGATGATCCTCTATTGACACTCAATAGCCCTCGTAATGTCGACTACCACTCCCAATGACCAGTTGTACTAGATTTGGGACAGCCAAACCTATAAGTCTGGTATCAAAGAGTGGAGCACTCATATAGGACATCCTTGGTGTCTCAAGTCTATGGACCAGATATACCACTAGGACTACGGAATCATTGTCTGACAATAATGCATCATCAACCATCCAGTATTTCGTAAGCGGATCAATCAGTGAACTCATTCTCCAATGAGCACCTGTACTGTATCCCTAGTGTCTCTACACGAGCAACTATGAGACCAACTGCATCCATCATATGGTTATACCCTCTCCACCATAAATCTGAAGTCTCAACAGTATTTTCTAACTTTTGAAGGTTGATTAAGAACTTCTTTCAGTCTACAATCAAAATAGTTTACTCTGATGGCGACGGTGAAAATCAAGTCATCACATCATATCTCTCAGCTTGTGGTATACAATACCTCAAGTCACTCTCACATACTCCTCAATTAGTTGGTTCTGCTGAACATAAATATCGATATATAATTGAAACTGGTCTTATACTCCTCCATCAAGCCTCCATGCCAACAACCTTTTGGTTTGCAGACTTTCAAACTACCGTCTACCTTATCAATAGTATACTCACTACAATCATTCATTACCAGTCACCATTTGAAAAATTATTTTATAAATCTTCAAACCTTCAAAAACTCAAAGTATTTGGTTGTTTATGTTATCCATGGCTATATCTCTATGCCTCACATAGATAACATCCAGATCTAAGCCTTATATTTTTATCAAATACTCTCTTGAACATAATGTCTTTCGATGCTATGAACCTCAAACTCAGAAAGTCTTTATATCACGTCATGTTATTTTTGTGGAGTCTACCTTTCAATTTCAAAACCCGGAGTCTCCTATTGTGCGCCCTACACCACCACTTATACATTATTGGAGTACACCGCCAATCCCGTCACAAGAGTCTCCCACAACACCATCCAGTCCTTCTTCTCAAGATTCACACTCTCTTCTTCCCCCGGTTCAATAGCCCCTCACCCCCTCCATTGCCCCTCTTCTTTCATAAGGTTCTCCTACTATTGTTGACGCAATGCCCTCGAAAACACAACCACTACCTTTATCATCTTCTAGGACTAGTGACACTGAAGTACCTCCAATCCGTGTCAATACGTCTCTACCACCTGTACCTACAACATAACCTATACATCCAATGATAATATGCTCTAAAAGTGATATCTTTAAACCACAACAAGTCCTTGACCTACATACTATCACAAATCTTTGTTAGAGATTAATGAACCTACTACAATTACTCAAGCCTAAAAATCTCCATATTAGCGTAAACCTATGTGTGAAGAATATGATGCTCCCCTCCATAATTCTACATGGACTCTTTTACCTTCTCATCCTATACAAAATATCATTAGGTGTAAGTGAGTCTTTCAAATTAAGCAAAACCCAAATGGATCCATTGTTAGATATAAAGCGCGTCTAGTAGCTAAAGAGTTTCATCAACATTTTGGTGTTGACTTTATAGAGACATTTAGTCCTATTGTTAAACCTATAACAATCTAAATTATTTTGAATTTAGCCATCTTAAACGGTTGGCTTTTACGATAACTCGATGTTAACAATGTCTTTTTAGGAGACTCTAACTAAAGATGTCTTCATGCAGCAACCTCCTAGCTTCATCCACCCTCAATATCCAAAGCATGTTTATAAACTACAAAAAACTATTTATGGACTTTGTCAAGCTCCAAGAGCTTGATATATCGAACTTGGCTTGTTTTTTATATCAAATGGCTTCATCAACTCTAAGTCAGATACCTCGCTATTTCTCCTTCACCAAAGTAGCAATACAATATATATTTTGGTATATGTGGATGATATTATTGTCATTGGCAACAATCCTCTAGAAATCAAAGCATTCCTTAGGTATTTGGTATATCGTTTCTCCCTCAAAGATCTAGGACCCTTGAGCTACTTTTTGGGAGTGGAAGCAATATACATGTCTTCAGGACTTTTCCTATCACAAAGAAGGTATATTCAAGATCTATTATCAAAAACGAACATGCAGGACGCAAAAGCGGTTACAACTCCCATGTTTAATAGGGAGTCACTCAAACTTTATGATGAAAGCCCTACCATGGACCCAACTCAACATCAGCAAGTCTTTGGCTCCTTACAATACTTATCTCTCACCCATCCATATATCTTATTTGCAGTCAATAAATTATCACAATTCATGCATCGGTCATCTACTATACATTGGTCTATAGCCAAACGAATCTTGTGATATCTTCATAGGACTCTCAATCATGGCCCCTTTTTCCGTAAACGCTCCCCTATTCATCTTCATGCCTTTGTTGATATTGATTGGGTAGGAAATTTTGATGACAGAACATCCATTTCGAGGTATATTATCTTCTTTGGAGCTAATCCAATCGGTTGGAGTTCTAAAAAGCAAAAGATAGTTGCACGATCTACGACTAAAGCTGAATACCGTACAATTGCAACCGTTGCTACAGAACTCAATTGGATCACGAATCTACTCAAGAACTTGACATCAATTTCACCTCTACTCCTACAATATACTATGATAATGTCGGAGCCACTTACTTATGTACCAATCCAGTATTCCACTCACGCATGAAACACATAGCCAATCCTCACTTGAACGCGTAGAAGGATTAAACGATCGTATGGCTCGATAGGAACAATTATGATCATGCTACTGTCACTAATCTTTGAATTTGATGGAGTGGCAGATAGGAGAGAGATATAAGAATCCACGAAGAACACGAGTGGAAGAAGAGAAAGATGTGCAGAAATCACAGGGATTGATGGTAACTTGAATTGAGGAAGCTTGACCACTGTCGCCTTCCTCAGGGTAAACGGCACAGGAAAATCTCAGGTTTGAAATGAGTGCGACAGGAAACATCCGAGTTAAGACTATTCTTGCAGATATTAATTTGACTGATGAGTTCTTTGTACCATTGGAGTGCAAGCACACACTCAAGAAGAAGAAGACCAGCTTGATTCAGCAATGTGGAGGAGAAGGCATTTTATTTGGTGCAAACGTGAGCTAGGGGGAGCGCGAGGATGGTAGCGGTTGGCCTCCAAGAAAGTGGGAGAGCAGGGAGAGGGCGCGGTCGGGGGCGAAGACAGGCACCTGGTGGCCGGCGCCCCTCACGGTGGCCAATGTCAGCCCCTCTTCGTACTCCACCACCCACCCAGCTACCTGCTCCTTGTGGTACCAAGCCCTCCAGCCCCCCCAACGCTTCCTTTCCTCTCCCTTTGGCCGAAGCCTCATCTCGTTGATGCTGTACCTCGTCGACGTCACCGGCACCCTGCCGTCGGTGTCGCCACTGTCGACATGTAACAACAGAGAAACCGACGCGAGTTGGTCAGCTGCATGTTTAAGTATTAAGATTGCCAAGTTCTACGTACAGAAGTTTGCTTTGTTACTTCTACCTGTAGACCCAAACTCGAAGGCCTGCTTTCATCAGCTTCATCAGGATGGGGAGTACGGTGGATGGAGAGTCATTCCAGTTGTGTATCAATTCGCTGTAGCAAGAAGACACCCATTCTGTGTTAGCACATAGATCTGATTGCAGAGGATATAAAATTTAATGATATCGATTCTGTTATTTTCACTTGTACAGCTTCACTGATGCAGGTCCAATTAATGTGATTGATTGATACCATTAGACAGTAAAAGCTGAATAGTAGTAGAACAGTTAGTGGATGGAGAATCAAGTGAAACAAATAGGAAATCAGTAGTGAGACAAAGGAAAAAAAATTATTAATGTAGGAGTGTTCAAGTGCTTTCTCGACGTTTATAAATGAGAACAAAGTAGGAAATAGAGAGAATGTAGTAAATGCAGGAGGCTCCGATCGAGCTTCATAATTGAATATGATGTGCAGAGATATGAATGTATCAATCTTACTTTATGATGTTGAAATCGGAGGACTGTCTCCTAAATTTATTATCCGTAAAGAAAATAAAAGCAGAGGGAGGAAATGATGATCAGAACCTGCAAGGGGAGTAGGGGTAAGAGAGACATGTGACGTTGGCGTGCAGTGCCCTTTGCACATCCTTCCTGTTGAAGTATTTCTCCACGTAGTCTTCGGTGCATGGATCATACCCTGTCGGCATCTTTCTCATGTCATGCCATATCTCCTGAATTATTTAAACACGACAACAATGAGAAATGCTAGCTGCACTGACATTATCTACTCCCACTCCATAAAATGGGGCTAAGAAACTGACATGCTGAGAGAAGAACTTGGGGGCTGCGACGAGCTTGCGCGAGGTAGAAGATTTGGTGAGCGACGAGAGGCAGATCGGGGAGTAGATGCTGTAGATATCGATATCATTGTAGGCCTGTAAGAAAGCTCTGACGGCCGGCGAGCATGCTTTGCTCGCCCGCCCGCCTTCCCCTTCTTCCTTGAAGGAGTCGCATTCTTTACGCACGGTGGAGTAGAGCTCGTCGGAGATTATGGCGTGGCTCCAGGCATACTCCACCATTCCCAGCTGGTCCGTCGCATCGTTAAGCACTGCATTCCCAATCTGCAACAGCATTTGTTATCTGATCAAATGTCCAAATCCAAAGTAAGTGTAAGAAGTTAGTTTTCCCTCGATTATTGCAATCAGAAGGCACATTATTAGTGTGTAATGGGTCAATACGATCAATTAAAATGCATTAATCTTGCCTACAACTGGTGTATGATGTTATCAGTTTACAGAGTAGAAAAGTCTATAATAGAAATGCTTCGCAGCAAAGTGCAGTCTCAGTCTAACATCTACAGATATGGCCATTAAAGATAGCAACAAAGAACATAGGGGAACATTTATGAATCTTCCTACCTTCTTACTGTCTGCTTTGTTATCTTCCCTTTTAATATGTTTGGCAACTTTACTGCTGAAACTGGATAAAGGGAAAGCCAAAGCATGCTGTTTAACTTTGCAAAGACGAGAAAAAGCCTCAAGTTATGTCACAAAACTCAACTAGCTGACAGAAGGCCATCTTTAATTCTTACAACTCACTGGCTGTATATTTATAGAGGGCTAAGTTTTGATTACCAAGCACCAGCCAGCTTTGTTTATTTCATCTTATATATTTGGTGCGGTACTTGGAGAATTAATAACACTGAAGCCAATGTGTGCAGGTGATGGTTACATGATGATCTTCCCTTACCATGAAACCTCTAAGATTAATAAATGAATCCTTGCTAGCTTTCTTGTTTCCTTCATAGATGAGCTCTGCAAGCTGGGGAACATAGTGACCTACGAGATTGTAGAACGTAATTTTAGAGTTCACCGTGGCCGCACAAAACAGGAAAAACTCAGACCAGAAGAGTGTCATTCTACCTGCGTAGCTTTCTCCAGCAATGTACAAGTCATGGTGCTTGAACTCAGGGAACCTCTTGAACCAGTTCAAGAGAAAGGTGTGGGAGTCTTGGGCTGTGGTTCGATCGCCGAGCTCCTCCAAATCTAGTGATCTATTGGTGTAGGAGAATCCTACCCCGACCGGCGATTCGAGGAACAAAAGATTTGCAACTATAAGAAGTAAATGTCATTAAATGCTAGAAAAAAGAAAGAAAGACAAAAGATCAGCAGATGGGAGAACAGCAGCAGCACTTGCCGTTGTTCCAGGAGTAGGGATTGAGAGTGAGGTTGGGAGAATTGCTTTTGACCAAGAATGGCCCTAACTCTTGTGCAGCTCCATAAGCAATGGAAGAGCATCCGGGTCCTGCAACACATTGCAGCAAGGTTCCATCAGTCAAAAAGGAAAACTAGAGAACAAAGAGATATCATACAAGCATACTGCCGGTTTGACATATATGCATGATGTCATATACATGTTCATTACTCTGCTTCAACAAGAACATCCATCTTGGTTGTAGTAGCAGTAGTAGCAGTACTATTCTGGGAGGGAAGGGATAGGAGGATGAGAGTGATCATTGAGTCATCATTGAAGACAAGCATCCTGTCCAACTTACAGTGGAAAACATTTTGCTGTAGGGAGAGATGGAATGACAGCTAAGAATTTTGTACTCCGCATCTTCAATACGAAGCACATGCGTAGTAGCTGCCAAGGACAGCCATGAAGATGCTATATTTGGTACGACTGCAGGCTCCCGACATTATTTGCAGGCTAAGGAGGGTGGTCTCTCCATGGACATCATGGTAATTTCCTGAGCTACAACATTCTTGAAGCTCAAAAAATAACAATGTCTTATCCTCATATTTCAACCGCTATCAACTCATTTTGTTGAAGTAATTATCATCACATAAAACTATAATAAAGCTAACAGAGCATATAATGATACTCTCATCATCCTTTAAATCTTCCCACATGTCTCTCACTCATGCTTCGACAGGTTCGTTTCAGAAAGAAGAATGTTTGTGATGATGGCTGTTTCTGCGATCATTGCAATTCTCTTTTAACACTTGTTCTTTGACAGAAGAGATCACTTTTAATGTGTCTCTGCATCGCCATCCTAACATCAGCGGTATTATTTTTTCGTGACTTTACTGAAAGATGAAAGAATGAGACACTCTTTATTCTCTTTGCTATCAGTTTCTAGCGTAAACTTTTATGGAAAGCATGTGCACACTAGAGGAAGGAGGAGGTGATCCAGAGTCACCATTTATTGGAGTAAAGAAAAAAAAGGGATCTATGTGAAGCAAGAACGGACGCCATGTCCGCAGTATCTACTACAGCAGTAAAAGACATTATGATGTTCTGGTGAATATGTTTTTAAGCTAAAGAATGAGTTTGATAGTCATAAATTTATTCTGCTTTCTAACCTTGAAGAAGAGAGAATTGTTTGTTAGAGAGGCCTCGAGACTCTCATTTCCGCAGTGCCTTAGTCACGGGTCGCTGCTTTAGCTTTTGCTTTTGAAAGGGATTTCTACTGTCAGAGAAACTTACCAAACACATGCTGTTTCAGTGTTTCTGCAAAAACTGGGAGCAGAAACCACGACTGTCAAGCACGTCTCATGCCTCTCCTTTGGAATATTGTTCCTTGACAACAGAGATTACAGAAGAAGATGACAATATCAAACAGTCCTTGAGCATCTCACATCCCTGTTGCCCCTTGGACAGCGTGGTATGTGCATCAGAAGTCAAAAATAGAATGGTACGACAGCAATGTCTTATACGATTCCTCTCTGGTCTATTTGTATGTATGGAAAAGAAAAAGGCAGAAAGTTACGTCTATGGAAGCTCGTTTTGTTCATTTGAAGGCACAGATGCAGATCAAAGTTTGTGGGTATGAAAGAGAGGAAGGAAAAGAGAGGAGGGGAAGGAGCTGAACCAACCTCCATTGAGCCAGAGCACGAGAGGCTTCTCCTCCGGCCGTCGTTTGGCCTCGAAGAACCAGAAGAAGAGCGCCTTGTCGTCGCTTACCCTTACGTACCCGGCGTAGTGCCTGAACTCCACCGCTGGCTGGCCGGGGAGCGCCCCCACCCTATCGGCCTCGCGCCGCGACGAACCCCGAGCTGCGCCCATGGCCATGGCCATTAGCAGAAGAGACGATGCAGCCACAAGAACCGACATGACGGAGAGCTCTCTCTCTCTCTCTCTCTCTCTCTCTCTCTCTCTCTATGTGTGTGCTGTGTATCGGAGAGAGTCCTGAGGGGTATATAAAACCAGACGGGACGGAGGGAGGGTGAGAAAGTAGAGAGAGAGCGAGAGAGAGAGAGAGAGAGAGACAGAGAGAGAGAGAGAATGTGAGAGAGAACAATTGAATGATTCCATTGTTTTGTTTGGTCGGGTGGGTGGAAGGAAGCGTTTGACCCCTCAATGATGAGAGGGTTAAGAATATGTTTTCGAGTGTGTGTTGTGTGTTTAGATAGACACAAAAACCCAAGTACAAGACAAAAGCACACAATTAAATGGGTTTGGCGCTTTTGCCAAGGTTAAATATGTATTGATTCGTCGAGTGGGTCCCACTAAACTGGGGTGGGTACAACGCTCTGGTAGACCCATATATTGTATTCAAACTGTTGTCTGAGTCTGAGATTTGGTCAGGTCGGGTTGAACCATTTATGGACAGTGCTAAACTATATTTTAATTATCTTATTCAAGTATATATTTTTAAAAGATTGACAGGTAGTCAGGTTAGGTTGAGTCATTTATGGCCAGTGCTAGGATGGAATATACTTTATTTTTATTTTTATTTATGCATTTGTTTAATATTTGACTGTGAGACCGGTTGGGTTGAACTATTTATGGACAGCTTTTTAATATAATATATTTATATTATTTTATTTCATTGTTTTGTGGCCAGTCAAATTGGTCATTACCGTATCCTTTGTCCTCTCTGGCGCACTTTGTTATGCACTAACTCATTTCTATCCTTTGTCTCATCATTTTTCTTTTTAAACATATCAGTGATTGTTAGAGGTGGTTTCACATATAGGGAATTTTCTTTAAAAAAAGAAGAAGAAGCAAGTATTATTAGTTGTCTTACAACTCAAATCTCTCTGATAGACATCAAATAAAACAAAGGGTTTTTTTTTCATTTATTTTACCAATATCGCCGACCAAATTTTTATGTATAAAGTAATTTCGAATCAGGTTGCTTGATATAGCCATCTCAAAGGAAAGGAGGATTGGTCCACCCGATTACGAAGAATGACTCCCGGTAACTCCATACCTTTCAAGTAACTCTTTACCCTTCCTTCTTCGTTGGAGGCATTACATTCTCCAAGTAAAGCAATGGAGTCATAAACATTCTTCGATGTAGTAGGAGTTATATAAAATAATTTGTCTTCTTCGATTGGATAGTTACGAACGTTAAATCCTCAAATGAATGAGCTTATATAATTCATGAGAAAAAAATTATGATATTGTAAATCCTCATGCCAAGAACCCACCCTATAAATAGAGGTTGAGGGAATTGCATAAGTATTATAATTTCTAGTTCTCACACCAAGAATTTCAATAGAGGAGTATTCTTGAATTTGTGTTTCAACGCATTTGAGTGGTGAAATAAAAGGTGCCTTTTCTATTAGTGATTATACTCTGGATCAACAAATCAACAAATCAATCCATATAGTTGATGATTCAACACTAGCTGAGACACAAATTCCTTAAATAGATTTATCACACTTGTTTCGGGTTTTTTTGTTGGGCTGACGGTTCATATTCAGTCCAATGTAGGCATTGTCAACCCACATCTCACCATCTCTTAATCTAACCCTAATTAATATTAGGAGAGTGATTAATTAGGGGGGTGTGGATGACTGTGTTTTAGAGACAGAAAAAGACTATAAAAGGGTAGCAATGAGGGCAATAACAAGGAGATCTTTATAGCAGAAAAGAGGAGAAGAAAAAGGCAGAAAAATAAGAGAAAGAAAGGAAAGAAAATAAGGATAACACAGAAAGACTATTCTCAATCATCTAGCAGTGTTCTCATCTCAAGTTAGATCAAATTTATAGTAAACTCTTACTATGATTACTTGGGGAGGTTTTAGATATTGTGGGCAATGACATGATCCTTATATCCTAGTTATTCTCTTGGGATTATTGCTAGGATTTAGGGCTATCTTGGTATTCTATTTGATTTGTGATTTCATTTAATTCCATTGCATGTTAGTATTTGTTCATATACAAAAGTTATTCCACTTTATATCCCATCAACTAATATCAGAATAAGGGTTTTAGTGATTTAATTTTTGTATTGAATATGGAGGCCAATAATATTTCTCGCATGATTAATTTAAATAGAAACAATTAGATGATATGGAAACCAAGAATGGAAGATCTCTTGTATTGAAAAGATTTGTATGAACCTTTGTAGGGGGATAATGCAAAACTCATAACTATGACAGATGATAAGTGGAAGAGGTAAGATCAAAAGACAATTAGGTTTATTCGACAGTAGCTTGATGATAGTGTCTTTCACCATGTTTCTACTAAAATTTCTGCATATTCTCTTTGAAAAAAATTGGAAAGTCTCTATTAAAGAAAAACAGTTGGTAACAAAGTTTTTTTTATCAGAAAACTTATGAACCCAAAATATAGAGAGGATGCTTCTATTGTTGAGCATTTGAATGAAATGCAAAGTATTACTAACCAGTTATCCTCTATGAAAATGTCTCTTGATGATGAGTTGCAGGCATTGTTACTTCTCAATTCATTACTAGAAAGTTGGGAGACACTGGTGGTTTCCCTCAATAATTTTGTGCCAGATGATGTTGTCACTATGAGTCAAATAACAAGCAGTTTGTTGAATAAGGAGTTAAGAAGAAAGAGTTCAGTAACATCTCATAATGATTCACAAGCACTTATCTAAGAGAACAGAGGAAGATCAAAGTCTAGAAGCAGTTCACACATGAGTAAGAGCAAGTCAAGATCAAGAAAAGATATTATTTACTATAACTGTGGTGAGAAAGGATATTACAAGAATCAATGTAAGCAACCTAAGAACAACAAGAAAAAGGGAAAAAAAAGTGGAGTCTATAAAGTCAAAAGATAATATCTTAAGTGCAGGGTGGTGATTATTTGATTTTGTCTCCTTCTGATGATATTTTTTCTTGTGTGTGTTAGGATCTTGAGTGGGTGATTGACACATGTGCTTCTTATCATGCTACAGCACGGAGGGAGTTTTTTGCTACATACAGGTCTGAAAATTTTGGTGTTATCAAGATGGGCAACTATGGCACAGTAGACATCATAGGCATGGGTGATATCCATTTAAAGACCAACCTTGGCTGCAAGTTGATGCTTAAGGATGTGAGGCATGTGATTGACTTGAGACTGAATTTAATTTCAGATGGAATGCTAGATGATGAAGACTATGATAGCAGATTTCATAGAGGGTAATGGAAGCTCAGTAAGGGTTCTCTTATTATAGCTAATGGAAAGAAATGTCATACTTTGTACAAGTTGTAGGCTAAAGCTTATAGTGAGCAGTTAAATGCTATAGACAAAGACTTTAGCATGGAGTTGTGGCATAAGCGACTGGGACACGTGAGCGAGAAGGGGCTACAAGCTCTTTCTAAGAGTGAGGTATTACCAAACCTTAGAGGTATACATATGAACCCTTGTATTGATTGTTTGGCTGGTAAATAACATAGAGTTTTATTTGCTAGCCTTGCTTTGTTTAGAAAAATGAATGTCTTAGACCGTGTTTATACAGATGTATGTGGTCCTTTAAGGACAAAAACTCCTGGTGGATCTGTTAATGTTCTTAGTATAAGTGATGCACTTTATTTTGTCACTTTTATAGATGATTTTTCCAGGAAAGTTTAGGTCTATGCTTTGAAGACCAAAGATCAGGTTATTAATGTCTTCAAAGAGTTAATGCCAGGGTTGAAAGGGAGACAAAAAGGTAATTGAAATGTATAAGATCAGATAATGATGGTGAGTATACAGGATTATTTAATGATTATTGTAAGTCATACGGGATCTAACATGAGATGACAGTTCCTAGTACACCTCAGCATAATGCAATTACAAAGAGGATGAACCGCACCATCATGGAAAAGATCAGATGTATGCTTTCACAGGCCAAGCTACCCAAAAGGTTTTGGAATGAGGCTTTGATGACTATAGTTGATGTGATCAACTTATCACCATGTATAGCCCTAGATGGTGATGTTGCAGAGCATGTATGGTTAGGGAAAGATGTTTCCTACAGGCATTTAAGAGTGTTTGGTTGTCGTGCATTTACATATATTCCAGACAATGAGATGTCCAAGAAGGATGGTAAGACTAAAGAATGTATTTTTCTTGGCTACTCACATGATAATTTTGGTTACAGGCTTTGAGATCCAGAAAAGCAGAAGGTGTTTAGTGTTGAATCTCGTATTTTGATGATGAAACTACTTGATATATGTTTATGATTTAATCTGCGTTTTGAGTGACGCAGGATGCTTCGATCAGGATGAGACAATTAAAGCAGGAAAATCATGTTGTGCCGAAGGAACATGTCGGAAGATTGGACGTCGGGCGGTGGATTGGTCGACGATCGACTGAAAACTTCGGGGCGTGGACTCGCACATCGGGCCAAAAGAGCGGGTATTGTGCCAAGGATATCGGAGTTGTAGAGTCAATCGGCGATTGGGCAATAGGCTGCAGGAGAGGACAATCTTGTCAAGAATCTGACGGCGTCGAGGGACCAATGACATGCCGGACAACTTGGTTAAATTGCTTAGGATTAATTGTCTCGATCGAAGTTTTGTTGTGCAGGATTAACTATGATAACGATGAAGACATAGAGCGAAAACAAAGTGTCTGAGTCAAGCGTGAAGGATTTGTTGAAGTTCGAGAGTTCGATTGAAGTCCCAAAGGTTCGCCGAAATGCTACCAGAGTCGCCGAAAAGATCGAGCTTGCCAAAGAAGCTCATTGGAACTTGCTAAGATCAAATCGTGAAGTCTAGGAGCTTGCTGGGAGTCCGCAGAATGGTTTCCGGAGAGTTCATCTAAGACCGCCGGAAGTTTGGTTAAAAGCTTCCGGAAAGAAGTCTTGACTTACTTGGACTTTGTAATAGCTTAGAAAAATGTCTTTAAATTCATAGTTAGCATGTTAATTAGGGTTAGGATTAGGTGTTAATCCTATAACCCAAGAAGGGGCCAATTAGGCTCAAGTTCGGACTGGTTTGGGCCAAGTTTGGAGCCAAACCAAGTGAGTCAAATAGTAAAAGAGGTGGCACCGCCGGGGTTGGAGGTGGCACCGCCGTGCTATGTCTCTCGGCGAGACTGGGCGGTGCAACCGCCCCAGCCAGAGAGGTGCAACCGCCCGGGGCTCGATCTCCGGCGGACTGGGCGGTGCAACCTCCTCCTGTCAGGGAGGTAGCACCGCCAGAGCTCAAGTTTCGAGCTCTGCCGGGCGGTGCAACCTCTCCCGATCAAGCGGTGCAACCGCTGAGCTAGGTCTTCGAGCTCTAGCAGAGAGGTGCAACCGCCCACGACAAAGAGGTGCAACCGCCTAGGCTCGATCTCCGAAGCTCGCCCGGGCGGTGCAACCTCTCCGGTCGAGGAGGTGCAACCGCCGATCCCGAATTCCGGGATTTGATCGTTTTGAGCTCCAAATTTGAACTGGGTTGGGGCCTATAAATACCCCACCCATTCAACACAGAAAGAGCAAGAGACCTACACCGAAATCTTGATCTTCTCTGTGATTCTTGAGCTCAAAATTGTTGTAAAGCCTTTAAGTCTCCTCCTTCTGTTCTTTAAGTTTCTGAATTGTAAAAGTGAGGAGAGAAAGGTTCTGTAAGGGTTGTCTCCTGAGCCCATCAAAAGGAGTGAAACTGTAAAAGGGCAGTTGGCCTTCGCCCATTGAAGGAAGGCAACTAGTTGACGTCGATGACCTCGTCGGAGGAGGAAGCCAAAAGTGGACTAGGTCAAGACTGACCGAACCACTCTAAATCTCTGGTTTGTCTTTATTTCGAGTACCTTATCATTACTGCAAACCTCCTACATAACTACTGCTCTCTGCGCCTTTACAAATAAGTTCTAAGTGCTGACCTTTTCGAATCTGCATTCAGACGTAAATCTGTGTTTTTCGTACGATCAGCTTACGTTTGTGTTTTGATTCTGCAAAACTATCTTCTGCGCTTTTATGAACTAGTTTCTAAGTTTAGATCCCTTTGAAACTGTTTTAGACGTAAACTTCTTTTAAACGTTTAGACGTAAAACTGCGTTTAGACGCAAACTGCGTAAAACTGCGTTTAGACGTAAACTGAGTTTAGACGCAAAACTGTGTTTAGACGCAAACTGCGCAAACTGTGTTTAGACATAAAATTGTCTTTTAGACGTAAACTACTTTTAGACGCAAACTGCGTTTTGACGTAAAACTGCGTTTAGACATAAACTGAGTTTAGACGCAAAACTGCGTTTAGACGTAAAATTGTGTTTAGACGCAAAACTGCGTTTAGACGCAAACTGTATTTAGATGGAAACTCAGTTTAGACGTAAACTGTGCTTAGACGTAAACTGCGCTTAATCTTAAGTAATCTTAGAATCGGCTTTTACATCGAAATCGTTTTTATCGGACAAACACAGCTTTCGTTTTTAAATCGCTGAAAGATTTCTGCTGCACTAATTCACCCCTCCCCTCTTAGTGCTCTCGATCCTAACATTTAGAAGTAGAAATGTAATCTTCTTTAAGAATCAAACTTTTGAAGATTTGAAGAAGAATGCACCAGCCAATACTTTTGTAGAAAGATTAGCATATTGTGACCCAATTACTCCTCCAGTATATCAGGGTGATAGGGGAGATGTGCAGGAAGATAGTGTAGAGCCTGATGTTGATCTACCTGTAGGACATGTTGAGCAAGAAGAAGTTGGAGAGCAACTTCCCGCAGAACCTCAGTTGAGAAGATCTTCTAAATAACGTCAACCTTCTATAATGTACTCTACAGATGAGTATGTGATGCTTACTGATGCAGGTGAACTAGAGAGTTACCAAGAAGCAGTTGAAAGTGAGCATAAAGAGAAGTTGTTAGTTGCTATGCATGAAGAGATGGATGCTCCTCAGAAGAACCACACTTATGATTTGGTGCTACTACCAAATGGAATGAAGGCCTTGAAGAACAAGTGGGTTTTCAGGTTGAAGACTCAAGAATATTATTCTCAACTAAGGTACAAAGCTAGATTGGTTATGAAAGGCTTTGGTCGAAAGAAAAGTATTGACTTTAAAGATATTTTTTCTCCTATTGTTAAAATATCTTCTATTCGTGTTGCTCTTGGTATTGCTGCTAGCCAGGACTTGGAGGTTGAGTAGTTAAATGTAAAAACAACTTTCCTTCATGGGGATTTGGAGGAAAAAATTTATATAGAGCAACCAGAAGGCTTCAAAGTCAAAGGTAAAGAGAACTTTGTCTGCAAATTGAAGAAGTGCTTGTATGGGCTAAAGCAAGCTCCAAGACAGTGGTATAGGAAGTTTGATTCATTTATGACAGAAAATGGATACAAAAGAATGGCTTCAGATCATTATGTGTACATCAAATGGTTTGGTGAGGATTTTATTATTCTCTTACTTTATGTTGATGACAAGCTTATTCTTGGAAAAGATATGTCTAAAATTAACAAATTGAAGAAGGAGTTCAGTGAGTCTTTTGCAATAAAGGACATGGGGACAACAAAGCAAATACTGGATACTGGGTATGTAAATTTCCCGTGACAAGAAAAATAAGAAGATTTGGTTGTCATAGGAGAAATATATCGAGAAGGTATTGGAAAGATTCAGTATGAGCAATGCAAAACCAGTTGGTTCTCCTCTTGCAGGTCACTTCAAGTTATGCTTAGAACAGAGTCCATCAAGTAATGAGGAGAAGGAGAAAATGCAAAAGGTTCATTATGCTTCAACAGTTGGAAGTTTAATGTATGCAATGGTCTGTACGAGGTCAGACATTGCATATGCAGTTGGTGTTACTAGCAGATTTCTTACAAATCCAGGCAAAGAGCATTGGGCAGTAGTGAAGTGGATTTTTAGATATCTCAGAGGGAGCTCTAAGGTTTGTTTAAGCTTTGGAGGTGGACCACATGTATTAACAGGTTACATAGATACAGATATGGTAAGAGATATAGATACGAGAAAGTCTACTTCAGGTAATGTATTTACTTTTGCAGGGAGAGCTGTGTCATGGCAATCCATATTGCAAAGGTGTATTGCTCTCTCCACCATAGAAGCAGAATATATTGCTGCTATAGAGGTATACAAAGAAATGTTATGGATGAAAGAATTCTTACAAGAATTGGGACAGAAACAGGAAAATTATGTGGTGCATTGTGACAGCCAGAGTGTCATCCATTTGTGTAAGAACCCAATGTTTTATTCCAAGTCAAAGCATATAGATATCAGATATCACTGGATTCGAAATATATTTGAAGAGAAGCAGTTGCAGCTTCAGAAAATTCACACAGATGATAACGGAGCAGATATATTGACAAAGACTTTACCAAAAGAAAGATAGGAGATATGCTTATAGTTGGTCGGCATCGCTTCACTTTGAGGAGTCATGGGACAACCTCCCTTATGGGCTGAATGGGGAGGTTGTTGGGTTGACAACCTATATTCAGCCCAATGTGGGCTTTATCAGCCCACATCTCACCCCCTCTTAACCTAACCCTAATTAACATTAAGAGGGTGTGGGTGGCTGCATTTTAGAGGCAGAAAAAGGTTATAAAAGGGCAGCAACAAGGAGATCTTTGCAATAGAAAAAAGGAGAAGAAAAAGACAGAAAAACAAGAGAAAGAAAAGAAAAAAAATAAGGACAATACAGAGAGACTATTCTCAATCATCTAGTAGTGTTCTCATCTCAGATTAGATCAAATCTACAGTAGACTCTTGCTGTGGTTACTTAGGGAGGTTTTAGATATTGTGGACAGTGACGTGATCTTTATATCCTAGTTATTCTCTTGTGATTGTTGTTAGGGTTTAGAGCAAGAGATTGAGATTTGTATATTCATTATTCTCATAGTGGATTATCTCTAGTTTGTCCCGTGATTTTTACTCTTCACATTGGAGGGGTTTTCCACATATATCTTGGTGTTCTATTTGATTGTGATTTCATTTAATTTCGCTACATATCATGGCCTACTAGTATTTGTTCATATAAAAAAATTATTTCTCTGTATATCCCGTCATTTTTTTTATTTTTCGGAGATTTATGTTATTTTTTAATTTTTTGAATTGGTTCATGTTGTAGTAAACTTGTTAGCATGAATAAGATTTGATGATGTATGTTATTATTATGAAAGAATGTTACGTATAAAAACTGATTTGAATATATGTGATAATCTGAATGATCATTCAGAATTTTTTTTTTTGGAGATTTTCCATGACGCAATGTTGACTTTAAGTTCAAATTTATCTTGTATAAAATTATATTTTTGTTAGTGAAACCTATGTTAATCAAAAGTACTCATTGAGAGCTTTCCGATGATATACAAAAAAAACACACACCCCAAACGGACTTGAAGAATGAAAGATATAATTTTTTTGAAAATGAGAGTTCAGTTTTTGGATTGAATGTATCTTAGAGTCGCTCAGAAAAATAAAAAATAAAAATTTTATGTTAGGATGTCTTCAATGATGAAAGGTGTTGAGCTCCTTCTATTTAGGAGTGTTTAATATATTTCTCACTTTGAAGTGTATATAAATCGTAGTGAAGTCATTGATTTTTTTTCCTTTTTGACTTCTTGATTCATCATTTTATATCCATATATGCATTTGAGGCATTGTAATAATTCCTCCATTACACCTAAAATTGAGAATTTTTGTACTAAATTCATTGATTTATTTGAAATATAGCGACAAAATAAATGATAATATTGGTAGCATCTAATGTGTTTACTATCTCTGTGCAATATAACTTTATGGCATCAATCTAAAATATTATGGTTGAACTTAAAACGTGAGAGAAACTGAATAGTGATAATTATGATATTTGGTATCGTAAAGTTCAGTATGTTCTTGAGGAACTCCCATCATACTATGACTGAACTTGAAAAAGATGATACTACCCAAAATAAGCTAGATCACGATGCTTATCAGATCAGGGAAAGAAATAATAGCATGGCTCGCATCACATTGCTGAGCAGCATGCAGGATGATATCATGTGTGAGTTTGATTGCTATATGACTGCTCATGAAATTTAGCAAGTGTTAAATAAAGAACTTGATGGTACTTTTACCACAAAGCTAAGAAGGCTAACATCCAAATTTGACACTTATAAAAAGTGCCCTAATAAGCCACACTTTAATAAATGAACAGCAGGTTAGCCGTCATCCGATCCTTGCTTAAAGACTGGGAACATATGATTGAAAATATGATGCATAATGATAGTATTAAGTTCTTCGGGGATATAACATGTCATTTAGAGCAAGATGAAGAGCACCAAAATAACATCCTAGAGACGCGTGAATTATCATAGATTAAAAAACTTTTAATCATCCAAAATCATCTTCGAGATCTAAGATATAATATTTAAAGATATCGAAAGCATTAATTTTTTATTCACACATATGCACACTATAAAACCTATATAATTTATAATCATTCATTATATTATTTGATAACTTCATAAAGCCCAAAGCCAACTTAAAGTTATTAACAATCACTTATAAACTCACAAATCAATGAAACATCATAATCATAAAATTAAACATTTATCACAAGTTCTTTTAAAACATGAGAGATTTTTTAACTTTTACAACATATACCTGTTAGCTTAGAATCTATATTAATATTATCTGTAATACAAAAAAAAATTTATGCCAAGATTGAAATCAAATAAAATTAGATCTAACAATATTACAATACGTACCTTTTCATTATTATTCATAAGAATAAATCTTATCTGATCTACAAGCGTCTCATCGTCGGATTTGAGATATCAATCCTCATCGTCGGATTTGAGATACCAATCGGAGAACTAATCCTTCTCTTCTCTTCCTATCTTTTCATCTCTCAACTACGATAAGTTATTAGGAGAGTTTCTCCCATCAAGGTTATCTCATAAGGAATCTTATTTTAACATGAACTTCTTTTCTATTGGTCAATAATCATAATCAGAATCCAATTATATATATATCTTACCTAATTAAATAGAGTCACATAATCTAATATTCTTCCATTTGGCCCATTAATTGGTAAGATACAAAAAGACTTAAAATAAAAAATAAATAAATAAAATTTATTTAAAAATAATTTGACCTAATTGGATTCTGAATTTTTAGAAAAACTATATACACGTATGTGATTTTTTTAAAAATAGGCCAATAAATCTAATAAATATAACAATACTATATTAAGTCTGACTAACAATATGAGTTATAACGATTGTATGTCATCAGTGTCACACTTCCTTCTATATACCACAATACTGTTAACCTTTCATAATGCAGTCTAAAATGATCCCTATAATTTGTTTTGTTAAGACAATCCTGTCATCACATTCAACTATAATATGTAGATACATAATTATGAACAGGATAGTAGAAACAAATAACTTTAAGTATGTAAGCAAGAATGTCAATTATAGTATTCACTCAAACATGCATCACCATATCCTTTATAGATTGCTTACAGACTCAATCATAAGAACATGTTTTTTCAAAATACTTTAGATTGTAAGTCCTAAGTGAATGGATTAGTAATCAATATAATGAAACTCAAGTAATTAATTGACATTAGATGTTTATGGACTCCTCTTCTCTGACTATCAAGTACTTTATATCATAATGCATAGAGATGCAATAGTAGTTGTCATTCTTAGAGAAGAAAACTACTACAATGTTACAAAATATCTTCAACGACTTGGCAATTAAGTCTGACTACATCAAGTCTTGAGATAAAATTTTGTAGTTAAAAAGTTTGGTCAATGGCCTCAAAGCATGCCACAAAATCAACTTCTATTATTAATAATAATAAATTGCCCCTCTAATTGATATAGATATTAACCGTACGATGGACTTCCTATTATCGAGGTAATTTATACAATTAGTATTTGAAAAATACCATTATTTCAAGCTGATATAATTTCATACATGTGAGCATATAATCCTTTGTCCCTTCCAGATATCTTATTAATTTCTTTGTAGTCCTTTAGTATTTTTACTTCTGGGTAACTCCAATATATACCCAGTATTTTAACTATAAAATTGATATCTTTTCCGACACAGGTTTGAGCATAGACTTCCAACTATGTATATAAAAAGAAATTTTTTTTTATCTAATTTTTTTCAAATCATTTTAAAGTATTTACTATTGACTAAAATTTTATTTTTATGATTTACTAAACAAAGCTATATATTAAAACTTTTCAAGACTCGGTTGATATATCCTTTCTAAGACAGTCTTCATAATCATTAAGATTTATCTTTAAATTACTCAATGTTAATAATATAAGATGTCTCATTCATATCAACTATCTTAAAACTCTTAGTGACAAATTTCTTGATTTAGTATAGTAAACCAAGATCACTATTGGTAAGGCAAAATATTATCCATATATAAGACCAATATAATAAACTTGCTCCCATTGATATAAATACTGATTAAAAGTATTTTCCTTAAATATAGAAATAATGATATCAAGAACTTTTTTTATATCATTATCTTGAAGCTTGTTTATGGTCATAAATGGATTCTTGAATTTGTATACCAAACTTTATATTTCTTTTATTTTCTTTGTAAATTATTTAGAGGAACCCATATAAAGCTAGATCTTAAAAAAAAAAAAGTTTTCATAATATAACTTAAACTCATAATAAGTCACTAATGTCATGATGATTCTTAACGAGTTCATTAAAAACTAAATGTCTCGTTATGATCGATACATTCTTTATAAGTAAAACTTTTAACTGCAAGTCTAACCATTATATCGTTCAATATTGTCCTTTAAGTCACATTTATATAATAGAATCTTTTACAATTATTGGATAATTTGATAAATTTATCAAACACCATTCTGGTTATTGATTTTAACTCGTCTTTTATTACATTATATTACTTTTCAAAATCATTACTTTTCATGACCTGTGAAAACAATAAAGGGTTCATTCTGATCCCTATATCATAATATAATTCTTGTAGATATGCTATATAGTAACAATAAATGACAGGATTCCTTTTCCTTTGAGATATTCCCAAGGTTATCAATTATGGTTGTTCTACAAGATCATTAACAACGATATCAATATAATATAGAGTTTAGTAATGTTATTTTATTGTTAACTTTTATCAAATTATTTAATAATTTGAGTAACAATAATCTCTCGAATAATAAAAGAGTATCAACTTGTATCTCCTCTATATCAAAATTAAATTTCGAGATTTTCACTCCTATTGATTTGCTATTTTATAGAAATATCATATTACTATATTTAATTATCCTAGTACTATGATTAGAGCAATAAAATATATACCCATTTAAACTTTTTTGAATAGATAATAAAATATTTAGAAATAATTATTAAATCTAATTTTCTTTTATGTAAGTTGAAGATCTTTATCTCTATAGGACAATCTCAAATATATAAATATCTTAAGTTAGGTTTCCTATCATTTCTTAATTTAAAAGAAGTTATGTAATTTACTTACTAGGAATACCATTCAAGATATACATAGTTGTCCTTGGAGCTTCTTCTCACATTGATTTGGGTACAAAAGAATAACCTATCATGCACCTAACCATATATATAAAGGTACGATTATATCTTTCAGCAATCATATTTTGTTGTAACACATCTGGTAAATCATATACTTTATTTTTTTAAGGATCTAGAAAAAAAATTATAATTATAATTGGATTTATCATAAATACCATAAAATTCATTACCTTTGTCAGATATGATGATCTTGACCTTTCTATCTAATTTGTCTATCGATTTCATTTATATACACTTCAAGTGTGAATGGTCATAGACTTTACATAAATTAGATATATATAATTATATCTCAATAGGTTATTTATATGGTAATAAAATGTCTCTTTTTAATAAAATGAAGGAATAGAGTGATCCATAGATATAAGCATAATCTCAAGAAGTTTATAAAACTATATTTTATTTTAATATTTAATTATAGGATAATTGTAAACTTAAGATTCATATTAATTCTATATAGACTATTATACAGAATTCGAAGGTTAATTTTTATTGAATCATAGTAAGTTTACAACCACCAAAAGGGAAATAATATTCTAATAATTCTAGGTAAAGAGCCCAAATTCCCATAATTATAATAATACAACATAGATCCTCAAGATTTATCAAATTGAATCATCTTTAGATATAGGCAATTAATACAAACTAATATCGCTTTAGATGATTCCCTATAATGATGAATATATCATTCTCTTTTAGTTTTATCCCTCTTTATGAATATCTATTATTAGCAACATATGTTGAAGCATCAAACTAGTCCATCAAGTATTAGAAAAATAATTTCTGTTGTATTTGATTTGAACCGATTATATTTATATCTTTTCATTTCAAATCAAATCTTATAGTTTTTTTTTACTTTTTTACATAACTTTCTTTGCTACAAAAGTAATACTTTATAGTAAAGATATTCTTTTATGAGTTTATACAGTAATTATAAACTCAAGTTACTTACGCTTCATTCTTATTTTAGTGTTACCTACTCCTTGAGTAATACTCAAAATATTATGAGTCTTGAGCTTATAGCTTTATCATTTATATTGAGTATATAATATTGAATTCCTCAAATACTATCATTTTAATGTGTCAATTAATGACTTATTAGAAAATTTAGATTGATCCTTAGATATTCTCATGTGCTAGTTGTAAACTTTACTGAAGTCAAGTATCCTAAAATTGAATCTTTCATACCTTTCATGATCGGTCACCTCAATTATTTATTCTACAAATCTTTCAATAATGAAGTTTATGTTCTGTTCAATTAATCTAACCAAGGTCTCACTCACTTAATACAACTTGCATATGCTCAAGCCATTTATTTCAAAAAGTATAGGGATATTTACAAAAATACAATGAAGGAAGTACCATTATAATTTCTGTAATATTTGATTTGAACCAGTTATATTTATACCTTTTCATTTTAAATCAAATCTTATAGTTTTTTTTTCTTTTTTACATAACTTTCTTTGCTACAAAAGTAACACTTTATTATAAAGATATTCTTTTATGAGTTTATATAGTAATTATAAACTCAGGTGACTTATGCTTCATTCTTATTTTAGTGTTACCTACTCCTTGAATAATACTCAAAATATTATGAGTCTTGAGCTTATAGCTTTATCATTTATATTGAGGATATAATATTGAATTCCTCAAATACTATCATTTTAATGTGTCAACTAATGACTTATTAGAAAATTTAGATTGATCCTTAGATATTCTCATGCGCTAGTTGTAAACTGTAGTGAAGTCTAAGTATCATAAAATTGAGTCTTTCATATCTTTCCTGATCAGTCACCTCAATTATTTATTCTACAAACCTTTCAATAATAAAGTTTATGTTCTATTCAATTAATCTGACCAAGGTCTCACTCACTCAATACAACTTGCATATGCTCAAGCCATTTATTTCAAAAAGTATAGGGGCATTTACAAAAATGCAATGAAGTACCATTGTAATAATATAACATTAATGCTTTGAGTTTTTAAAATATGATAAACTATTGATATCATCTATATTTCACCTTTGAGTGAAATATTGACAAATCTAGTGTTCACTCAAGATCATTTATAGAGGATTGATATCATCCTTATGGAATAGTGTTGTTACTTTTGGGTATACGACTATAAACTGCAAGGATATTTAAAACAGTATCATCATACCCCATCATATAACTATTTGAAATAGATTATCCTTTGGGATTATCTAAATATCCTAATTATATATGTCATCATGAATATTAATTTATTTAATATCATTTAGGATCAATTCCATAATGTATTTTATAGATTATTGATCTAGGTCACTTTGGTAGCTACAAGACCAATACAAAAAGATAAAATACAGTCTAAAATATCCCATAAATTATAAGAACTTTATTGTAATTCATATCCCAAAAGCCTATCATCCTAAGCTACTTTGGAACCAATTGATCAGATAAAACTTAGGAAGATAAATTATAAACAATATTCACTAAATTTCTTTATCTTGATTCATGCTACCATTGTAAATATTATTTTATTTAATATCATTTAGGACTAATTTCATAATGTATTTTATAAATTATTAGTCCACGTCACTTTAGTGGCTGTAGGACCAATATAAAAATATAAAATATAATCTAAAATATCATATAAATTATAAGGTCTTTATTATAATTCACATCTCATAAGTCTACTATCCAAGGCTATTTTGGTAACTATCGATTAGATAAAACTTATGAAGATAAATTACAAATAATATTCATAAATTTATTTATCTTGATTCATGTTGAAGCAGTTCAATAATAGAATAACAACCATAATAATTATAGAACATTGATCAGCATAAAGAAAACGTATATGATAACTATAATCATGATAACATATAAATCATGAAGAGCCTTTATGTAAAAGATAAATATTAATTCATAATTTCAAAAATATACATGTGAATAACTAAATGAATATCCAAGAACAATAATTAGATTTTATTTACCACATGTTAAAAATATAATCAATAATTTATATGAGAAAACTATAAAAGTAAACTGTAATTTATAGTTTTTTTAATAAAAAAATTAAATCTAATCAAATAATCCAAATATAATCATGATTAAATTCAATCATAATTATAATAAATCATATTTATCAATTTTATAATTGATAATATAAATTAGAATTCTCAATTTCATAAGTGTAAAACTGTAAATATTTGATAGGATATAAACGAGAATTATAAGATTTGTAAGGGTAGAATTGTAATTTGGTACAACCGACGGTCAAACCATAAATATGTCAAAATAATTAAATGATATTAATAAAATACAAAAGGGCAAAGTTATAATTTGACCAAAGGAAAACCCTAGGGCAAAACTATCATTTTGCCCAAAAATCTGATCTACTGTATTGTCGTCGCCTTTGCGCCTGCGGCGTTGCCGGCGCGAGGCTTCCTCTACCCGCGCATGACCGCTGCGGTGGTTCCTACTGCGCGTGGCCATCGCCTTGGCTCGCCCGAGCGGTGCGCGACCGCTGCCATTGAGCGGCTCTTGCTCGCGAGCGACCGTTGCCTTGGACGCAGGTTCTACCTGCGTGCAACCACCGCCTACTGCACTACAGCGCGGACGTTGCCCAACGCAACCGCTGCATGGTGCAGACACTGTTGGGAAATCCTTGGGGGCGACATCATATGCACAGCGGAAGAACAAGAAAAATAAAATCCCCGATTCCCAAAGAGATGTTCGTCGTCGTGCGAAGATTGGTATGCACAAATCCGCGAAATATGAAACTGCGTATAGAATAGATTGTGTTACCTAGGGAGATCGTATATCCCTGTTTCCTTGCAGATCCTTAGGAGAGGGTGAAGGAGGTCAAGCGTCCTCCTCTCTAGCGGTGATCCACACAGTAGGGTTGCGACGACGCTTCTCTAAACTCCAGACCTACTCTGAGGTAGAGATGGAGAGGAGAATAGGAAAAGGCAAACAAAAGCTCTCTAGCCCATGGGGCTCTGAATCCCTCCTATTTATAGAGGTCCCCTGTCAAACCCTAATAGGTCCTCCCCTAGTGGGTATTGGATCTGCATCCAATAAGACAAGGGCTCCGTCGGATATCTCATATCTGAACCTCTATTCATCGCAATGCCTACCATATGTGTGTGACCCTCTGGGCCCAATATCGAAATGGCCGTGAGTCATACCGTTAGAACTCCTTCTAACTTTCGAATTATTATCTCTAATAATTCACTCGACTCATCGACTACTGGACGTCTTTACACTCACACTATAGTCCCCACGATATATAGGGAATCCAATCCATTGGACCATGTCGTCCCTCGCCATCGCGTGTACCTATAGTCCCTCATCCATCTAATATACCAGAGACCGTATATCGAGCATGGTGTTGTCAAACCCACACGGTTTCTTCTCGAGTCTCGCTCTAATCGGATTCTCCCGGAGAACTCTTTCTCTCTCAACTCGAATGACCTTGGTCAGGGATTTGTCTGAGCAAGAACACATGGGATATTCCTCTCATGACGCCGAGAGTGGATGATCCGCTATCGACACTCAATAGCCCTCGTAAGGTCGACTACCACTCCCAATGACCAACTGTACTAGATCTGGGACAGCCAAACTTATAAGTTTGGTATCAAAGAGTGAAGCACACATATAGGACATCCTTGGTGTCTCAAGTCTAAGGACCAAATACACCACTAGGACTACGGAATCGCTGTCTGACAATAAGGCATTATCAACCATCCAGCATTCCATAAGCGGATCAATCAGTGAACTCATTCTCCAATGAGCACCTGTACTGTATCCCTAGTGTCCCTACACAAACAGCTATAAGACCAGCTGCATCCATCATATGGACGGGTATACAGCACATCAGTCTGTCCGGTTTATCACGATATCCCTCTCGAGTAACCTATGATTGGGATTATTTAGGATATGTGTTTAAAGGTGAATCGATCTCACTATCGTGATCTCATCACGATCCGATTCCCATTGCACAAATCCAAGGACATCACAATATATGTATGCATTTATGCAATTGTTATAAAGTGATATATGCCAAAATATAATAAGCAAAAAGATTCTATATTAAGTCACACGTGCCATCACTCACGTGATTGGCTTGCTGGGCACCTATGACTAGCAGACACCACTCGTAAGTAGACCTCTGCCTATGCACGACCGTGATACGCAGCTGCGGGGTGATACACAACCCTTCAGCGAGGTTGTAATAGTGATCATCGCCTCAATAACACCGATAGTAAATAGTAAATTCATCGATCAAACATAAAAATCGTACATTACTCACAATTAGCGATATAGCAAATCATATAGAAAAAACATATCAATAATATCCGGCGAATCATTCATGCATCGTAAACAAAAATAATTGATCTAATATATTGTTGAATCTTATATTTTGATGATGAAACCAATTGATAAGTGTTTATGATTTGATCTACGATTTGAATGATGCAGGATGCTTCGATCAGGGAGAGACAATTAAAGCATAAAGAATCATGTTGAGCCAGAGGAAAACATGTTAAAAGATTGGACGTCAGGCCGGAGGATCGATCGACATATCAACAGAAAGCTTTGGGCCATAGATTCAGGCATCGGGCCAAGAAGAGCGGATATTGCGCTAAGGATATCGGAGTTGTAGAGTCAACTGACTAATTGGGCAATAGGCCACAAGAGAGGATGATGCGCCGAAGAATCGGACGAAGTGTCGATGGACCAATGACATTCCGGACAACATGATTCATGCTTAGTAATAATTTTCTAGATCGAAGTGTGTTTTATGTTACAGGATTAACTACGATAGTAAGGCATAAAGCAAAATGAAGTCTCGGAGTTAGGAACGCGATTTCGTTGGGAGTTTAAGAGTTCGTCAGAAGTCCGGACGTTCGTTGGAAGTTCTACCGGAACTAACCGAGAAGTCCAGGAGCTTGCCAAAGAAGCTTGTCGGAACTCGCCAAGAAGATTATCATGAAGTCTAGGAGCTTGCCGGGAGTCCACCGGAACATTGCCGAGAGATTGTCGGAAGTTCACCGAAAGATCATCGGAAGCTCGCCGGAAGAAACCAAACTTATTTTGCTTAGAATATATCTTAGAAATCATAGTTAGCACACAATTGAAGTTAAGATTGAGAGGTAATCCCATCAACTCTGTTAGGGGCCAATTGGGCCTGAAGTTGGGCTGGTTTGGGTCGAATTCAAGGCCCAACGAAGATGCTAAAAGCCTAGCCGGCGGTGGCACCGCTTGGGAGACTCAGTCTCCCAAGTGGTCTGGGAGATGGTACCACTGGCAGTAAATGCTGCTAGCGATGGTACCACCACTATCAGGTAGTGGTACCGCCAGAGCTTGGTCTCCGAGCTCTGTCAGGTGGTGGTACTGCCTAGTGTTAGGATGCTAGGCGGTGGTACCGCCCGTACTCGGGAAACCCGAGATGAGATGTTCTTACGCTCAATGTTTGAATCAACTTGAAGCTTATAAATACTCCTCTCGTCCCTGGTTAAGTAATACATAACTAAGAGCAAAAAAAGATAAAAAACTCTATTGCAATTGTGTGTGAAACTCCTCTCAAAGTTCTAAGAGTTAGAATAGTTTGAGAGAGGAGTAATTGGGGGTGTAAGGATTATCTCCTAAACCCGGTAAAGGAGAATCGAGTTGTTAAAGGTGGTTGGTCTTCGCCTATTGAAGGAAGACCGATAGTGGATGTCGGTGGCTCCGACGGAAGAGGAATCGGCAAAGTGGATGTAGGTCACAACAACCGAACCACTATAAAATCTGGTTTGTATTTCCTTTGAGCACTTTACTTTTATAGCAAACTACCTCTCCTCTTTATTATGCTTTTACTACGCCTACACTCGCATATGCTTTCAAGTTTCCGAAATTGGTTTTCAATGTACGAAAGAATTTTCAGAACTGACGTTTTTACCGCTACACTAATTCACCCCCCCCCCCTCCCACCCCCCTCTAATTTCTCATTTGGTTTAACACCCAAGAGAAATAGCTCTTTTCGGCTTTCAAGAGAGTCACTCTCTCATTCGTCTTCCTTTATTCAATGGGATGGACTACACATATTGGAAAACTCGAATGAGAGTTTTCTTGCTTTCCTTGGATTTAAATTTATGGAATATTGTTGAAAATAGTTTTCGAAGGTTTCTCTTCGAATGAACCATTGGAATGATTTGGAGAAGAAGACTTTTTTCTCTAAATGCAAAGGCTATGAATGCCCTATTTTGTGCCTTACATAAAATTGAGTTTAATCGGGTTTCTACTTGTGAAACTACGTATGATATTTGGTATACTCTCGAAATCACACATGAAGGCACTAGCAAAGTTAAAGATTCGAAAATCAACTTTTTGATGCATGATTTTGAACTTTTTCAAATGAAGCAAAGTGAAACTATTAAAGACATATACACCCGTTTTATAGATATCGTCAATGGTTTAAAATCACTTGGTATAAGTTTTTTGGATTTTGAACTTGTAAACAAGTTTTTACGTTCTCTTAATAAAAGTTGGGATTCAAAAGTAACAACTATTCAAGAATCAAAAAACTTGAACCATTTACCAATTGAAGAATTTATAGGGTCTTTGATGGCCTATGAAATTATATGCAATGCACGTAAAAAACTTGAGAACCACCTTCCAAATAATATGAAGGATTTCAGACTTAGAACAATTGAAGACCACTCAAGCATAAGCTCAAGTGATGGTGAACTTGATGTAACACCCCTCATTTCCGAATTTTCGTATAAGTTTCTAGTTGAAATGTAGGTATCTATTTTAAATTTGATAAAAAGTCAAAGTATGAATCTGAGAACTTATTCATAAGTGTTGGAGGATTTGTTAAAAGAAAGAATCTGAGGACTTATATGTAAACCCTAAGGACTAAATCGTGAATATGATAAATCCAAGGACTAAACTGTAAAATATACAAAAAATACAAGCTTCACCGTTTAAGCCTCTCTGCCTTCGTTCTTAAGGAAGCAGAGAGGGCAGCTCGTGGGTGATCAAAGAAAGAAAGAAAGAAAGAAAGAAGAAGAAGAAGAAAAAATTGGGGTTTTAGGGTTCTTGCTTTAATCTCTTCACTTCGGGTCAAAATTCTCAAAGGCAAGTGTTCTAACCCCATCCTACAGAATTTTTAGTCTCTGTTTTTATGTTGAATCAAAATAAATTGAAGGATTTCTATTTAGAAACTGATATGTCTCTATTTGGACATAGAACCATGGATTTTGAAGTTTTCATTTCGGTAAACTAACCCCTATACACTGTTTCAGCTATAAGTTTTAGTACAAAATGTGAATTCGGTCAGGAACTATTTTGTTTGAAAGTAGACTCTTTTATCTTCCTTTTGACACTGATTTTGTAGATTTTGGACACCGAATACTTACCCAAACATCTGTTTCAATTGAGCCTATAGACGCTGTAAAACAGGGTTCGAGATTTCTGACCTGTCGATACTAAAATGCCTATAACTCCCTGTTGAAAATTCTGAATTATACCAAACTGATTTTATTTGAAACTAGACTTGAAAATCTTTCTTTTGACTTATAGTTTGAAAATTTTGGATTTCAATTGCCTACCCTATTGTCTGTTGAATCCGACCCTATAAATTCTGCAAACCAGTGATTGTGTTTTTGATCTTGTGTTACCAAATCAAAGGTAACTCCGCGTTGGGAACCCTGTTTCGTATGAAATTTGTTCCATCAGAATATAGATTGATATATGGTTCAACCATAGTTTTCTTATGGGTATTGGAGCATAATTGATATTCTGAAATATTTGTTTGATGTGCCACTGGAATTCTGTCCGAAATCGAGCTTTGGTCGATTTCGCATATTCTGCTCCGTTCCTTTGGATATTTAAATTCGTTTAACCTTCTTATTGGATTTGAGATAAATATGATTGCTTGGAAATTCCTGTACACTCTTGTTTTTATTTCATTTCAAATCCGAATACATTTGTGAGAGATTTGTTCTTTGTTTCGTATTGTTTCGAAAAGGCACATGCACGTTCGTTGTTCCGCGTGTGCTTCCGATATATGCTACTTATTGTTAAAACTGCCCTCTTGTACTCTGGTGTATGGGATTGTCGGACCTTTGCCAGAAATGGTAAAGGGTATCGCTTTATTACCCGCTCCGTGGGGTCCCGCTCTATGGGATGCGCTTATTACCCCCGCTGTGGGGTCCCGCTCCGTGGGATATGCTTAGAGCCTGCGATGCTCTCACGCCCCTCCGACTTCACCTAGGCGTGGGTGGATGGATCTCCCGGGCGTGGGAGACTTTTGTCAGTGGTCATTCAGAAATGGATGAATCACATTCTGACCGAGATCCCACCACACCTTCTATATGTTTGATATGACATCCAGAGTTTTGGTGAGTTGTTTCTGTTCATGCTCTGGATAAGAATGATATGATTGCAACGTCAAGGACGACGTTTGAGCTTCTGTACGATATTTGTTTTGATATGCTCCGATATGCTTCATTCACTGATGATTTTGCTTCGAAATGTTCCATATGCCGTTGATATGCTTCGGAACATTTTATATGCCATTGATAAGCTCCGATATGTTTCCTTTGTTACTGATATGCTCCAATTACTCTATGCCCCAATCTGTAAGGAACCAAATATGTAAGATTGAAATGACAATTATGTTCTGCTCTTAATGATATTATGTCTACGAAATCGTATATTCTGCCTTGTATTTTGGAACTGTATCTCTTTGGAAGTTGTACTATTTTGATATGGATATGTTAGTCACTTGCTGAGCTCTTTATGCTCACCCCGTTTGTTGATAAATTTTTCAGGATAGCATATTGCTTGCTTAAATGATAAGATTGGGCTGAGGCGGTGGAAAGTTTAGAAGATTTTGGGCAGATCTTTGTTAGCATATGTGTATTTGTTGTATAAGATACTCTACATCTTATGAAATGTGACGATGAATCTAAACCTATGGATTTTGTGTAAGATAAAGGATCCCTCATGTATAGGATTTTGGTATGTTAAGTTATATTCGTGTAATGATATGATCTTATGGTAATCGTTGGTTTGGTGACTGCATAGACTTCCCCATTTGTGAATTTATATTGTGGTTATTATTTTGATGAGTTGAGTTCTCGATTGTATGAATTATCGAAAGTGATATGTGGTATATTTATGAATTGTACAGGGTTATGAATTTGTAGACTATAGAGGTGAAATTTTGATCTGAATGTTTTCTTAGTGACCTCAAATGTGTGCTTGGATCCTGGGTTAGTTATGATGAAAATTTTAAAATATTGTCGATATTTTTTGAGGGCGTGACAGAGGTGGTATATCAGCATTTGATTTGAGAATCACTAAGAATATCATATTTTTTTTTAGGTTTATTGACTATCAATTAGAGATTGATCAAAGAAAATGTTCCTTTGATGTTTTAGGAAGCGAGGATGACGAGATCATCTGGTTCTCCCCTTAGGCGTCTCATTGCTGATCAATTGAGTGGTATCATGCGGACTTTGGAGACTATGGCACAAGTGATGCAACAACAACAACAACCTGCCCAACAAGGGGAGTAATGATGGAACAGAGACATCAAACCAAATGGGGTTGGGAATTGGACAGTTTAAGAAGCTTAGTCCTCCCAGTTTTAGTGGTGAGTCCGATCCAATGGTGGCGAAACGATGGATGATGCAGATTGAGAAAATATTTGATGCTCTAAATTACCCCGATGATCGAAAGGTTTTTTTTTCTTGCCACCTTTATGCTGGAAGGAGAAGTCGAACACTGGGTGGAGAATGATTAAGAGGATGTCCAAATCAAACATGAGCCAATGACATGGAAGTTATTCCAAGAAAAGTTTAATGATAAATATTTTCCAGATTGTATGAGAGAGCAAAAAGAATTGGAGTTCTTGAATCTTATCCGAGGAAGTATGACGGTTACAAGGTATGAATCTAAATTCACTGAGCTCTCCGGGTTTGCCACACATATGACTGATGATGAATCTAGAAAAGCAAGAAGGTTTGAAAGGGGATTACGACCATAATAAGAAGTCAATGTCACTCTAAAATTACAAACATATCGATACGGTAGAAAGAGCTTTGAAAATTGAAAGGGATATGGAGGAAATTCAAGAAATCATTGGCAAGGACAAAAGGGATAAATTCTTGGCAAAAAAGCAGGAGAGAAAATGAATATGAAGCTAGTAACAAGAGGTTTAAGACATCTGGATTTGAGAAAAGGAAATCATTGTGGAGGACTCAGTCATGTGCAAATTGCGGATTAAATCATGAAACAAGTCAGTGTTTTCGGTGGATGGGGCATGTTTTGGTTGTGGAAAGTTGGATCATCAAATAAAAGATTGCCCTTTGAGGAAGAAGAAAGAGCCACTGTCTCCTAGACCCTCAGCCCATGCTAGAGTGTATGCTATCAACAAACAAGATTCTAAAGCTTCTAAATCAGTGGTGGAAGGTATTCTTCATGTTTCTAAAAAGAAATGCAAAAGTTTTGTTTGATCCCTCCCAACTTATCGTTTGTTTCACAATACTTTTGCTTGTCACTTGGATATTCTACCTAAACCCCTGGATTATATGTTATATGTAACAAACTAACATTGGAGATTCATTGGCAACAAACTTGGTCTACCCATCTTGTTTGATCTCTATTGGGGACCACGAACTCCTTGGTGATTTGATTCTCCTAGAGATCCGGGCTTTGATATTATACTTGGCATGGATTGGTTATCTTCTCATCACGCTAGTATTGATTGTTACAAAAAAATAATTACTTTCTCGCATACCGGATCGACCTATATTTTTTTTTTGAGGGCATTAGGCATGATTTGCCTCCTTGCTTGATATCGACACTTCAAGTTTATCGTCTTATCTGCAGAAAGGTTGTTTTTGTTATATGGTGTGTGTAAAGGAGCATTCAAATCAGGAAACCCATCTAGATGAAATTGTAGTGGTCAAAGAATTCCCTGATGTATTCCCGGATGACTTGCACGGTTTACCTCTAGATAGAGAGGGTGAATTTGCTATTGATCCGGTCTCCAAAGACAACCCCAATATCTAAGCCTCCCTACAGAATGGCACCACTCGAGCTAGAGGAATTAAAGAAGCAAATACAAGAATTATTAGATAAGGGTTTCATAATGACCCATGTATCCCCATGGGGTGCTCAGGTACTATTAGTGAAGAAGAAGGATGGAACATGGAGGCTTTGTATTGATTATAGACAATTGAATCAGTGACCATAAAAAATAAGTATCCCATACCTAGAATTGATGATTTGTTTGATCAACTACAGGGGTGCACAAGTATTCTCTAAGATTGACCTGAGGTCGTTACTATCAATTGAAGATCAAGGAGGAGGATATTTCAAAAACAGACTTTGAACTTCGATATGGTCATTATGAATTCTTGGTGATGCCTTTCGGTTTGATAAATGCCCCCAGCAGCTTTTATGGAACTAATGAATAGGATATTTCAACCGCTCTTGGATATCCGTGTAATTGTATTTATTGATGACATATTGGTGTATTCAAAGAGTAATCAGAGCATGAGGAACACTTGAGAGATGTGTTGTCCATACTAAGAGAAAAGAAGTTGTATGCGAAGTTCAAAAAATGTGAATTTTGGTTGAATGAAGTTGCTTTCTTAGGCCATGTGATTTCGTGGAAGGGTATATCTGTTGATCCAAGGAAAAATAGAAGCCGTAGTTGAATGGGAAGTACCAACAAATGTAACAGAAGTTCGAAGCTTCTTGGGCATGGCAGGTTATTACAGGAGATTTGTGGAGGGATTTTCTCGAATTGCTCAACCTCTCACCAAACTCACTAAGAAGAATATGAAATTTGTATGGGGTGATGATTGTGAGCAAAGTTTTCAAGAGTTAAAAAGAAGATTAACTAGTGCCCCTATTCTCACTATTCCAAGTGGTAGTGAGGGATTTGTAGTTTATACTGATGCTTCAAGAAAAGGCCTAGGATGTGTTTTGATGCAGGAAGGGAGAGTAATTGCTTATGCTTCTAGGCAACTTAAAGGTTCTGAATTGAATTATCCAACTCATGATTTGGAATTAGCAGCAATTATTTTTGCTCTAAAGATTTGGAGACATCATTCTGGAGAGGAAACAACATGGGAGCTAGAGGAAGAAATGACAAAGGTGTACCCCCGTCTTTTCATCGATAGAGGTACGATAAATTTAGAGGACTAAATTTTTCTTTTAAGGGGGGGAGAGTGTAACACCCCTCATTTCCGAATTTTCGTATAAGTTTCTAGTTGAAATGTAGGTATCTATTTTAAATTTGATAAAAAGTCAAAGTATGAATCTGAGAACTTATTCATAAGTGTTGGAGGATTTGTTAAAAGAAAGAATCTGAGGACTTATATGTAAACCCTAAGGACTAAATCGTGAATATGATAAATCCAAGGACTAAACTGTAAAATATACAAAAATACAAGCTTCACCGTTTAAGCCTCTCTGCCTTCGTTCTTAAGGAAGCAGAGAGGGCAGCTCGTGGGTGATCAAAGAAAGAAAGAAAGAAAGAAAGAAAAGAAAGAAGAAGAAGAAGAAGAAGAAGAAAAAAAATGGGGTTTTAGGGTTCTTGCTTTAATCTCTTCACTTCGGGTCAAAATTCTCAAAGGCAAGTGTTCTAACCCCATCCTACAGAATTTTTAGTCTCTGTTTTTTATGTTGAATCAAAATAAATTGAAGGATTTCTATTTAGAAACTGATATGTCTCTATTTGGACATAGAACCATGGATTTTGAAGTTTTCATTTCGGTAAACTAACCCCTATACACTGTTTCAGCTATAAGTTTTAGTACAAAATGTGAATTCGGTCAGGAACTATTTTGTTTGAAAGTAGACTCTTATATCTTCCTTTTGACACTGATTTTGTAGATTTTGGACACCGAATACTTACCCAAACATCTGTTTCAATTGAGCCTATAGACGCTGTAAAACAGGGTTCGAGATTTCTGACCTGTCGATACTAAAATGCCTATAACTCCCTGTTGAAAATTCTGAATTATACCAAACTGATTTTATTTGAAACTAGACTTGAAAATCTTTCTTTTGACTTATAGTTTGAAAATTTTGGATTTCAATTGCCTACCCTATTGTCTGTTGAATCCGACCCTATAAATTCTGCAAACCAGTGATTGTGTTTTTGATCTTGTGTTACCAAATCAAAGGTAACTCCGCGTTGGGAACCCTGTTTCGTATGAAATTTGTTCCATCAGAATATAGATTGATATATGGTTCGACCATAGTTTTCTTATGGGTATTGGAGCATAATTGATATTCTGAAATATTTGTTTGATGTGCCACTGGAATTCTGTCCGAAATCGAGCTTTGGTCGATTTCGCATATTCTGCTCCGTTCCTTTGGATATTTGAATTCGTTTAACCTTCTTATTGGATTTGAGATAAATATGATTGCTTGGAAATTCCTGTACACTCTTGTTTTTATTTCATTTCAAATCCGAATACATTTGTGAGAGATTTGTTCTTTGTTTCGTATTGTTTCGAAAAGGCACATGCACGTTCGTTGTTCCGCGTGTGCTTCCGATATATGCTACTTATTGTTAAAACTGCCCTCTTGTACTCTGGTGTATGGGATTGTCTGGACCTTTGCCAGAAATGGTAAAGGGTATGCGCTTATTACCCGCTCCGTGGGGTCCCGCTCTATGGGATGCGCTTATTACCCGCTCTGTGGGGTCCCGCTCCGTGGGATATGCTTAGAGCCTGCGATGCTCTGCCGGCCCCTCTGACTTCACCTAGACGTGGGTGGATGGATCTCCCAGACGTGGGAGACTTTTGTCAGGTGGTCATTCAGAAATGGATGAATCACATTCTGACTGAGATCCCACCACACCTTCTATATGTTTGATATGACATCCAGAGTTTTGGTGAGTTGTTTCTGTTCATGCTCTGGATAAGAATGATATGATTGCAACGTCAAGGACGACGTTTGAGCTTCTGTACGATATTTGTTTTTGATATGCTCTGAAATGCTTCATTCACTGATGATTTTGCTTCGAAATGTTCCATATGCCGTTGATATGCTTCGGAACATTTTATATGCCATTGATAAGCTCCGATATGTTTCCTTTGTTACTGATATGCTCCAATTACTCTATGCCCCAATCTGTAAGGAACCAAATATGTAAGATTGAAATGACAATTATGTTCTGCTCTTAATGATATTATGTCTACGAAATCGTATATTCTGCCTTGTATTTTGGAACTGTATCTCTTTGGAAGTTGTACTATTTTGATATGGATATGTTAGTCACTTGCTGAGCTCTTTATGCTCACCCCGTTTGTTGATAAATTTTTCAGGATAGCATATTGCTTGCTTAAATGATAAGATTGGGCTGAGGCGGTGGAAAGTTTAGAAGATTTTGGGCAGATCTTTGTTAGCATATGTGTATTTGTTGTATAAGATACTCTACATCTTATGAAATGTGACGATGAATCTAAACCTGTGGATTTTGTGTAAGATAAAGGATCCCTCATGTATAGGATTTTGGTATGTTAAGTTATATTCGTGTAATGATATGATCTTATGGTAATCGTTGGTTTGGTGACTGCATAGACTTCCCCATTTGTGAATTTATATTGTGGTTATTATTTTGATGAGTTGAGTTCTGATTGTATGAATTATCGAGTGATATGTGGTATGTTTATGAATTGTACAGGGTTATGAATTTGTAGACTATAGAGGTGAAATTTTGATCTGAATGTTTTCTTAGTGACCTCAAATGTGTGCTTGGATCCTGGGTTAGTTATGATGAAAATTTTAAAATATTGTCGATATTTTTGAGGGGCGTGACACTTGAACTCCTCATTAAATTTAAAAAGTTCATGAAACAATAATTAAAGAACAAAAATAAACTTAAAAAGAGCAGAACTACTTGCTATGAATGCAAGAAAAAGTTGCCAAAAGACGAATCGAGCTCCTCCGAAGATGAGGAAAAAATAAACAAAGGCGATGTGGCAAATTACATCTTAACGACTTTCGATGATGAGGTAATCAAAATGTCCTTAATTTATTTTGAAATTACACGATACTTTTCATGAGCTGTTCTTAAATTAGTTTTTAAAAAAATTATTTTTTTTGAATTACATGTTTAATGATAGGGATCATGCTAGTAATTTTAAAAATGATCATGAAAATTGTATGTTTTATGATAAATGAACAAAATGTTAGACTTAAATATAATATGTAAGATAAATCCTATGTGTGTTTTAAGAAGCAATAATGTATATCTTGATGATTTTATTTTATACATGAGGATTTGAAGTAATGATTTGAAATCATATGTTTTGGAATTATGCATTACACTTTTTGATCTTGATGATTTTTTATATTTCCATTGATGCATGGATTTGACATAAGAACAAATATTTGGGCATGCTAATATAAAGTCAATCACACAAATTGAAACTAAAGAAGTTTAGATATCTTTAAGAATCATTCAACATTATGTTCAACAAAACCATGCTTGAAGTTATAATAAAAATGTAATGATGATTTGAAAGCATGCTTAACGAGTTTATATTTCGAACTTATGTATGATAATTTTTACGATATTTTGAAAGTTCTTTCTTTTTTTTTGTTAATAGATGATGTATGGATTTGAAAGAAAAGAGCATACTTGTATGAAATCAAATCACTTAAATTAAAACAAAAGGGAGAATGCATATTTTTTGAAAATACCTCTAAAGCTTTTCAATTTTTCAACGAGTGAATTTTAGTGATGAATCTATATCATGTAATCTCTTGAAAATAATCTTGATTTGATGATTTGAATTTAAATGCTCTTTATCTTGATTTTTTGAAATTTATAACTTGAGATTTCTTATGTGCGAATCAAGATTTGTTTCTTTTATCCACTTATAAAAGAAGAGATTTGTTGAAATAAATCATGTCTTATGACATTCATGAAAAAATAATATATTATATATAAATCGAGTTCTCATAAGAATCTATTTACGTTGTCTTCATTAAATTTTCTTGAAAATATGTTGATGATTTTGATTATTTGAATTTGAATGAGTTTTTACCTATATCATGATCTTGGTTTCTTGGAATTACTTGAGATTTGTTTTTAATCAAGATCTCTTCTTTGTTCTCCTATGATTCTTCTTGGTATTTTCTTAAGAGGAGATTTTATAGATGAATCATGATTTTTTAGAATTATAATTTTTATGATTCATAATGAATTGAGAGATATTATATATGAATCGAGATCGTCTGTGTTCTCTCATGACTTTATTTGCTATAGGAAAATCTTTATCTATATCATTGATCTTGAATTCTTGGAATTGATAATTTCTTTATATAAATCAAGATCCCTCACTTTTATTCTCTAATGACTTCTTGTATTTTATTAAAGAGAATACTTATCAAAATGAATCATGTCTATTAGTATTCACATGATATTTGATATTATCTTTCATGACATAATGTGTAAATTCCTTTGTATTAGTGGTTGTAAACCTCATGTTATAAGTAAAGCATTGATGTAAAAATTATATTCTTCCATTCTACTACTTCCTTGATTACAATAAAGGGGAGAAAGAAAATTGCTAGTTTGAATGTTAAATTTAGGCAAATTGCAAAAATACATAAACTCTCCTTATACATTCTTTTTCAGATCATGATCTTAATTTCTCAAATTTTAGACTTGAATCTTCTTTTTGAATCAAGATTATTTTCCTATCATGCTTTCTTGTCAAAACTAATATATGATCTTTTGACATTCATTTTTGTTGTTTACCTTTGTCATGCTTTGAAAATTATTGTAAAGGGAAAAGAATTACAACATTGTATTCTTCCTTTCTTTTTGACATTGACAAAGGGGGAGAAATATTGCTAGCTCATATTGCAAAATTTAGAAACTTGCACTTTGCAAATGAAGTAAAATTACTAGCTCATACATTGCAAACGAAGCAAAAATTTGCTAGCTTGCAAATTACATGGAGAAAGAAGTGCTATTTTGCTTATCTCAAGAAGCAAAACATGCTAACTTGCACATCAAGCAAAATTTACAAACTTAAATATTTCAAGAAGCAAGAGTTGCTTTCTTGAACATCTCAAAATTGTTAGCTTGTATGATATAAAACTTGCTAAATTTTCTAGCTTACAAATTGTATGATGATAAAACTTGATAATATGTTTATTATGCAATGATTTGAACTTGTATATCTAAACACTTGATAGTTGGACTTCTCCTTTTTGTTGATGACAAAGGGGGAGAAGTATGATATGTATATATGTGACATGTCATATTAGGAGACCAAATCATACAAACATCTCTCTCGATAATATTAAGTCGGTAAACATGAGGCAATTAGATTGACCCACGTGGCCTTCCATCGTTATAGGTAGGAACTGTTTCCCGGTGTAGGTTGAGTTGGTCAACTCACTCGAGGCTCACCAATATCGCGCCTCGCTATCTTGCTTATGACATAGAGATGTCACAAGTGACTTGAGGACATGGTATACTTGGTCGAGTTCCTCGAGGGTATATCATCAAATCAGACTCATCTTGTATCGAAGGTGTTGACTTAACCGAGCATCATGGTTGGTCGAGTCCCTCGAGACCATGGTGATTCGGAGGCGAACAAGACGGGAATCACAAGGAGTTGTGATCGGCAAGAGTTGCCTACCTTTTGGGCTTAGTGTGATTGGTCGAGTCCCTTGAGGTTACACTAAGACGCTGATTGGATCCTGATCCCCACTAGAAGTCTGTCGGAGACTTTCGTTTCACATGCTGAGGGTGTCGCGTGACTCGCTAGTAAAATAGTTGGAGCATATTAAGATAGAAGCTCATATCTTGATTGTTTATTTCTTATAAAATCTGCATATTATTTATTTTTGCTACATCTTTATTTTTAGAAAATATCGCATTCAAATCCTTTACATGGCATGCTTGATGTCAACCGTCTCACTGGTCCAAATTATACATATTGGCTTCATAAATTGAGAATTATTCTCACGGCGGAGAAAATCGCGTACGTCCTTGATACAGTGATGCCTATGCCCGAGGAAGGGGCAAGCGAGGATGAGATCACTCGCTACGTGAAGTACATTGATGACTCCACTCTTGCTCTGTGCTATATGTTGGGCTCTATGACTCCTGAGTTACAGAGACAACATGAAAAGATGGATGCTAGATTCATTCTCCTACATGTCCATAAATTGTTTGAGGAATAGGGAAGGACTCAGCAATATGAGATATCCAAGAGTCTCTTCGGCGCTAGGATGACTGAGGGGACACCGGTTCAGAATTATGTCCTAAAAATGATTAAGTGGATAGAGAAATTCACAAGTCTAGGAATGGTCCTAGAGGATAACTTGTGTGTGGACATTGTGTTTTAGTCCCTACCAGATTCCTTTTCACAGTTCATAATGAATGTTAATATTAACAAGCTTGAGGTGACTCTCCCAGAGCTCCTCAATATATTGAGGGAGGTAGAGAGTACTATTAAGAAAGAGAAGCCAGTTCTCTACACTGGTGAGACCAGAAAGAAAAGGAAAGCAGAAAAGTCCCTTAAGAAGTGAAAGGGCAAGGGCAGATAATATAAAGCAAAGGTTGCTAAGAAAGACCCAGCAAAGGACAAAGGCCAGTGCTTCCATTATGACAAAGATGGGCACTGGAAGAGGAACTACAAAGAGTACCTTACGGAGAGGGCGAAATAGAAGCTTGGAGAAGCTTCAAGTATATTCATGATTAGTTTTCATTTGTCAAACTCTTATGATAACATATGGGTATTGGATACTGGTAGTGCTTATCATATATGCAATTTGTTGCAAGTTCTGGCAAGGCCTAGGAGACTAGAGAGATGCGAGATGGACCTCAAGATGGGCAATGGAGTAAAAATTATTGTAGTAGCTATTGGCAAGGTCACCCTACATCTGCCTGGTGGAGCTTTTATTGCATTAGATGCATGTTATTTTGTCCCTTCTATTATCAAAAACATTATCTCCATTTCATGTTTGACAGTTAGTGAATATAAATTAGTTTTTGAGAACAATGATTGTTCGATATTATTAGATGATGAGATCATCACGAAAGAAATATTACATAATGGTTTGTTTATGCTAGACACTACTCCACATATCATGAATGTAAGTGTGTCGAAGAGGAAACGAGATGAGATGAACAATGCATACCTATGGCATTGTAGGCTAGGTCACATCCATGAAGAAAGGATTCAAAAGTTGCTAAATGATGGATATCTATATCCATTCGACTATGAGTCATATGCCACTTGCAAGCCTTGCCTTCATGGAAAACTGACAAACTCTCCATTTAGTGGAACTGGAGAGAGAGCCACTAAACTATTGGAACTCATACATAGTGATGTATGTGGACCCATGTCAACTCATGCCATTGGTGGTTACTCCTACTTCATTACCTTTACTGATGATTTCTCGAGGTATGGATATGTGTACTTAATGAAGTACAAGTCTGAGGCCTTTGAGAAATTCAAAGAGTATAAGAATGAAGTAGAGAAACATACTAGAAAGAGTATCATGACTCTTCGATTAGATCGAGGAGGTGAGTACTTAAGTACAGAGTTTACTCTGTTCCTCAAGGACCATGGGATATTTATCCCAATGGACACCTCCTTATACACCTCAGCTCAATAGTGTGTTTGAAAGGAGAAATCGTACGCTATTAGACATGGTATGGTCCATGATGAGTTTTGCTGACCTACCCATCTCATTCTAGAAATATGCCCTAGAGGCCGCAGCTTACCTTCTGAACAGAGTTCCAACTAAGTCGGTAGTGTTTACACCATATGAGACATAGAAAGGGAAGAAGTCCAATCTTAAGAATGTTAAGATTTGGGACTGCCCTGCCCATGTTAAAAGACAACCTCGATAAGTTGGAATCGAGGACAGAGTGGTGCAAATTTGTGGGATACCCCAAGGAAACTTGTGGGTATTATTTCTATCATCTCGAGAACCAAAAGGTCTTTGTAGCTAAGAGAGCAGTGTTCCTTGAGAAGGAACACTTTCTTGGCGGAGATAGTGGGAGCATGATAGAGTTGAGCGAGGTTGGAGAACCTAGCTCAAGCACCACTCTACAGCCCGAGTCTGTTCAGGTACCTAACACATAAGTTCCAACTTTACGTAGGTCTGAGAAAATATCTCATCCACCTGAGAGATATGTGGGACATATTAGAGGAGAAGATGTTGAGGATATTGAATCTCAGACCTACGAGGAGGCTATTATGAGTATAGACTCCGGGAAGTAGCAAGAAGCCATGAATTCTAATATGGATTCTATGTACTCCAACAAGGTTTGGATCCTAGTTGATGCGCCCAAAGGTATTGTACCCATCGGTTGCAAGTGGATCTTTAAGAAAAAGATCGGAGTATATGGAAAAGTAGAGACCTATAAAGCAAGGCTAGTGGCTAAGGGGTAACATCAAAGGCAAAGTGTTGACTATGACGAAACCTTTGCTAGTCATAGGTGCCCAGCAACCCAATCACGTGAGTGATGGCACGTGTGACTTGATACAGAATCTTTTTGCTTATTATATTTTGGCGTATATCACTTTATAACTATTGCATAAATGCATATATATATTGTGATGCCCTTGGATTTGTGCAATGGGAATCGGATCGTGATGAGATCACGATAATGAGATCGATTCACCTTTAAACACATATCCTAAATAATCCCGGTCATAGGTTACTCGAGAGGGACATCGTGATAACCGGATAGACTGGTGTGTTTGTATACTCATCCATATGATGGATGAAGTCGGTCTCATAGCTGCCGTGTGTAGGGACACTAGGGGAAACAAATGCAGTGCTCATTGGAGAATGAGTTCATGATTGATCCGCTTATGGAATCTTTGGATGGTTGATGATGCCTTATTGTCGGGCAACTGATTCCGTAGTCCTAGTGGTGTATCCGGTCCTTAGACTTGAGACGCCAAGGATGTCCTGTATGAGTGCTCCACTCTTTGATACTAGACTTATAGGTTTGGCTGTCCCGCATCTAGTACACCGGTCATTGGGAGTGGTAGTCGACCTTACGAGGGCTATTGAGTGTCGATAGAGGATCATCCACTCTCGGCCATGAGAGAAATATCCCATGTGTTCTTGCTTTCAACAAAACCACGAGTCATTCTGTTGAGAGAAAAAGAGTTCTCCGGAGAATCTGTTGGGAAATCAACGGGGCGACATCATATCATGTGGAAGAACAAGAAAACAAAAATCCCCATTCCCAAAAAAGATGTTAAATTGTCGTATGCGAAGATTGGTTCAAAAAAATCCATAAAACACAAAACTGCGTGATAGAGATTGTGTTACCTAGGGAGATCGTATATCCCTATTTCCTTGCAGATCCTTAGGAGAGGGTGAAGGAGGTCAAGCGTCCCTCCTCTCTAGTGGTGATCCATACAAAAGGGGGGTGGCGACCCTCCTCAAAACTCCGTGCCTCTGAGGTGGAGAGGGAGAGGAGAATAGGGAAGGCAAGCAAAGACTCTAGCCTATGAGGCTGTGAATCCCTCCTATTTATAGAGATCCCGTGTCAAACCCTAATGGGTCCTTCCCTAGTGGGTATTGGATCTGCATCCAATAAGACAAGGGTTCAGTCGGATATCTCATATCCAGAACCTCTACTCATCGCAATGCCTACCATATGTGTGTGACCCTCTAGGCCCAATATCGAAATGGGTCGTGAGTCATACACGTCGAACTCCTTCTAACTTCGATGAATTATTATCTCTGTAATAATTCAATCGACTCATCGACTTCTGGGACGTACTAGGCCACTACTGCCAGTAGTCCCCTGACGATCTGAGAGGAATCCAATCCATTGGACACAATCGTCCTCGCTTACCATGTACCTATAGTCCCTCATCCATCTAATATCCCAGAGACCGTATATCGAGGCATGGTGTTGTGGACCCATACGGTTTCTACTCGAAGTCTCGCTCTGTCGGATTCTCCCTAGAACTCTTTCTCTCTCAACCCGAATGACCCCGGCCGGGGATTTGTCTCGAAACAAGAACATATGGGATATTCCTCTCATGACGTCGAGACTGGATGATCCTCTATCGACACTCAATAGCCCTTGTAAGGTCGACTACCATTCCCAATGACCAGTACTAGATCCGGGACAGCCAAACCTATAAGTCTGATATCAAAGAGTGGAGCACTCATACAGAGACATCCTTGGTGTCTCAAGTCTAAGGACCGAGATACACCACTAGGACTACGGAATCGTTATCCGACAATAAGGCATCATCAACCATCCAAAGATTCCGTAAGCGGATCAATCATGAACTCATTCTCCAATGAGCACACATCTTGTATCCCTAGTGTCCCTACACGGCAGCTATTAGACTAGTCTGCATCCATCATATGGACGGGTATCTGACACCCCGTCTATCCTATTATCACGATGTCCCTCTCGGTATCCTATGACCGGGATTATTTAGGATATGTGTTTAAAGGTGAATCGATCTCATTATCGTGATCTCATCACGTCCGATTCCCATTGTACAAATCCAAGGACATCACAATATATATATGCATTTATGCAATAGTTATAAAGTGATATACGCCAAAATATAATAAGCAAAAGATTCTGTATCAAAGTCACACATGCCATCACTCACGTGATTGGTTTACTTTCTTTTATGACTAGCAATCTCCCCACTTGACCTAAAGCCAATCACCTATGTGTGCGATCCCCATCGGACCCCCGTGGCCTTCAAAGACAAAATGAGACAACGGCTTTGTCAGGTGGATCTGCAATGTTATCTTCGGATGGAACTCTTTCCACTTTGCTACATCTCCTCGGGTTATGATCTCTCTTATAAAAAGCTGGAACCTCCTCAAAACACTTCCGATGAGACCCGGGTTCCCTTATTTGAGTAATCACCCCATAGTTGTGCAATATAAAGGAAATCGGCTCTTAAAGCTGCAAGACGACTCCCAAATCTGTGATGAACTTCTTCAACCGGACTCCCTCCTTTGCTGCATCGATGCAGCAATGTCTGCCGCCCTCGTGGTCGGAGTCAACAGGTGGTATCTTGCTTGGAACTCTTCCAAAGACACTGCTCCTCCATACAAGGTGTACACATACCACGAATTCGACTTGCTATCATCGACATCGGTGAAAACTTGAGTCGGTGTAGCCTTCAACCTTAAGGCTATTACCTCCATATACTAGTAAAGATCCTTAGTCCTTCTCAAGTACTTAAGAATACACTTTTATGCTTTTTTTCTGCTCCAAGCACGATCCTTTGATACCGCCATTGACACTCAGGCATGCGCTATATCAGGCCTAGTACGTTGCATGGCATACATGATAGACCCTATTCTGAGGCATAAGGTATCATATCCATGTTAAGCCCTTTCTTCGAGGAGTTTTGGGGACATACTCGTAGAAAGCGATATCCCTTGTCTCATCGGTATGTGACCTCTCTTGGAATTTTCCATGCCAAACCTTTTGACAATAGTTTCTATATACCTAGACTGGGACATGCCAAGCATCCTCTTGGATCTATCTCTATAGATTCTAATCCCCAAGATATAAGATGCTTCCCCTAAGTCCTTCATGGAGAAGTGTCTAGATAACCAAGCCTTTACTGTGGATAGCATTCTTATGTCATTCCCAATGATGAGGATGTCATCCACATATAACACCAAAAGGTGATAGCGCTCCCCACTTACATTTCTGTATACACAAGGCTCATCTTCGTTCTTACGGTCATAAGATCTGATTGCCTCATCAAATCTTATGTTCCAACTTCGGGAAGCTTGCTTTAGTCCATAAATGGATCTAAGCAACCTACACACCTTATCTCGGGCAGTTCTTGGACACAAATCCAGAGGTTGCATCATATACACCTCCTCCTCGAGGTTCCCGTTGAGGAATGCGGTTTTCACATCCATTTGCCGATCTCATAATCATAGTGTCTGCAAATAGCCAATAGAATTCTGATGGATTTTAGCATTGTTACGGGTGAGAAAGTTTTAATCGTAGTCAACACCTTGCCTTTGGCCGATACCCCTTAGCCACTAGGCCTTGCTTAATAGGTCTCTACCTTTCCATCTACTCCGATCTTCTTTTTTAAAGATCCACTTGCAAACCGATGGGTACAATACCTTGGGCATCAACTAGGTTCCAAACCTTATTGGAGTACATAGAATCCATCTCGAATTCATGGCTTCTTTCCACTTCCGAGTCTATACTCATAATAGCCTCCTCGTGGGTCCGAGGATCAATATCCTCTATATCCTCTGCTCTAATATGTCCCACATATCTCTCGGGAGGATGGGATACTCTATCGGACCTCCACGTGAAGTTGATACTTGTGTATTAGGTACCCGAACGGACTTCTGGACTTTCAGTAGAGTGGTGCTTGAGCTTGGTTCTCCAACCTCGCTCAATTCTATCATTCTCCCACCGTCTCCGTCAAGAATGTGTTCCTTCTCGAGGAACACTTTGCTCTCTTAGCTTCAAAGACCTTTTGGTCCTCGAGATGATAGAAATAATACCCACAAGTTTCCTTGGGGTATCCCACATATTTGCATCGCTCTGTCCTTGATTCTAACTTATCGGGGTTGTGTCTTCTAACATGGGCGGGGCAGCCCCAGGATCTTAACAACCTTAAGATCGGGCTTCTTCCCTTTCCATATCTCATATGGTGTAGACACTACCGACTTAGTTGGAACTCTGTTCGAAGGTAAGCTGCGGTTTCTATGGCATATCCCCCCCAGAATGAGATGGGTAGGTCAAATGAAACTCATCATGGACCCACTATATCTAATAATGTACGATTTCTCCTTTCGAGACACCATTGAGCTCGGTGTATAAGGATGTGTCCATTGGGATAATATCCCATGGTCCTTGAGGAACCGAGTAAACTCGTATTAAAAGTATTCACCTCCTCGATCCGATCAAGAGTTTTGATACTCTTTTCCAGTCTGGTTCTCCACCTCATTCTTATACTCTCCCAATTTCTCAAAAGCCTCGGACTTGTACTTCATTAAGTACACATATCCATACCTTGAGAAATCATCGGTAAATGTAATGAAGTAGGAGTAACCTCCAATGGCATGAGTTGACATGGGTCCACATACATCACTTGTATGAGTTCCAACAACTCATTGGCTCTCTCTCTCCATTCTACTAAATGGAGATTTGGTCGATTTTCCACAAATGCAAGGCTCACAAGTTGTATATGACACATAGTCGAATGGATCTAGATATCCATCATTTAGCAACTTTTGAATCCTTCTTTCATGGATGTGACCTAGCCTACAATGCCACAGGTATGCCTTTGTTTAACTCATCTCGTTTCCTTTTGGACACATTTACATTCATGATATGTGGAGTGGTGTCTAACATAAATAAACCATTATGCAATGTTCCTTTCATTGATGATCTTATCATCTAATAATATCGAACAACCATTGTTCTCAAAAACAAATTTATATCCACTAACTGTTAAACATGAAATGGAGATAATGTTTTTGATAATAGAAGGAACAAAATAACATGCATCTAATGCAATAAAAGCTCCACTAGGCAGGATGTAGGGCGACCCTCGCCAACATTAATACAACAACTTTTTTGCTCCATTACCCATCTTGAGGTCCATCTCACCTCTCAGAGTCTCCTAGGTCTTGCCGAACACACTAACGAATTGCATATATGATAAAGCACTACCGGTATCCAATACCCATGTGTTATCATAAGAGTCCGACAAATGGAGACCGATCATGAATGTACTGAAGCTTCATCAAGCTTTTGTTTAGCCCTTTCCGCAAGGTACTTTTTGTAGTTTCTCTTCCAATGCCCATCTTTACCACGTTGGAAGCACTGGCCTTTGTCCTTTGTTGGGTCTTTCTTAGCAACCTTTGCTTTACCTTGTTTGCCCTAGCCCTTTCCCTTCTTAAGGGACCTTTCCTTTCCTTTTCTTTTCGGTCTCACCCGATTATGAAACTGGCTTCTCTTTCTTAATAGTACTCTCTCCTCCCTCAACATATTGAGGAGTTCGGGAGAGTCACCTCAAGCTTGTTCATATTAAAATTCATTATGAACTTTGAAAAGGAATCGGTAGGGGCTGAAGCACAATGTCCACACACAAGTTATCCTCTGGGACCATTCCTAGACACGTGAGTTTCTCTATCCACTCAATCATCTTTAGGACATGGTTCTGAACCGTGTCCCCTCGGTCATCCTAGCGGAAAAAGGCTCTTAGATATCTCATATCGTTGAGTCCTTCCTGTTCCTCAAACAATTTTAGGACATGTAGGAGAATGGATCGGCATCCATCTTTTCATGTTGACTCTGTAACTCTGGAGTCATAGAGCCCTAACATATAGCATCGAGCAAGAGTGGAGTCATCAATGTACTTCACACGTGGCGAAGCGATCTCATCCTCGCTTGCCCTTCTTCGAACGTAGGCATCATCATCAAGGAGGGCGTACATGATTTTCTCCATTTGTGGAGAACAATTCTCAAGTTGAGCCAATCCGGTATAATTTGGACCAGTAAAGGGTTGACATCAAGTATGTCACGTAAAGGGATTTGGCGACATTTTCTGGAAATAAAGATGTAGCGAAAAATGAATAACATGCAGATTTTGCAAGAAATAAACTATCAAGATATGGACTTCTATCTTAATATGCTCCCACTATTTTACTAACGAGTCACGCGACACCCTCGAAGATGTGAAAACGGAGTCTCCAAAGACTTCTAGTGGGGATCGGGATCAATCGGCGTCTTAGTGTAACCTCGAGGGACTCGACCAATCACACTAAGCCTAAAAGGTAGGCAACTCTTGCCGATCACAACTCCTTGTGATTCCCGTCATGTTCAAAGATCCAGAATCTCCATGGCGTCGAGGGACTCGACCAACCATGATGCTTTCGGTTAAGTCAACACTTTCATTACAAGATGAGTCCGATTTGATGATATACCCTCGAGGACTCGACCAAGCATACCATGTCCTCGGGTCACCGGTGACATCTCTATGTAAATAGCAAGATAGCGAATCGCGATATAGGTGAGTCTCGAGGGACTCGACCATCTCAACCTACACCGAATCGGTTCCTACTCATAACGATGGAAGGCCACGTGGGTCAATCTAATTGTCTCACGTTTACCGGCTAATATTATCGAGATGTGTTTCTATAATTTGGTCTCCTAATATGACATGTCACACATATACATATTTAATATATATCTACATCGCATGCAAATATATATACATATCTAGTATGTGTATAAGCAATCACATCGATGATCATGGACCACGGCCTAATATGATTAGGCCCGGAGCCGATGGGCCTAATCACTCACATCAAGATCTATGTGTACAACGGTGCATCTCCATGCCCTTGTGATCGTCCATCTCGTCCCTCGTCGGTTTAAAATGACATCTTGATGCATCTCCATGCATCACGATCGTCCGTCTCGTGGGTCCCGGCGATCGCATCCACTCGGCATTATGCCTCCTCATGTGATTATAACTTAATCATAGGCACGCTGGCCCCGACAATAAACGAAAATATAATGGAGGTTCGCAGACCTCAATAATAATAATCACAAGTACACACATCCACCACGGTCCATGATCATCCGGTCACACATCATACATCACATGTATAAATAATCATCATCATGTAGGACTACTAGATAATAATAAAAATAATAATCAACTAAATATTTTAATTAATTAATATTTTTTATGAAATCAGGGACATGTAGGGAATTTTTCAATTCCTAAGGGTATTTTCATAATTTGGACAAAAGATAGAAACCGAATTTTTCAAATTCACGGGGGCAAAACTGTCCTTTGCCCCAAAACCTAATTCCCTCTCTGCGCTGCCGCCACCCTCTTGGCGGCGCTATCTTGGGCGGGGGCGAGGGCGCTCGCCCTGCTGCCCGGTATGCGCCCATTGGCGGCGGCGTCGCTCGCGGGTGGGCGCCTCTTCGGCAGCCCCTCCCTCGCGGTCTTTATCCCCATGAGCGCCCACTGGTGGGGGGTTTCGCCAGCGGGGAGCGCTGTGGTGCCGTCGCGCTGCCTGGCTCTACCGTGGCGGCGTCGTTGCCTGGTTCCACTAGCGGTAGCGCCCCTTCGCGGCGGCGGCCGACGCCCTCTACCTACCGGTGGTACCCCCGTGCCGGCAAACAAAGCCTGCTGCAAGCATACCGCCGGTACGGTATGTTGCAGGCACCGCGCTATGCATATCTTGTGTATCTTTTTGGTTCGGTTACGGTATTCTTCTGTCCAGTGGCTACGAGCATGCAAATCGAGGGCGCAACCTGCCCCTTCCCTTCCCTTTTTTTGTCGTCAACGATTTTGACGTTAATATTCTTCCTAAACACAACACACGCGGTTCAAAACCAACCATTCGCCGAACAACTGCTCTCGATACCACCGTTGGGGAAATCAACGGGGGCGACATCATATCTTGCGGAAGAACAAGAAAACAAAAATCCCGATTCCCAAAAAAGATGTTCGTCGTCGATGCGAAGATTGGTGCGCAAAAATCATAAAAACACAAAACTGCGATAGAGATTGTGTTACCTAGGGAGATCATATATCCCTGTTTCCTTGCAGATCCTTAGGAGAGGGTGAAGGAGGTCAAGCGTCCTCCTCTCTGGTGATCCATACAAGAGGGTTGCGACGACCCTCCTCAAAACTCCAGGCCTCCGAGGTGGAGAGGGAGAGGAGAATAGGAAGGGCAAGCAAAGACTCTAGCCTGTGAGGTCAGGCAATCCCTCCTATTTATAGAGATCCCGTGTCAAACCCTAATGGGTCCTTCCTAGTGGGTATTGGATCTGCATCCAATAAGACAAGGGGCTCAAAAGTGGATATCTCATATCCGAACCTCTACTCATCGCAATGCCTACCATATGTGTGTGACCCTCTGGGCCCAATATCGGTGGCGTGAGTCATACCCGTCGAAACTTCTTCTAACTTCGGTGAATTATTATCTCTGTAATAATTCACTTTCGACTCATCGACTCTGGGACGTATTAGGCCACTACACGCCAGGTCCCCGACGATCTGGGGAATCCAATCCATTGGACCTATCTCGTCCTCGGTTACCATGTACCTATAGTCCCTCATCCATCTAATATCCCGCAGACCGTATATCGAAAGCATGGTGTTGTCGGACCCATACGGTTTCTACTCGAAGTCTCGCTCTAATCGGATTCTCCCGAGAACTCTTTCTCTCTCAACCCGAATGACCCCGCCGGGATTTGTCTGAGCAAGAACACATGGGATATTCCTCTCATGATGCCGAGAGTGGATGATCCTCTATCAACACTCAATAGCCCTCGTAAGGTCGACTACCACTCCCAATGACCAAATGTACTGGATTTGGGACAAACAAACCTATAAGTCCGGTATCAAAGAGTGGAGCACTCATATACAGACATCCTTGGTGTCTCAAGTCTAAGGACCGATACACCATTAGGACTCACGGAATCGCCATCCGACAATAAGGCATCATCAACCATCCAAAGATTCCGTAAGCGGATCAATCGCTGAACTCATTCTCCAATGAGCACCTATATTTGTATCCCTAGTGTCCCTACACGAAAGCAGCTATGAGACCACCACCGCATCCATCATATGGACGGGTATACAGACACCGCCTATCCGGTTATCACGATGTCCCTCTCGAAAACATTTGACCGGATTATTTAGGATATGTGTTTAAAGGTGAATCGATCTCATTATCGTGATCTCATCACGATCCGATTCCCATTGCACAAATCCAAGGACATCACAATATATATATGCATTTATGCAATAGTTATAAAGTGATATACGCCAAAATATAATAAGTAAAAGGATTCTGTATCAAGTCACACGTGCCATCACTCACGTGATTGGCTTGTTGGGCACCTATGACTAGCAGAATCCGATTAGAGCGAGACTCGAGTAGAAACCATATGGGTCTGACAACACCATGCTCGATATACGGTCTCTGGGATATTAGATGGATGAGGGACTATAGGTACATGGTAACTGAGGACAGACAGGTCCAATGGATTGGATTCCCCTGTATCGTTTGGGGACTACGGCGTAGTGGCCTAAGACGTCCCAGAATGATGAGTCGAGTGAATTATTACAGAGATAATAATTCACCGAAAGTTAGAAGGAGTTCGACAAATATGACTCACTACCACTTCGATATTGGGCCTAGAGGGTCACACACATATGGTAGGCATTGCGATGAGTAGAGGTTCGGATATGAGATATCCCACGAGCCCTTGTCTTATTGGATGCGCATCCAATACCCACTAGGGAAGGACCCATTAGGGTTTGACACGGATCTCTATAAATAGGAGGATTCACGTTCTCATAGGCTAGAGTCTTTGCTTGCCCTTCCTATTCTCCTCTCCCTCTCCACCTCGAGGCCTGGAGTTTTGAGGAGGGTCGCCGCAACCCCGGCAGCGTGGATCACCGCTAGAGAGGAGGACGCTTGACCTCCTTCACCCTCTCCTAAGGATCTCGCAAGGAAACAGGGATATACTCGATCTCCTTTGGTAACACAATCTCTATAATGCCAGTTTTGTGTTTTTATGGATTTTTGTGCACCAATCTTCGCACTATTTTACCATAACATTTTTGGGAATCGGGATTTTGTTTTCTTGTTCTTCCGCGCATATGATGTCGCCCCATGATTTTCCAACAAAGGGTATCGAGCCGTGTTCGTCGCGAATGATTGTTTTTGAACCGCGTGTGTTGTATTTAGGAAGAATATTGATGTCAAAATCGCTGACATTAAAAGCGAGGAAGGGCAAAGAATGCTTGCCCTCGATCTACAGATGCCCGAAATACCAAGAAATGACGCAACCAGCCAGCACCACGTCACGGCTAAGCCGCTGCCAGTTGCCAGGTTCAGAAAAGAAATGGCCATGGTCCGTTTGCAGCAAGTTTTATGGACGGCGGGTCACGCCTTGCGGGTAGAGATGAATGACGCCGACGCAAGCCGCGAGGCCCGAGGGGCGCAGCCGAGGGTCGAGGCATCGTGGGCAATCCGCCCGGGGTCAGCTGCCCCATCGGCAAAACTCGCCAGGGCGACCTCCGCGAGGCAAAGACTGGCCGCTGGCGCCGCTGGCGGCAGAACCGCCATGAGAGGGCGGCGGCCGGGGGGCCTGCAAATGGGCAAACGCCTTCACGGGCGTCTTAGCCCTGCCTGGGCGAGGGCATCGCCCTCGCCCTCGCCGCCTGAGCCAGCCACCACCGGGGGTGGCGGCGGCAGCAGCAGAGGGAATTAGGGTTTTGGGCAAAGGATAGTTTTGCCCCGTGAATTTGAGAAATTCCGGTTTCGCCTTTTGTCCAAATTACAAAAAATACCCTTATGAATTGAGAAATTCCCTACATGTCCCTGATTTCATAAAAAATATTAATTAATTAAAATATTTAGTTGATTATTATTTTTGATTATTATCTAGTAGTCCTACATGATGATGATTATTTATACATGTGATGTATGATGATGTGGACTGGATGATCATGGACCGTGATGATGTGTACTTTGTGATTAATATTATTGAAGTCTGCGAACCTCCATTATATTTCTCATTTATTGTCGGGCCTGCGTCGTATGATTAAGTTGTAATCACATGAGGAGGCGAACGGAGCGCGGATGCGATAATGGACCTAACGAGATTTGACGATCGTGATGCATGGAGATGCATCAAGATGTCGACGGAAACCGACGAGGACGAGATGGACGATCATAAGGGCATGGAGATGCACAGTTGCATACATAGATCTTGATGTGAGTGATTAGGCCCATCGCCTCCCGGCCTAATCATATTAGGTTGTGGTCCATGATCATCCGATGTGATTGCTTATACACATACTAGATATGTATATATATTTGCATGCGATGTAGATATATATTAAATATGTATATGTGTGACATGTCATATTAGGAGACCAAATTATAGAAACATCTCTCGATAATATTAAATTGGGTAAACGGAGGCAATTAGATTGACCCACGTGGCCTTCCATCGTTATGGTAGGAACCCATTCCCCAAGTAGGTTGAGTTAGTCGAGTCCCTCGAGACTCACCTATATCGCGATTCGCTATCTTGCTTTAATTTACATAGAGATGTCACCGGTGACCGAGGACATGGTATGTTTGGTCGAGTCCCTCGAGGGTATATCATCAAATCGCACTCATCTAGTAACGAAGGTGTTGACTTAACCGAGCATCATGGTTGGTCGGTCCCACGAGGCCATGGTGATTCTGGAGGTCGAACAGACGGGAATCACAAAAGAATTGTGATCGGCAAGAGTTGCCTACCTTTTAGGCTTAGTGTGATTGGTCGAGTCCCCGAGGTTACACTAAGACGCCGATTGATCCTCGATCCCCACTAGAAGTCTGCTGGAGACTTCCTTTTCACGTACGAGGGTGTCGCGGACTCGTTAGTAAAAATAGTGGGAGCATATTAAGATAGAAGTCCATATCTTGATAGTTTATTTCTTGCAAAATCTGCATGTTATTCATTTCTGCTACATCTTTATTTTTGAAAAATGTCGCTTTCAAATCCCTTACGTGGCATACTTGATGTCAACCGCCTTCATGGTCCAAATTATACTGAATTAGCTCCGGTAACTTGAGAATTGTTCTCATAGTGGAGAAAATCGTACGCCCTGATACGATGATGCCTACGCCCGAAGAAGGGGCAAGCGAGGATGAGATCGCCGCACGCGAAAGTACATTGATGACTCCACTCTTGCTCGCTATATGTTGGGCTCTATGACTCGTGAGTTACAGAGACAACATGAAAAGATGGATGCCGATCCATTCTCCCATATGTCCAAAAATTGTTTGAGGAACAGGGAAGGACTCAACGATATGAGATATCCAATAGCCTTTTCCGCTAGGATGACCGAGGGGACACCGGTTCAGAACCATGTCCTAAAGATGATTGAGTGGATAGAGAAACTCACAGTCTATGAATGGTCCTAGAGGATAACTTGTGCGTGGACATTGTGCTTGATCCCTACCAGATTCCTTTTCACAGTTCATAATGAATTTTAATATGAACAAGCTTGAGGTGACTCTCCCAAAGCTCCTCAATATGTTGAGGAGAGCAGAGAGTACTATTAAGAAAGAGAAGCCAGTTCTGCATTAATCGTGAGACCGAAAGAAAAAGGAAAGGTAAAGGTCCCTTAAGAAGGGAAAGGGCAAGGGCAAACAAGATAAAGCAAAGGTTGCTAAGAAAGACCCAAAGAAAGGATAAAGGCCAGTGCTTCCAATGTGGGTAAAGATGGGCATTGGAAGAGAAACTGCAAAGAGTACCTTGCAGAAAGGGCTAAAACAAAGGCTTGATGAAGCTTCGGGTACATTCATGATCACCTCCATTTGTCGACTCTTATGATAACACATGGGTATTGGATACCGAGGTGCTTATCATATATGCAATTCTGTTGCAGGTTCGCAAGGCCTAGGAGACTACTAGAGAGGCGAGATGGACCTTAAGATGGGTAATGGAGCAAAAGTTGTCAGATTAGTCGTTGGCAGGTCGCCCCTACATCCGCCTAGTGGAGCTTTTATTGCATTAGATGCATGTTATTTTGTTCCTTCTATTATCAAAAACATTATCTCCATTTCATGTTTAATGCTTTAGTGGATATAAATTTGTTTTTGAGAACAATGGTTGTTCGATATTATTAGATGATAAGATCATCAATGAAAAGGAACATTGCATAATGGTTTATTTATGTTAGACACCACTCCACATATCATGAATGTAAATATGTCCAAAAGGAAACGAGATGAGTTGAACAAAGGCATACTTGTGGCATTGTAGGCTAGGTCACATCCATGAAAGAAGGATTCAAAAGTTGCTAAATGATGGATATCTAGATCCATTCGACTATGTGTCATATACAACTTGTGAGCCTTGCATTCAGTGAAAAATCACCAAATCTCCATTTAGTAGAACTGAGAGAGACTCAATGAGTTGTTGAAACTCATACATAGTGATATATGTGGACCCATGTCAACTCATGCCATTGGAGGTTACTCCTACTTCATTACATTTATCGATGATTTCTCAAGGTATGGATATGTGTACTTAATGAATTACAAGTCCCAGGCCTTTGAGAAATTCAGAGAGTATAAGAATGAGGTGGAGAACCGTGACCGAAAGAGTATCAAAACTCTTCGATCGATCGAGGAGGTGAATACTTAAGTACAGAGTTTACTCAGTTCCTCAAGGACCATGGGATATTATCCCAATGGACACCTCCTTATACACCTCACCAATGGTGTCTCCGAAAGGAGAAATCGTACATTATTAGATATGGTACGGTCCATGATGAGTTTCACCGACCTACCCATCCCATCTCATTCGGGATATGCCCTAGAAACCGCAGCTTACCTTCCAACAGAGTTCCAACTAAGTCGGTAGTGTCTACACCATATGAGATATGGAAAGGAAGAAGCCCCGATCTTAAGGTTGTTAAGATCTGGGGCTGCCCCCTGCCCATGTTAGTAGACACAATCCCGATAAGTTAGAATCAAGGACAGAAATGATGCAATTTTGGGGATACCCCAAGGAAACTTGTGGGTATTATTTCTATCATCTCGAGGACCAAAAGGTCTTTGTAGCTAAGAGAGCAGTGTTCCTTGAGAAGGAACACATTCTTGACGAGACAAGGGGAGAATGATAGAATCGAAGCGAGGTTGGAGAACCAAGCTCAAGCACCACTCTACGCCCGAACTGCCTCGTGTACCTAATACACAAGTATCAACTTTACGCAGGTTCCGATAGAGTATCCCATCCTCCCGAGAGATATGTGGGACATATTAGAGCAGAGGATGTAGAGGATATTGATCCTCAGACCTACGAGGAGGCTATTATGAGTATAGACTCGAAGTGGAAAGAAGCCATGAATTCCGAGATGGATTCTATGTACTCCAATAAGGTTTGGAACCTAGTTGATGCCCGGAAGGTATTGTACCCATCGGTTGCAAGTGGATCTTTAAGAAAAAGATCTGAGTAGATGGAAAGGTAGAGACCTATAAAGCAAGGCTAGTGGCTAAGGGTATCGTCAAAGGCAAGGTGTTGACTACTTACCAAACTTTCTCACCAGAGCAATGCTAAAATCCATCGAATTCTATTGGCTATTGCAGAAGACACTATGATTATGAGATCCGGCAGATGGATGTGAAAACCGCATTCCTCAACGGGAACCTCGAGGAGGAGGTGTATATGATGCAACCTTGAGGAATTCGTGTCCAAGAACTGCCCAGATAAGGTGTGTAGGTTGCTTAGATCCATTTATGGACTAAAGCAAGCTTCCCGAAAGTCGGAACATAAGATTTGATGAGGCAATCGATCTTATGACTTAGATAAGAACGAAGATGAGCCTTGTGTATACAGAAAGGTAAGTGGGAGCGCTTATCACCTTTTTTGGTTATATGTGGATGACATCCTCATCATTGGGAATGACATAGGAATGTTATCCACAAGAAAGGCTTGGTTATCTAGACACTTCTCCATGAAGGACTTAGGGAAGCATCTTATATCTTGGGGATTAGAATCTATAGAGATAGATCCAAGAGGATGTTTGGCTTGTCCCAAAATTCGTGGTACATAGAAACTATTGTCAAAAGGTTTGGCATGGAAAATTCCAAGAGAGGTCTCATACCGACGAGACATGAGATATCGCTTTCTACGAAAGTATGTCCCCAAAGACTCCGTAAGAAATGGCGAACATGGATATGATACCTTATGCCTCAAAGAATAGGGTCTATCATGTATGCCATGCTATGTACTAGGCCTTATATAGCGCATGCTCCTCGAAGTGTCACGAAAGGTATCAGTGCGGATCCAGGCTTGGAGACCGGAAAACAAGAAAGTGTATCCTTAAGTACTTGAGAAGGACTAAGGATCTTTTACTAGTATATGGAGGTAATAGCCTTAAGGTTGAAGGCTACACCGACTCAAGTTTTTAGTCGATGTCGATGATAGCAAGTCAATTCGGGGTATGTATACACCTTGAATGGAGGAGCAAAGTGTTTGGAAGAGTTCCAAGCAAGATACCACTTTGCCGACTTCACCACGAGGCGGAGGCACATTGCTGCATCGATCGAAGCAAAGGAGGGAGTCCGGGTGAAGAAGTTCATCACAGATTTGGGAGTCGATACTGAGAATAGCGACAAGTCGACTTCCTTTATATTGTGACAACTATGGGGTGATTACTCAAATAATGGAACCCGGGTCTCATCGAAGTGTTCGATGGAGGTTCCAAACTTATAAGAGAGATCGTAACCCGAGGAGATGGCAGTGGGAAAGAGTTCCATCCGAAGATAACATTGTAGATCCACAGCAAAGCCGTTGTCTCATTTTGTCTTTGAGTGTCACGGGGTCCGATGGGGATCCGGCCACATAGGTGATTGGCTTTAGGTCAAGTGGGAGATTGCTAGTCATAGGTGCCCAACAAGCCAATCACGTGGAGTGATGGCACGTGTGACTTGATACGAGAATCTTTTTTTTGCTTATTATATTTTGGCGTATATCACTTTATAACTATTGCATAAATGCATATATATATTGTGATGTCCTTGGATTTGTGCAATGGAATCGGATCGCGGATGAGATCACGATAATGAGATCGATTCACCTTTAAACACATATCCTAAATAATCCCTACATAGGTTACCGAGAGGACATCGTGATAACCGGATAGACTGGTGTGTTTGTATACTCGTCCATATAATGGATGCACCTGGTCTCATAAATGCTCGTGTAGGGACACTAGGGATACAATCTTGCGGTGCTCATGGAGAATGAGTTCACTAATTGATCCGCTTTTATTTATCTTTGGATGGTTGATGATGCCTTATTGTCGACAAATGATTCCAGTAGTCCTAGTGGTGTATCTGGTCCTTAGACTTGAGACACCAAGGATGTCCCGTGATGAGTGCTCCACTCTTTGATACCGAACTTATAGGTTTGGCTGTCCCGCATCTAGTACGGTTGGTCATTGGGAGTGGTAGTCGACCTTACGAGGGCTATTGAGTGTCGATAGAGGATCATCCACTCTGCGTCATGAGAGGAATATCTCATGTGTTCTTGCTCGATAAAAATCCCGCCAGTCATTCGGGTTGAGAGAAAAAGAGTTCTCCCAAAGAATCCGATTAGAGCGAGACTTCAGTAGAAACCGTATAGGTCCGACAACACCATGCTTTCGATATACTGTCTCCGGGATATTAGATGGATGAGGGACTATAGGTACATGGTAATCGAGGACGACAGTCCAATGGATTGGATTCCCTCAGATCGTCTGGGGACTACTGGCAGTAGTGGCCTAGTACATCCGTGAATGATGAGTCGAGTGAATTATTACAGAGATAATAATTCATTGAGTTAGAAGGAGTTCGACAGGTATGACTCACGCGCCCACTCGATATTGGGCCTAGAGGGTCACACACATATGGTAGGCATCACGATGAGTAGAGGTTCTGGATATGAGATATCCCATGAGCCCCTTGTCTTATTGGATGCAGATCTAATACCCACTAGGGAAGGACCCATTAGGGTTTGATACGGGATCTCTATAAATAGGAGGGATTCACAGCCTCATAGGCTAGAGTCTTTGCTTGCCCTTCCTATTCTCCTCTCCCCTCCCACCTCGAGGCCCGGAGTTTTTTGAGGAGGGTCGCTGCACCCCTGTTTGTGTGGATCATCGCTAGAGAGGAGGACGCTTGACCTCCTTCACCCTCTCCTAAGGATCTGCAAGGAAACAGGGATATACGATCTCCCTAGATAACACAATCTCTATACGCAGTTTTATGTTTTGCGGATTTTTGTGCACCAACCTTCGCACGACGATGAACATCTTTTTGGGAATCGGGGATTTTTGTTTTCTTGTTCTTCCGCTGCGCATATGATGTCGCCCCCATGATTTCCCAACAACCTTCTCACCCATAGCAATGTTAAAATCCATCCGAATTCTATTGGCCATTACAGCACACTATGATTACGAGATCTGACAAATGGATGTAAAAACTACATTCCTCAATGGGATCCTCGAGGAGGAGGTGTATATGATACAACCTGAGGGATTCGTGTCCAAGAACTTCCCAGATAAGGTGTACAGGTTGCTTAGATCCATTTATGGACTAAAGTAAGCTTCTCGAAGTTGGAACATAAGATTTGATAAGGCAATCAGATCTTATGACTTCGTTAAGAACGAAGATGAGCCTTGTGTGTACAGGAAGGTAAGTGGGAGCACTATCACCTTTTTGGTGTTATATGTGGTTGATATCCTGATCATTGGGAATGATGTAGGAATACTATCCACAGTAAAGGCTTGGCTATCTAGACACTTCTCCATGAAGAACTTAGAGAAAGAATCCTATACCTTGGGGATTCGAATCTACAAAAACAAATCCAAGAGGATGCTTGGCTTGTCCCAGTCCAGATACGTAGAAACCATTGTCAAAATGTTTGGCATGAAAAATTTCAAGAGAGGTCTCATACCGATGAGACATGGGATATCACTTTCTAGGAGTATGTCCCCAAAGACTCCAGAAGAAAGGGTGAACATGGATATAATACCTTATGCCTCAGCGATAGGGTTTATCATGTATGTCATGCTATGTACTAGGCCTGATATAGCACATGCTTTGAGCGTCACAAGCAGGTATTAGGCGGATCCAGGCTTGGAGCACTGGAAAGCAGTGAAGTGTATCCTTAAGTACTTGAGAAGGACTAAGGATCTTTTACTAGTATATGGAGGTAGTAGCCTCAAGGTTGAAGGCTACACAGACTCGAGTTTTCAGTCTGATGTCGATGATAGCAAGTCGAATTCGGGGTATGTGTACACATTGAATGGAGGAGTAGTGTGCTAGAAGAGTTCCAAGCAAGATACTACTGCTGACTTGACCACAGAGGTGGAGTACATTGCTGCATCAGATGCAGCAAAGGTGGGAGTCTGGGTGAAGAAGTTCATCACAGATTTGGGAGTCGTGCCAGATAGTAAGGAGTTGATTTCCTTATATTGCGACAACAATGGGGCAATTGCTCAAGCGAAGGAACCCAGGTCTTATCAGAAATCTAAGCATATTCTAAGGAGGTTCCACCTTATCAGAGAGATCGTAACCCGAGGAGATGTAGCAGTGGAAAGAGTTTCATCCGAAGATAACATTACAGATCCACTAACAAAACCGTTATCTCATATTGTCTTTTAGCATCATAGGGGTCTGATGGGGATCAGACACATAGGTGATTGTCTTTAGGTCAAGTGGGAGATTGCTAGTCATAGGTGTCCAGCAAGCCAATCACGTAAGTGATGGCACATGTGACTTGACACAGAATCTTTTTGCTTATTATATTTTGGTATTTATCACTTTATATTGATTATTGCATATATGCATATGTATATTGTAATGTCCTTGGATCCGTGCAATAGGAATCGGATCACGATGAGATTATAATAATGAGACCAATTCACCTTTAAACACAGATCCTAAATAATCCCGGTCATAGGTTATTCGAGAGGGATATTGTGATAACCAGACAGACTGGTGTGCTATATACCCGTCCATATGATGGATGCAGCTGGTCTCATAGCTGCTCATGTGGGGACACTAGGGATACAATACAGGTGCTCATTAGAGAATGAGTTCACTGATTGATCTGCTTTTGGAATGCTAGATGGTTGATGATGCCTTATTGTCAGACAGCGATTCTATAGTCCTAGTGGTGTATTTGGTCCTTAGACTTGAGACACCAAGGATGTCCTGTATGAGTGCTCCACCCTTTGATACCATACTTATAGGTTTGGATGTCCCAGATCTAGTACAGATGGTTATTGGGAGTAGCAGTCGACCTTACGAGGGCTATTGAGTGTCAATAAAGGATCATCCACTCTCGACGTCATGAGATAAGTATCTTATGTGTTCTTGCTCAGATAAATCCCTGGCCAGGGTCATTCAGGTTGAAAGAGAAAGAGTTCTCCGGGAGAATCTGATTAGAGCGAGACTCAAGTAGAAACCGTATGGGTCTGACAGCACCATGCTCAATATACGGTCTTTGGGATATTAGATAGATGAGGGACTATAGGTACATGGTAACTGAGGACAGATATGTCCAATGGATTGATTTCCCCTATATCGTCTGGGGACTACGGCATAGTGGCCTAGTACATCCGTAGTCGATGAGTCGAGTGAATTATTATAGAGATAATAATTCACTAAGTTAGAAGGAGTTCTGATAGGTATGACTCACAGCCAGCTCGATATTGGGCCTAAAGGGTCACACACATATGGTAGGTATTGCAATGAGTAGAGGTTCGGATATGAGATATCCGCTGGAGCCCCTATCTTATTGAATATCCAATAAGCCCTTGAATTATTGTATCCCATAAACGAGATCCAATAAGAGCCCATGACAGATTATTGGATAGAGATCCACTAATCTAAAAGGTTTGGATAATTGAATGTAGATCCAATACCCACTAGGGGAGGATCCATTAGGTTTTTGACATGGGGCCTCTATAAATAGGAGGGATTCAGAGCCTCATATGCTAGAGCCTTTGCTTGCCTCTTCTTTTCTCCTCCCCCTCTCGACCTTAGAGTAGGCCTGGAGTTTCGAGGAGCGTCATCGTAGCCCTACTGTGTGGATCACCGCTAGAGAGGAGGACGCTTGACCTCCTTCACCCTCTCCTAAAGATTTGCAAAGAAATAGGGATATACGATCTCCCTAGATAACATAATCTACTCTATATGCAGTTTTAAGTTTCGCGGATTTTACACACCAATCTTTGCACGACGACGAACATCTCTTTGGGAATAGGAGATTTTGTTTTTCTTGTTCTTCCGCTGCACATGTGATGTCACCCCCAAGATTTCCCAACATGTAGGTCAAGGACTTGTCATGGTTTAAAAACACCACTTTTGGAGTGTGTTGTCATTGGATGTCTAGGGGTTATGGGGTGTGTTGTAGGTATGGGCGGTGGAGAGGCACTAACATGGATTAGGGTAGGCTAAGGGACTTCAGTGTCATTAGTCCCAAGAGAGGATAAATGTAGTGGTTGTGTTTTCGAGGGCTTCAGTCGTAGGGGAACCTTGTGAAGAAGGAAGAGACGTAATGGAGGAAGTGAGGAGCTATTGAGCCGGGAGAAGGAGAGAGTGTAGATCCTAAGGAGAATGACTGGATGGTACTATAGGAGACTCGGTTGATGAGATTGATGGCGTACTCTAGTGATATATATGTGATGGAGTATGTCACACAGTAGGAGACTTGGGGTTTTGAAATGAAAATGTATAATTAGGACGCCAGGACCGAGGATAATAGTAGTAGCCGCCTTGATGGTTGCGATGGAAATGCTGATAAGGTGGATGGGGAGAGGTTTAGTTAGAGCCCACAAATTCATGAGGTATGCTGGCCAAATCTTTGTTAATAGATTTATTGTACCAGTTGCCCTTCTTCTGTGATTTTTGACTAACTTAAGCTATGATGGATGGACCTGATAATTTGTCTTCACGCTTGAGATATATCTCATAGTCAATCAACTTATCATAGAGTTCTTCAAATGACATCGGTGAGTCGCGTGCCTGTATCGCTGCTGCCAGTTCCTTATACTCATCCCTGAGGCCATTAAGTGTGTGGATAATGACTTCTTCATCACTAAGATTATGATCTATCAAGGCCAAATTATCAAAGATAACTTTCATATTTTGTAGAAAGTCAATAATAGTACTTTCCTCTTATTTTGCTTGTATGAGACTAGATAGGAGACTAAGCAGGCGAGTATGCGAATGATTTGTCAAGATGATTTGCAGCTTACACTAGGCTTTGGTAGCAGTGTCACATGAAGATATGAGCGGGGCAAGTGATCCAGCAACGAAAATTTGAATTGCTTGAAGGATGAGACGATCTTGACGTAACCATAGTTTGTAGTCTGGATTTAGTACTAGGTTGGGTGCTTTTGGGATGTTGAGCATCGTTGGTAGACAACAAAGAGAACCATCAATGTAACCTAATATATCATAGTCAAATAGGAGATTAGAAAATTAAATATGTCATGATACGTCGTAGTTGCCTTTTTGGATAACTCGAAAGGAACCAGAGTTATAGTATTGATGGAAATAAGGCTCGTAGAAGAAAAAAAAAAAAAGTGGTTGCCTGCAAATACAGTAACCAGAGCGTTAGATGTATATAATGAGGACATATTGTGGCAATTGACAATGAGGCAGCAATCCGCAATAGGAGACGCAGGCGACAATCGGTGAAGATCACAGCTTGCAGTCAAGTTTGGTGGCCGGAGTCTTGAGGGAGAGGAGCCATCGGCAAAGGAGCAGCAATTTAAAATAGGGGAAGGTAGCTTACTAAAGGACTGAGAAGGGGCAGCTTTGTTACGCTACAGATCGGTGAGCAACGTGGGAGGTCGACAGCGTCAAGATGCATCCGATGGCCAGCTTCAGAGTTAGGGAGAGCGGTTCCGTGGTCGTCGCTCCACACACGTCCACCACTTATCTCGATCCCTACTTTTCGCTTAAGTAGAACGAGATCTAGGGTAGGGAATACCGTAAGAGGAGGAGAAACAGCGCCGATGAGCATAACGCTAGAGGCGCTGCCCTTTCCGATCGTCGGAGGAGAAGCATATCATACGTGTTCACTATGATAGAAAATCATATCGTTTTATTTAGCAAATTGGTATGCTTTAAATTGGTCTACTTTGTTCACTTATTGATACATAAGTAAAAGGGTTTAGTGACTTTCTATTTTAATCATACGCGTACAGCATGTGTGAAACTAGAAATAGAATATTATAAATAAATATTATTTTTTAAAGAAGATGAAAAGCAATGTTTCGTAGCAAAGAAAAGCATATGTTTAATATTCATATATAATAGATACACTCAACGCAATTAAGAGGTTAACAAACAAATATGAAAACTTATGAAAAATAATTTTCGATAAACAAAATTATTGATGAAATAGGATACAAAACAACTAACTGATAAATTTTAGAAACTACATCTATGATGATAAAATTATATTCCAAATTGTGTTACTGATCATGTTTAGGCATGATAGTAATATGGAATGTCACACATTCATGTGCCACAATAGTTACATGCTCTGTTACGAATAATATGTGCCCAAAATTTTAATTTCATGCAAAACGATTATAGAAATTTCAGAAAACCTATAGATGCATTATTAGTAACTAAAGGAAAAGCAGGCAGGATAACAATTCAAGTTTAATCATATTGAATCTCATTTAATTTTTTTAATCAAAATCCAATAAGATTTCATTTTAAATTGTTAGGGCAAAACACAGGATATTTGGATCTTAATTTTTAAAAATTAAAAATATTAAAATAATATAATAAAAAATAAAATTTAGAAAGCATTCATAGACGCGTGATGGTTGTTAAGGCGAAAATTTATCCCTACGTGCGAGATTGATTCAAGATTTTTACCATAAGATTTAATCAATATCGTTCCTCCTATAAATACGATGGTGGAAGAATGATCCCGAACCGAATAGTAAACCTAAGTAATCGAGTTAGGACTCTATTTATAGAGTTTATAAATGCCTCAAAGGTGAAGGGACATTCGTCCCCAAAAAAAACAACATATCTTTTCATATATAATCACAAAAAATAATTTTAAAAATATATATGTTTTGAAAATAAAATTCAATGTTGGAGGCAGCAAAGACTTGAGATTCTGAAACCGAGACTCCCATTCCGCTAATGGACGCTTGTTGATCTGCTGCTGCAGCAGGATCAGCAGGTGTGCCTAGTGCGTAAGTGATGGACACAGGTAGATCCTCCTCGCTGTCCGCACTGCTGATGTCAAGAATGCTCGTCCGCGTCCTTGTGCTCACTGAGCTCTGTCGGAGGAAGTACTTGTGCGCATGGCTTGCCACCTGCGTCGGCGTCCGAGTCAACACGCAGTTCCTCGATATGTTTCGCCAGTCTCCCCTGCCGTACTTGTCGAGTCCACGAAGAAATAGCCTGTGCCATCAGAGATGACATATCATGATTGACAATGCTTGCTTCAGATGATTCACGACCAAATGGCAACAAAAAGGAATAAGAAAGAGAGACTATGCAAGGGTCTTTAGCAGTTTCTCTTTCACGAGAAGTGGTGGTTTCACACAGCCCTCCACAAATTGGCAACATTTGTTGGGAAAAGATATTTGAACATGTGAAAGCAATAAACATCAAACTTTTTTCTCTTTCCTAAATATTCATGATAATCAAAACCAAAACATCAAGTTGCTGATGGGAATATAAAGAGGAATAATCTTTGTATATGAATAAATACTAAAATATCATAATACGCAGCGAAATAAAATGGAAACACAATCAAATAAAACACCAAGATATACGTGGAAAACCCTGAAGGGTAAAAATCACGGGACAAACTAGAGATAATCCACTATGTGAATAATGAATATACAAATCTCAATCTCTTGCCCAAAACCCTAGCAACAACCACAAGAGAATAACTGGGATATAAGGATTACGTCACTATCCACAATATCTAAAACCTCCCCAAGTAATCACAGCAAGAGTCTATTATAGATTTGATCTAACCTGAGATGAGAACACTGCTAGATGATTGAGAACAGTCTCTCTGCGTTGTCCTTGTCTTCTTCCCTTTCTTTCTCTTGTTTTTCTACCTTGTTCTCCTTCTTCTCTTTGAAAACTCGTGACCCTCAAGATCTACCTCGTTGCTGCCTTTTTATAGCATTTTTCTGCTTCTAAAACGCAGCCACCACACCCCCCTAATCTTAATTAGGGTTAGGTTAAGAGGGGGTGTGGGCTGTGGGCTGCCCTAGCCCACAAGGGCTAAATATGGGCTATCAGCCCAACAACCTCCCCCTTCAGCCCATAAGGGAGGCTGTCCTATGACTCCTCAATGCGAAGCCATGCCGACCAACTGTCGGCATATCTCTTGTCTTTCTTTTGGTAAGGTCTTCGTCAACATGTCTGCAGGTAAATCAACATTAGGCTTTACATTATTTTCCTACATATCTCTCCCATTACACTGATATACTGGAGGAATAACTGGGTCACAATCTACTAATCCTTCTGCAGAAGTCTTGGCTGGTGCCTTCTTCTTCAAATCCTCAAAGGTTTGATCCTCAAAGAAGACCACATCTCTGCTCCTGAACACCTTCTGCTTTTCTGGATCCCAAAGCCTGTAACCAAACTGATCATGTGAGTAACCAAGAAAAATACATTCTTTAGACTTACCATCCAACTTGGACCTCTCATTATCTGGAACATGTGCAAATGCACGACAACCAAACACTCTCAAATGCTTGTAGGAAACATCTTTCCCTGACCATACATGCTTTGCAACATCACCATCTAGGGTTGTACATGGTGATAAGTTGATCACATCAACTGCAGTCCTCAAAGCCTCATCTCAAAACCTTTTGGGTAGCTTGGCCTGTGAAAGCATACATATGATCTTTTCCATGATGGTGCGGTTCATCCTCTCTGCAATTGCATTATGCTGAGGTGTACCAGGAACTGTCATCTCATGTTGGATCCCATGTGACCTGCAATAGTCATTAAACAATCCCGTATACTCACCACCATTATCTGATCTTATGCATTTCAATTTCCTTTTTGTCTCCCTTTCAACCCTGGCATGAAACTCTTTGAAGATATTAATAACCTGATCTTTGGTCTTTAAAGCATAAGCCCAAACTTTCCTGGAAAAATCATCTATAAAAGTGACAAAATAAAGTGCACCACTTATACCAAGAACATCAACAGATCCACCAGGAGTTTTTGTCCTCAAAGGACCACATATATCTGTATAAACACGGTCTAAGGCATGCATTTTTCTAGACAAAGCAGCACTAGCAAATGAAACTCTATGTTGTTTATCAGCCAAACAATCAATACAAGGGTTCGGATGTATACCTCTCGAGATCCGGCAATACCTCTCTTGGAAAAAGAGCTTACAGCCTTTCTCGCTCATGTGTCCCAATCGCCTATGCCACAACTCCATATCGAGTCTTTCTCTCAGCATTTAACTGCACCATAAGCTTTTAGCCTCTAACCTGTACAAAGTATGACATTTCTTTCCACTAGCTATAACAAGAGAACCCTTACTGAGCTTCCATTGCCCTTTGTGAAATATGTTTTCATACTCTTCGTCATTTAGTCTTCCAACTGAAATTAAATTCAGCCTCAAGTCAACCACATGCCTCACATCCTTAAGTACCAACTTGCAGCAAAGGTTGGTCTTTAAATGGATATCACCCATGCCAATGATGTCTGTTGTGCCATAGTTGCCCATCTTGACAACACCAAAGTTTCCAGACCTGTATGTAGCAAAAAACTCCCTTCGTGGTGTAGCATGATAAGAAGCACCTGTGTCAATCACCCACTCAAGATCCTGACACATACAAGAAAAAATATCATCAGAAGGAGACAAAATCAAATAATCACCACCCTGCACTATAGCTGTAGTATTATCCTTTGACTCTGTAGACTCCACTTCTTTTCCCTTTTTCTTGGTTTTCTTAGGTTGCTTACATTGGTTCTTGTAATGTCCTTTCTCATCACATTTATAGCAAACAATATCTTTTCTTGATCTTGACTTGCTCCTACCCATACGTGAACTGCTTCTAGACTTTGACCTTCCTCTGTTCTCTGAGATAAGTGCCTGTGAATCATTCTGAGATGTTGTCGAACTCTTTCTTCTCAACTCCTCATTCAACAAACTACTTGTTACTTCACTCATAGTGACAATACCATCTAGCGCAGAATTACTAAGGGAAACCACCAGTGTCTCCCAACTTTCTGATAATGAACTAAGAAATAACAATGCCTGTAACTCATCATCAAGAGATATTTTCATAGAGGATAATTGGTTAGTAATACTCTGCATTTCATTTAAATGCTCAGCAATAGAAGTACCCTCTCTATATTTTAGGTTCACAAGTTTTCTGATCAAAGAAGCTTTGTTGCTAGTTGTTTTTCTTTGATAGAGACTTTCCAATTTTTTCCAAAGAGAATATGCAAAAATTTCAGTAGAAACATGGTGAAAGACACTATCATCAAGCCAATGTCTAATAAACCCAATTGTTTTTCGATCTAACCTCTTCCACTCATCATCTGTCATAGTTGTAGGTTTTGCACTATCCCCTTGCAAAGGTTCATACAAATCTTTGCAATACAAGAGATCTTCCATTCTTGGTTTCCATATCATCCAATTATTTCCATTCAAACTAATCATGCGAGAAACATTACTGGCCTCCATGTTCAAATACAAAAATTAAATCACCAAAACCCTGCTCTGATACCAGTTAATGGAGATATAAAGAGGAATAACCTTTGTATATGAACAAATACTAGAAGACAATAATACGCAGCGGAATAAAATGGAAACACAATCAAACAAAACACCAAGATATACGTGGAAAACCCCTTCAATGTGAAGGGTAAAAACCACGGGGCAAACTAGAGATAATCCACTATGAGAATAATGAATATATAAATCTCAATCTCTTGCCCAAAACCCTAGCAACAACCACAAGAGAATAATTGAGATATAAGGATTACGTCACTGCCCACAATATCTAAAACCTCCCCAAGTAATCACAGCAAGAGTCTACTGTAGATTTGATCTAACCTGAGATGAGAACACTGCTAGATGATTGAGAACAGTCTCTCTGCGTTGTCCTTGTCTTCTTCCCTTTCTTTCTCTTGTTTTTCTGTCTTGTTCTCCTTCTTCTCTTTGGAAACTCGTGGCCCTCAAGATCTACCTCGTTGCTGCCTTTTTATAGTATTTTTCTGCTTCTAAAACGTAGCCACCACACCCCCCTAATCTTAATTAGGATTAGGTTAAGAGGGGGTGTGGACTGTCCTAGCCCACATGGGCTGAATATGGGCTATCAGTCCAACAGTTGTAGCAAACTTTAACTGTCGGCCAATCAAGAAAACAATAAAAAATAATGAGATAAATTTATATGCAAAATTATTTAGTATTCAAGGAAAGCCATTTAAGGAAAGCCAAACGAGAAATTAGCATGTTACTAATTATGACCAACTTAATTCCTCTTCACATTAATCAAGAATCCACCATAAGAAAGCATGGTAGTATATGTTTATATATATCATATACCTGTGCTCGTCCACTGTCCAGGCTTGCCCCTTGCTGCGCTTTTGATAGATACCCTTCTTACCTCATTCCTCTTTTACCATCATCATTGGCTAGATCCTTTGAGTTGATAGTATAATTGGGCGATGGCAACACGACAGATTCGATGCTGTTGACATCGTTCGATAAGAGCTTGTGGTGATGTTTGATCTCCTCCAGTTTTGTTCCAGGCGGCACAGCAGCTGCAATCTTCTCCCATGGATTGATATGGTCCTTGGTGTAAGCTGCAAGAGTTATCTCAAAAGCCTTGTTCTTCTCCCGGTTCCAACAGGCCTCTCCTTCAGCTTCCATTTTTTCCTTTTAGGACAAGCAGAGAATGGTACTCCTTAAAACAAACAACAGCCGCAAATCAACATCAGCAACTCTCTGGTAAAGCTTTGTGGAAGACAGACACAAAGCAACGTAATGTACGAAACTGTCGTTTAACAGATTTGCTTCTTCCGTCCGCCTGAGAGCTAGCTGGCGTAAAGAAGGAAAGGCAAAGATTTCCCCCTTGAGAATATTATGTTCAAGCAAAGATTTGTGTGCAGAGGAATTGTCAATTTTACAAAAGAGAGAGAGAGAGAGAGAGAGAACACAAATGAAGAGAACAAATTCAACAACAAAGAAATCGAGGAGTTTGTTCATTCATTGACCGATATGAATAAAACATGTGGATCACAAGAAATGGTTATGAAATCCTCCCGCCGTACCAATGCTCAGAAAAATAAGTTGAATTGATTCCCATCATTAGAAGCTAACCATTTTAATATTTTTTCCTTTTTCTATTTGTTGAAACTCACCTAGTGGTGAAAGAGACCCAATCCACTTTGGTTTCCCGGACATGCACAGTAAATACCCAAAACATAAAAAATAACACGTAAATCTTACTAATGACATAAACAGAAGAAAACAAAAACTCTTAAAATGAGAAAACATATGAAGGAAAATAAGTCTAACCTTCCTTTAGGAGATGTAAAAGCTCTGAGATCCTACTTCCCGATGAGTTGAAGACCATCCTTTGTTGTTTACAGAGTACTTATGCACACAACTGTATCTTTGAAACTTGCTTATAGAATAGAAGTTTCCTCGGAAATAATCGGCATATCTTGAATCAATTTACAAGTTTCCCCAGAAAGCAAGAGATTCATGTATATATTTTGACAGTCACCACATGTTGGAAAGGATGAATACTAGAGTGGACTCACAGCAAAATCTTCCTTTAACTTACTCCATTATCCATATTCATGCTCTGATTTTGTCCATTAACTTCTTCCTCTAGTTGGACATATAACAGTGTCCCAGATTCATGTACCAATCAATATTCCCTCCTAAAACTTTTTACCTCTCATAATTTTGACATCAATTGTAATTTTATTTTTTATTCAAATTAACAGTTACTATTTACACTAAATTAAATTTAGAGAACATAAACCCAGAGCCAGCCTTTGCAAATTTCTAGTATTAAGAACCTAACTATAATTCATGTTGGGCAAATTAGTAAATAGCACCGTAACAATTCTTCTTTTACTGGATGACATATCCACTACTCATTTTTACACAATGACATCCTTTTTTTATTGGACAAAAATATCCTCATTTTTTATTAAATTATATTGAAATCTATGCAAAATCTAGTTTGATTCACCACCTTCACCTCCTCTTCTTTCTCTTCTCCTCCTTCCCTTGTATCCCCCACCCTCATTCGACCTCCATCTTCTCTTCATCGGCCTCCTTCTCCTCAGTTGCTTCACTTTTACTCCCATCCTCATCTCCTTTGCCTTCTCATAATTTATCGAAAAAAAACATTACATTCGAGTTACACTTATTTACATCACATATTAAAAGATATTTTAATTTTTATATAAAATTATTCTAAATTGACTAAAAGACTAAGAATATATCAATTTTATGTAAAATTATTTTAAATTTATCATAAAACTAATCATAAAATCCTATAGTTCCTGTCTCCTATTTAGTCATAGTCATACTTGAAGTTGAACTAAGTTAAATTTGATCGGTTAGCCTATTTTTAAATTAATATTTTTTAGATAATTTTAAGATAATTAATTACCAAAACTTGAGAATTCTATTAGAATATGATTTCAACAAAATTAATATAGATTTTTTATTTTAAGATAACTTTAGGATAATTTTATATACAAATTAATAATTTTTAAAAATATATTTTGTGAATGAGTGTAATTAAAACATAATTTGATTGTAACTCAAGTATAATAAATTTTTCAAAAAATTAAGAGGAGAAGAAAGTGGAGGAGGAACGGAGTCGTGATAAATAAGTAAAAGATAAAAGAGAAAGAGAGAAGAGGAGGAAGAGGAAGAGGAAGATACGAGAGGATAATAGAATGCAAAATAAGAGATCGAGTGAAAGGAAGGGTACAGCGAGGATGATTGAGCAAATTAATTTATTGGTCTGAACAAGTTTATTGATTAAATTAATTTAAAAAATTTTAAAAATAAAAATAAATTTGATATTTTTCAAAAAAAAAAAGCGTCATTGGTAAAAAAAAGTGAATAGTGGGAGCGGCGTCCAAAGGTACTATTTGGTAAATTGCCAATGATTCTGCGGTCGACTTAAGAGACGACTAAGATTACGATGACGCTATGGAAGCCGTTTCGGAATCTTAACCTGCAATGTTTTCTGTCGCCCATTCACCGAGGGCCGGGTTAGGTCGTCGTAAGTTAAATCGTTGCGTGATGCGGCGACTTAAAAAACCTTCTCGGCCTAGGTTTTGAAGTGGGTCGTCTCCAGTGTGGCGTGAGTTCGTTGCAGGCGCAATCCTCCTGCTGCGACGGCCTTTATTTTCGCTCTCCGTGGATCCTTCTCAATTGGGGTTCCGGTCCCATTTCTTGTTGTTGCGATCGCCTTGTGTTCGTCGTTGGGATGATGCTCGGTAATGGGTACGCGTCGTCGCCTGCGTCGCGGCGGAGGAGGGGGAGGCCGAGGGGTGGCGGAGGCAGCGGCTATGGATTCTGGCAGCCGCAGTCGCTCCATCATCATCAGCAGCAGGAGATAAGTCCGGTTGTTCCCCCGTGCACTGAGTTCGACATGGCCTACTTCCGGGCCTACTCGCACATCGGAGTCCACGAAGAGATGCTTAAGGTCACCCTCATCTCTATCCTCTTCCGTTTATTCAATGTGCTTGTTGTGGTCTTGCTTTAGATATGATCTCGTGCTTATGGAACCATTATTTCGTAGGAATTAAAAGAACATTTTCTTTCAATATTGCCTTTCTTTTCCTCCACATCGTCCGGTGTTCCATCAACCAATAGTAATTTGCGTATCGTTTCTGATATTCACCCGTATTTATGATTTTTTTCCTTTAACTTCTATGATTTCTGTTTTTTATGTGGATGAGAAAGTATGCTGGTTGATCTGTTCACCACACACGAGTGAATTACGAGCTGGAAGTAGACTATTAAGGATCTTCTTTGCGAATTTTATGGTGGAATGTTTATTGTGTTAGTACTTGATGTTCATATGGTGTATCTTTGTGACCTCTGTATATGTTTCATTAGAAGTGATTACTGTGAGCCATTTCACAATATTATCCATCTTCCTTGAGTTGAAAATTGATTATATATTCAGACCATACTTTTATGTCAAAATATGCATTTTCAGTACTCATTCCTGTTCCTTCTGCCATTGGCCTTCTTGAGCTAGATCCAGTTTTTTTTTCCTTTCTTTTTTTTAAATAGACAACCTCTAAGATTCTATTCCATGAAATGTGGGTTAAAGAGTAGAAAAGAAAGTAGTTTTTTCTTCTAATTTTCTGAAATACTTTTAGGTAGCCTTCTGTTGAGTCAAACGACCTTTGGTAATTTTGCAAATGTAGGACAAGTAATTCCTATACGAACAAGTGCATCAGAGGCAAATAAAATATAATTTTCTTAGAATAGAAAAAAAAAGATTTTAGATAGTATATATATAAAAAATAATTATCAGATTAACTTTGGCCCATAGATTTAACTGTCAGGGATGTCTCGTACCACTAACTCATAATATGAGAAAAAAAATTCATTGTTACCATTCATTCATTGATCTATTTATGTCCCAATTATGATCCCCTTTTCTTTTATCTAAACTCTAAGTACAAGAAAAAAAGAAAAGAAAGCAAAAGTAAGAAAATGCTGCAATTATGTCAGGACAAATAATCATTTATTCCTTTATTCTCTGAGGAAGGTAAATTTTTAGATATGTTTTGGCAATTTTAATATTATATTTGATCGATATATTATAATTTTATACGTTCTTTAAGTAAGAAGAAACTTTCTTGCGAGGTATGAAATCTTCAACCAAATCCAATACTTACTTCCTTTTTCATTAGAATGTTCAACTAGAATGTGATGTCTACCATCTTTTATTTGCCTTGCCTTTTTTTTTGCCTTTGGCGATTTTGTAATTTAGTGTAGGATCATGGAAGTTGTTGCTATTTGGCAACATATGACATTGGTAAAACACCCCTTAAACTAATAAACTTTATTCCAATGATAAATAAGTTAAAATGGTCCGATGTAATCTACTGTGCCTATATTTATGTGATAGCAAAACATGAAATATTGCAGTAGTCATCATTCTTTGAAGTCATCATTAATGACACGATAAAGTATAAGTTTCCCTTTTGCTTCAGTCAAGAATCCCATTTGTACAAATTGCAGTCTTTAAAGACAAAATTTAATGGTAGACAAGTTGCAATCTTGTGATAGATCTTAAAAGTAATTTTGCAGAATTTGTAGCTATACCATTATTGACTTTACTATTTTGTATTAGAGTTTTAAGTATTTTATACTGCATGGTGTTCTCAGTGTCTGTTGTACCTGTACTTGTCTTCTTCTATCCTGTTTGTAGCATGCTGATAGCAATGCTGGCAAGGGTTGCAAACGTTTCTTCTGCTTTTGGCAGTCTGAACTGCTAGATATGAGCAGTTAAAGATCATGTTGTAATGTTTCAACTGAAATTATTAAGAAAATTAAAAATATAGAATATAATTGACAATTGAAATCTTTGTGATGTAGTGCAATCTTTATTTTCTTTAAAAATTTGAACAACAAAAGAAGGAAAATGGAAATGTGGAAAAAAAAAGGGAAAAGGAGAGAACTTCCGGACTTGTTATGGTTCAAAGAGAGAACACCCAGACTGAGGGCCTTGCACCTTTGCGTGTCTTGTATGTGCACAGGAGATTATACTATTCAGAAAAGATAAGTGGCCTAGTACCACTCACCTATATTATGTGAGAACTAAACTTTTATTCAGTTTATAATTTGTTATAGATCCCAACTACAAGAATAAAAAGGAACACTTACCCTTTTGCCTTTTTATAGATCCTAAGTACAGGAATAGAAAAGAATAATATAATAAAATCCCATAATATAGGCATATAATTCATTTTAACTTCTCTGTAGAAAATAAAATTTTGGATTTGTTATGAAGAATAATTTCTCTTTTGATGCTATCTCTCTTGGATATATTTCCATTTCTGCATAAATGGTACATATCCGTACTAAGATTTAGGAGGAAGTGGAAGAAGAAGAGAAAGGAAGAATAGGAGGCATTGTAGGAAAAGGAGGAAGAGGAAGAAGCAGAAGAGGAAGGAGGAAGAGGAAGAGCAAGAGGAGGGAAGAGGAAGAGGAGGAAGCATATCTGTTGGCATCGTACAACGAGCAGCAGGTGGCAATATGTGGTGAACACACAAAAGGAGTTCGCATTTGGACAAAGAGGGTTTGCTAAAGAGTTTTAAATATATATATATATATATATATATATATATATATATATATATATATATATATATATTCTTAAGGGTTTGGAGTTGACTGCCTGAAATGGGGGCGACTAGCATATCGATTCATGCCTGGATTGGCAGTCCATGATTTGGTTGTTAAGGACGAGATTCAAATACCAGCGGAATCAGTATGCACTGGCCAGTATTTTCTGATGAAGGACCAATTTTGGGCCATATAACACAGTACCGGTGGGTATTCATTTTTGATTTTTTTTTCAATGATACTACCAAATGGTATTACTGGTATTTTACTGGCTTGAAAGGTCTGTAAGTTAAGTGCCCAAGTGATAACCTGCCTCAATTAGGTTTTCTTTAAAGGATAGGAAATGCTTACTATCTGAAGTTTTGGTACTACAATAAGAACTCATGCTAGTTTTTGATGTCTTGTCCATCAGTTTTAGTTTTTAAATCTGCTAGCCTTTGTGTTGCTTTTGGTTGAATGTACCTATGAGTATTTAAGTTTTCTGTTGTTGTGCATAATTGTTGGTGGCATCCCCATCCACCTGACCCATTGAACTTAGCGACTTTTGAGGATTTTTTTTTTGTGGTTCTGTCTCGCAGATTAAAAAAAAAAAAGATCGGGGCAATTGCATATGTTCTCTTTAAAATTTTTGGGGTTCACTATGTGCCTTCCTGAACAGGGAACAAAATCTTGGGTAATCTGCATTTTAGTTTTCTCAATGATGCAAATACTGGGTAATTTTTGGGGTTCCCTTTGGTCTAACATTAGTAGTATTCCTGTCAACCTGTAAGTTATCTAATTTCTATTATGTGATGAAATGGTTCTCCGTGCAATTTGTATGCTAGTTTTTTTCTGAAGATAACTAATAGATGAGCATGCCACATGAAATGTGGGAGTATGGCATAAATACGTCTTTCTCATGTCACTTATATGTGTGTAGGTAGCCTAACCTCTGACATTCATCATGCTTTGTTTATGACTCAAGTGCTAATTTTTAAATCATAATTCAGGATCGTGTGCGTACTGAAACATACAGAGCTGCTATCATGAGGTATCAACATTTAATTTCTGACAAGGTAATTTTTTTGCAGTTAGTATAAAAAAAGTTGCAGTTATCAAGAAAATTGAATGTGGATTTTCAGTTTGATTCTTCCGTAACGATCATCATCTATAGGTTGTTCTGGATGTTGGCTGTGGTACCGGAATTCTGGCTATCTTTTGTGCTTTTGCTGGTGCCAGACGGGTAAATGCATCTCACTTTATTCCCAACTTTTTTCTATATAATGTATATGATATTTATCTTTTTCTTGTATTAAGTTGTAAAGTGTAACTAGTAGTCATTCTGCTTCGTCAAGTAAAAATAAGTCATTCATCATGTATGTTGACTATGCCAAGGTTACTGTATTGTGAGCTGATGTTGATAAGTTAAAGGTATTTTGCTGACTTTTTGTCTGGACCATTTGTTGGCAAACAACACAATTTACAGTGCAGGCTGGAACCATTTAGTTGGATGCCTCAAGATATTTAGTTCCAGAAGAAAGAATCTTATGTTTGGTGTGTCGCTGACATTTATCTTGCTTATATTTAGTAAATGTGCCTGCGACATGTTAGAATATATTCAACTAATATAAACAGTTTTGGCTTAAATACAGCAGTTTTTATGAAGAAATTATCTTCTGGATTTATTATAATTACATGCAAGAGAAACTTCAAAGTTTCTGCACTTTTGGAAGGTTGAGGGAATTAAGGGCCCATTCGTATCACCAAAAGTGTACCACCAATGTGGTTGTTGGTTAAATGACCTGTGATCCTCTGTTTTTGGTTCATCAATAGTGGACTGGAATTTCAGAAGCCGAATTCCATCCAAGGACTGTCATGTGATGTCGACCGGTGGTATAGGTCCCTCAGCGGACCGGTATGTAGTGGTCAGTACTAGTTTTCGGAAAAAGACCAAAGAATGGCCAAAAAAAAAAAAATCAGTTTAGGATTTTCCCCTAATTTATTGGTATATAAATTATATTTAGATAAGAATAAATTGTGTCTAAGCCACAAATGAATTGAAATTCTATTTTGTAAGGAGGAAAAATTGAATTTATCTTTACAGATCCGTCGAGGAATAACTTTGTCTCGCAAGCCTCCATTGAAGGAAGATGCTTCCCTTGATCTTGAATTAACTGATGAGCAATTTTAATCACAAGAGTGTGAGAAAGAGAGGATGAATGAGAGTCAGTGAAAGAGGGGGAGGTAGGGGATTTAAAGTCCAAAAGAGGCCCCAATGTTCAATTTGACCATTGGGATCAAACTAAAACTGATTTGGCTCAGTATCGGTTAAATTCTGATCGGTGTAACAAGCAGTTTTCAATCAAGCTATCAAGTTTCAGTGTTTCAGTTCTTTCATGAAGTTAGCAAGTTTCTTGAATTACTAATAAGCTAAAGCTACTTTATTAATTCAATCTCTTATACCCAACTTTCTCATAGCAAAGGGATAACATTCATGAATATACTAGAAATAAATGGGTCTGAAGGTTTCCCTTGTTTTCTTAATAAGCTTGGTCATGACTAATGAATGAGTTATATACAGACACATGCCAATAAATTTGAGATCTTAAACTTTTTATTTTTGTCAAACTAAGTTGCAACAAACTTACTTTTCTTAGAAAATGTATCTGTTAGAAACTTACTTTTAATAAGCTTGGTCATGTGTTTGGTGCATTCACTTAAAACTAAGCAATGTTTGCAATCAGTTTCATGATTATAATCTTATGCTAAATTGCAATACGTGGCAAACTAAATGAAATCAATATTGTTATATACATCCAGAAACATAAAGAAAGAAAGGAAGGAAAAAAAAGAAACCCTTGTATTACTGTATATGATGACATTATTATCTTAATATATCGCTAGAGATTTATTTTTAAATGCAGAATGACTCAAAACTTTGGATTTTTACTGTAAATTTTGTCAATCAAAGTTATTTTTCAATAGGAAGAGGAAAAATATTCAGATCTGGAACAGTTAACAAATTGGAAACTATTAATTTGAATGTTGATTGCTTTAGCTTTGAACTGCTACATTGACATTTCTTCAGTTAAGCGCATTATGAAATTTCATATTGCATGCATGTGCTTACTTTTCCCTTCAAATTTTAATTTGCTCGAGTTATTCATTGCTATGTTAGATATATTTTATTAATTCATCTTATGCACTGTAGGTGTATGCAGTAGATGCAAGTGAAATTGCAGTGCAGGTAATTTCTAGTTTTCTATAATCAATTTCATTTAAGATAAATTGCTGTGAGAGAGGGTGACTCCTGTATTTTTCCTTCTGTTTAACTATTTATCTTTCTCTTTGGGAAAAAAAGATAAATTGTTTCATAAAGTTTGAAGCAAATCAGCGGTTGTCTTTCTTTATTCCCTTTACTGTGGTTATTATCAATGCATGATTCATATAGTTGTCTTGGAAATATTCTAAAAGGTGTTACAATCATGCATGTATTTTCCCAATCCATTTAGGGGCATGTTTGATTAGTTAAAGGTTGATAACAAAAAGTTGCACTTTTGGAAGTCTATAATTATAAATAATTGGGTTTATCTGAAATAGTCTTGATGCATAAAGAGCTGGGATGTTTGAGCGGATAGAGGATGAGGGTGATGGTCAATTTAAGTCTTCATGAAATGTTTAGGCCCACACAACAATAAGCTTTGTGGAGTGATATTATTAGTTAAATGCTGATAACAAAAAGCTGGGATGTTTGACCAGATAGAGGATGGGGGTGATGGTCATTTTGAGTTTTTCATGAAATGGTTTGGCTCATACTGTTAACCAAGGTCTTCAAGTTCGGGTGGTATGTATCGGTCCGTCAGCAAACCGGTACATGGACCGCTCGTTACTGGGCGATATATATATATATATATATATATATATATATATATATATATATATATAAAATAATAATAATAATAATAATAATAATAATAATAATAATAATAAGGTAATGTCGCATCGCCTCGGTGACGTCGCGTCGCCTTTCCCTTCTCCCACATGGGGTGATGTCAGCGAGGTGACACGACATCTCCTTTTTCGGCGATGTCGCCGAGGCGACGCGACGTCACCTTTTATAAAAATATTTATATATAAAAAATCTTGTATATATAAATATATATTTATAGATAAATATTTATATATAAATATTTATATTAAAAAAAAATATATAAGATTTTGACGATGTTGCTGAGGCTACGTCGCCTCGTTTTTCTACGACTTCGCAAAGCGACATCGCCGAATTTTTATTTTTTATTATATATATATATATATATATATATATATATATATATATATATATATATATATACACACACACATATATATATGTGTGTGTGTGTGTGTGTGTGTGTGTGTGTGTGTGTACAAAGATGTAGATACTAAAAAGGGAATTCTATGATGATATTGACAAACTGGTTAGAAATTCACAAGATTGATTGTTGCTGTGTTCCTTTTCAGATGTAACAAATACTCCTCATTTAGCTTATACTCATTAGCATTACTGTTGATGAAATTGGAAATTTGATAATGAAAAGCTAATTCTGAGTAATGGAACAGATGTTTCATAAATTCATAATAATATAATCTTCTAGTTTGTGAGGAACTTGTTCACCAAGCAGATCTACTTTTTGAATTGGTTGTGGTCCTTGAAAAAAGAATTGCATGTTTTGACAATCAGCACAATGGTTAGCCTGAGTTAATAGTTAGTAGAAAGAAGTTACCTCACGTAGATCAGTCCATCTAATTGATTGGATATAATAAGAAAGAGACTAACAACCTTGATTGAAACCTTAAAGGAAGTCATTTTGTTACAAAATTTCTTTTGATGGATCAGCAAGTTCCCTATCAAAGACCCATTTCCTTTTTCCTTTTTCTTTTGGACCATGTTTGTCCCAACTTGTCCTCACTTGTTATTAACATGCTTATGATTACACTAGAGAAAGCCGCCTAGAGTTGGCATAATTTTAAATTAAGCAGACCATCGTAGAGAGCATAAACTTAATAATTGTGCTCGTTAGCTTGCTTCCTATTGGCTAATTTTATTTTTGGCCTTCTGGTCATAGCTGTTGTTGGTAATTTTCTGACTGCTTGTTGCCAAGAAAGTATTTCTTTTTTATATTGCCCTTAACAATTCTTAATGAAAGGGAAAAATGTTCGTGTAGCTGATCGGACACTGCTCTTACCTGACTCCTTGCTTTGCTCCATGTTGAGATGACACCACAGGTTCTGGTATGGGGTATAGGACCATAGGTTCAACTCCGCTAGAATTTATCAGACTTGGCTGGACCTAGCCAATTCCAGTTGATCTAAAACTGGGGAGCAAGAATAGAATAATAAGGGGAACAGCAATAGGTAGGATAGAAGTAGAGAAGAGGGGCAGGGTAAGAAAAGGAGGAGAGTTAGATTGTCTGTTGCTCATTGGTTGTTGCTTGGAGTGGGTTTATTGTGTGTATGTGAGAGAGAGAGGGTAACGGAATTAGGACAATCATCACATCGGACACTAACATCCATGTCATAATTGGCGCTCTGTACCCAAGTTGGAGCAATATAGGCTTGTCCAAATTGTTTATTTTTTATGGCTCCTATAGTATTATAATTGCCCTTGCTAGGTAGCTCTCTATGTAATCAAGTGTACCTTGCAAATTATGCCATGTTAGTTGTATACCTTGCAAATTATGCCATGTCCATTGTACTTTGATTTATAGTCAGATATTGGTCTTTTACATGTTACTGTGGATTTTTTAATGCTTGTCATAGTGACTGTTAACAATATTCTCGTGCTTATTATCTAAGCAGGCTAGTGAGGTAGTTAAAGAAAACAATCTATCTGACAAGGTTACCGTCCTTCTCGGACGAGTTGAGGTACACTTCAATAGTTATATACTCTGGCCGTTTTTTCTTTAGTTCATGTAATCCCATTGATTCTTATATGTTTGTATCATTTTCTAGTGGCCTATGGTCCACAGCTCAAGGCTTGATAATATAGTTTGTTTGTACAAGTGCTGATGACAGTTACAGAATTTGTACAATATTATAGAAAAGTTTGAATAGTTGGCTCTGGGGTGCATTACAGCTTTGTTTTGTTTTGAATATTTTGATTGTACCAAGTCATTGAGAAAGGCAAATAGTGACAATCAATAGCAAGAGGTATTTTAAGATGAGGCAGGGCATAGTGCAATCCGTAGTTTGTTGTTTTATTTATGACCTAGGTGTCATGGTTTCAGAAGTGGAATCTCTCAGAACACTTGCAGGACAAGACTGCTTTTTTGAACCTCAGATCCTGCAATTCTGGCTCTTGCCTTAGTTATGAATCTAGAAGATGTATAACTTTTATGACGATATAGTTCTTTTGGCACTGACCGTACATGTGCATGTCAGTTGAGCGCATTAGGTTTGGGGTTATGGACTTGGCGTGTCATTTTGCCACTCCTGGTACCTTGTTAGGGTTACAATGCACAATGTGATGGTTTTTCTGGTTATAATAAATTAAAATGGCTTCTAGAATGCTGAATTTTTAAACTATCAATACCGAGTGATCTTGGACTGGGTAGCTAGGTCAAGCCTTCATCTACAAGTTGTATCTCTTTGATCTTCGTAAGTTAAGCCACTGTCAATTTGTCTGCAATTAACACATCTGTGCTTCCATTCTTATGCATCTGTTCTGCTATAACTAACTAAGAAATGCACTCTTAAGCTTAATCAAAATGTCCATTATTTTGTATGAAAATTCCCATGCCTTTTTTACTTCCATTTCTGCATTTACTTTTTAGGGTTTCTAGAACTCTTTTGCTGAGCACCTAAGGATGCTCATTATTTTTGTTCATGAAATTTCTATTATATTAAGCGAGATTCCTGACAAAAATCTATTTTTCATATTTATGGAAGTGCAAATCATGAATGATTACTTTTCTGTGTTTGTTTGAATGTCTTTTAAACCAGTTGGTTTTTTTGCTTCTTTGATCACCTACACATGCTCTATTCAGTGCCTTATCTTTTAAGTTTAACAACACATTAACATGCTATAATTCTACAGCATCAATCTTAAATTATGGTCTGGAACTAGAAGTAGCATTGTACAATTTGACATGGAAAGTATGAAAAGTTTTAATGGCTTGATATTTGCCTTCGATGAGAATACTAGACTCGGAACATTTTTCAGTTAGATATATATGTTCATCAAGGGCCTTCGAAATATTTCTTTTGGACAAAAACACAGTAGCACTGTTATTTTACACCTTCACAGTAGATTAATGTCCCTAGACATCTTGTTTGACAGTATCTTGTTATGTAGGCGTATAAGTCTGTAAGTTTGATATGTAGGCTTGTCAGTGTCTTGATTTTGATGGAGCCAACATGTGCAGACACTTTGATAAAACACGCCAAATATTCGATGTCTCCATGAAACTCCATGGGTTTGTTTTAATTTTAAATGCATAATACCTATCTTATTTTCAATGGTGATCACTTCACAGACTTTTCTTCTCTATATTTCTACATAACTGATGGAAATTTGAAGTATTTGTCTTTTGTAGATGTCATATTTAGGCCAGCTTCCAGACACTTCATGTTGCAGTTAATAGACTTTCAGTGTCCTATTTTAGTTTTGTCCTGGAAAGTATATCGTTAAGTCAAGTTCTGCAGCCTTTCAGTAACTTTTGTCCTTTTGTTTTGAGGATTAATTTTGTTGTTGCATGATTGTTTCTGGGCATATATTGTGTCTTTTCCTAAAATGAATTACCTCTCTATCCTGCCTTTTCTTTAAATTCTATTCCTTATCTTCTCTAGAAAAGATTCTTTGTTGTATGTTGTGATAACACCTCCCTGTATCTATTGAAATAATTGCAGCATTTCCCTTTGTACTTAACATTATTGGCACTTCATTATTCTGTATATTGGTATCACCGAAAATTATGTATGATTAGGATTGTTATGCTTATAGAAAGACAAGGTTTGTCGTTTCGCAGCATACTGCTCGGTATGGGTGGTACATACTAGTTCGGTAGGAGACTGGTATGGGCGGTATATCGGTATACCTTCATGTATTATGTGTCGGTATGCTTAGTACGACTCGGTATAGCTCGGTATGTACCATACGGACAGTTGGTTGGTACATCAGTATGGACCGGTAAGGCAAACCATAGCCTATACATTTATGGTTTTCATCATTACCTTGATATAAATGATACATAAGACATGTGGCTTTGATATATTTCAAATTGCTTGTGGCCATCTTAATTAGGCTTTTGGCAAGAACATTCTCTACCTTTTGTAAGCTTTTTTTGTTGTTATTCTTCCTTGCTAGTATATGTTTTCCTTTTTATCGTCACTTTTTCGCTTTTATCTCCTATTTGTCATTCTTAACATTTTTTTCATGTTTTGCTATATTTACGTATCGTTTTGTGGGATGTCATTTTGATTCAGGATGTAAGCATTGATGAGAAGGTTGATGTGATTGTATCTGAATGGATGGGCTACATTCTCCTATATGAGGTGCTTATAGTTTATTTTGTTATTTATTAGATTTTATCTGCAGGTGAGTGCACATGAAACATCTGATAATTTGTGGAGTTTGTGGTATTTACATTTAGTACTGCATTATCCAAGTATGGTTTCTTTTTGGCTTAATTTTACTGACTAATTTTTTTTTAATTTGACTTTCAGAGTATGTTGCCTAGTATCATTTTTGCTAGGGATAAATGGCTTAAGCCAGGAGGGCTTATACTTCCTTCACATGCTTCGGTAACACTTTGTTCTACTTTCATTATTTTGGCCAGTTTTGAGTCCTTTTTTTTTTTACTACAACTTCCCTTTTTTGCCTTGACTCGAAATTTTCATACATCGGGCTTCTGTTATATATTGGTCAAGTTTAGATGTTATTTTCACCGGGCTTCTGTTAACATCTGGAGTGGCAACCTCATTAATGGTGCTTGCCTAGGTCATGATGAGACATAATGTGTTTAGATTTCTTAAATTCACTTTGGCACCTAAGCACCTTGACTCCATTCTTTTTTTATTTTAGATTATTAATATATGACAATTGGCCTTAACAGGAATGATTTGTCATGGTAGCTCTCCTTAATATCAAAAATATTGTACCATTCTCAACTTTTTGTAAGTAACATGGATAATTTTCAGCCATTAAGCTTTGTTGAGGATGCTCTTACTAGTCAAACCAATGGCTGTCAAATTACTTGCTATTATATTTAATGCTCTTACTAGTCAAATCAGTGATTTATTTTCTTAATTATCTCAAGTGGTAACCTCATTCCATTTAATCAAGGTCTGCAATACCGTACCGTACCGGTGTTTCGAGGCTGGCTCGGTATGGTACTATGTACCGTGTACCGAGCAGTATGCCAGGGCGTACCGAGCGGTACACCTAATTTAGGGTGTAAAACCCTATTAAAATACCTGAAAAAAAAGTTAGGATAGGGTTTTTAAGTTAGAAATAAATATAGTAATAGTATAAGTTTAACAAAATCAATGTAAATTAGGTAAGAATAGTATCACATATCTTTTTCGAACTCTGAGGAAGTCTTGTTCAAGGTTCGTATTTCAGTCTGTTATGAATTGTCCTTCTGTGAATATTGAAATATCTACAGAAAAATCATTTGAATTGTTAGACTATTTTGTTACAATATAAACTCTAAAATTCAAATGAATTAAATAATCACATATATAGATATACCTAATTGTTGATTCTATCACCAAAACGAACGACGGGCCTCCACGGGCGGTGGATCAGGGTCCTCGATCCTATACATATGTATATCAATATGATATGTTTGTTAGATCCAATTATGAAATTGATCCCATGACATAATGTATTGATACACTGTATGCCATTGATGCATCAATGTGGTGCTGATCGTCATTAATCATATTTGTCCGAGATAGCTCTTGAGGTATATATTGGTGAATGTCAGAGCTTATACTTTCGCTACTGATTTACTGCTCTGTATCATACTATTGCTCAAAGAAGGATGACCAACTATCACCATACTGTTGTTGCTCGTATGATTCTCCATAATACGATGTCTGTGAATACGATGAGCTTTTTTCTGTGTCTATATCATGTAGGCTCTAGCGTATCTGCTCAAATTCAGCCACTGCCTTCTTCTTCCCCTTCCCCTTCCCCTTCCCCTTCCGTGCATAAACTTGACTAGTATCTTGTCGAGTTCCATGATCTGAATCTTGGGTGACTTGTGTAAAATATTGCTCTTCAGTCCATGCACCACCCTCAAGTTATGTAGACGAGACCAACGACTGCTCGGCATCACCGCCATCATCCGTTGAGGCATTGTTGTTCGTGTTGCTATCATGTCTCTTAATTACTCTCTAATTAAAGAAAGAGAATACATACCTCTTGATTAGAAAGTTTTTCCTCTTAATATTCCCAAATTAGCCTCGATTGAATTCATAAATCATTGTTTTGTAGAGTTTAGGAGAGAAAAAAGAGTTTGAGATTGTTTAAGAGAGCATGAGAATCTAATGGAGTGAAATAAGGAAGAAGAAGGGTTTAAATACTATGAGAAAAGGCTCCAACGGTCAATTTGACCGTTGGAGCACTGTAGCACTGTTACAGTGTGTTAATGGTCGATTTCGACCATTACCGAGTTGTGCCGGGCGGTAACGGTCGAAATTTCGACTGTTACCGCTCGATATTACCCCGTATCGTTCGATACAGGGTGCTTTTAAACGTTCCGCTCGGTTGCGGGCGGTCCGCGTACCAGTATGCCGTTGGACCGGTATGTACCGCTCGTACCGAGCGGTATCATTTGGTATTGCCTACCTTGCATGGTACGGGCGGTATCTTTCGGTATTGCCTACATTGCATTTAATCAAATATACTCTTAATTGTTATTTTCCCATACCTTATGAATAATGAACCAAAAGTATATGAAAGCTTTTAATAGATTGCTGCTTCTGTCTACATTATTCAAAGTTGCTATCTATGACATTATTGATGTTGTTTAACTTGTAAGCTTAACACACTACTCTTGAAGTAAGTATAATTTATATTTAGAATGTTGTCCAAACAAGAGGTGAGTGATGGTACAATGGTAAAACTACTCTTTTGTTACCAAGGTTGAAGTCACAAGAACAACCTCTCTTCTTGTATTGGGGGGGGGTAGGGCTGAGTGAATTGATCCTCCAGGACCGAATTGTCGAGAGCCCCATGCACTTGGATACCCTTTTAAATGTTCTTCGAACATAACTTGTATACATCACAGGTTTTGTGTCTAACAATTGGATGCTTTATGTATCTGGTTGCCACAAATGCTAGTTTCTTGTCATTTCTGTTCAACTGGGATTTTCTCACTTATGGTGTGTGAAATCCAATATAAGTTCCAATATAATTGAACACCTTTTATGGAAGTCATTGTTGTTGAGATTTGATAATAAAAAATTGTATGCTAATATCATTTTATCTTGCAGCTTTATATGGCACCTGTTACTCATGCTGAAAGGTACCGTGAAAGCATTGATTTCTGGCGTGATGTTTATGGGATCAATAGTAAGTCAACTGTGCATCATTCATTGGTGAACTTTCAATCAAAATCACAGAGCATTGACTTGAATCGGAATGAATTAATTTGCACAAACTGTAAAAAATGATATCTGTGTCAGGAACAGTATGGAATAGAAGGAAAGAATAATTTGGACTTTTTAGTTGAGTGTACCACAACTCAATATCATTCTTGTCTGCAGTGTCTGCTATGCTGCCACTTGCCAAACAGTGTGCTTTTGAAGAGCCATGTATTGAGACCATTTCAGGAGAAAATGTTTTGACATGGCCAATATTGGTAAGTGTAAGATGTTATCTGATGGTCCTTATCTTCTACTTATCCTGAAATATTATTCTGTTGTTTTGATATTTATGCAAAACAACAAATTGATGTAAAAGTTAGCTTAACCTTTAAGTACCAAGATTGGACTTGCATGTGTTATGTAAGCATGATATATTTTCAAAGAGACTAGCGGTTCTAGTCTATCATTGTAACTCAAAATTGTGAAGATTCATGGAAGATTTAAATCTTTCTATAATTGTTGACTAACAGCAAGTCTCTGAGGTTGGTATCTATATCCAAGCTAAAGACTGCTTATGCAAGAAAGATAAGTTTTATGAAGGGCCAAGAAAGCTAGTTGTTTGTAGGTTCATTTTAAGGCTAGTTCCAATATCAGCTACTACAATGCTATAGAGCCTGTAGACAACCACCTTACATGGACCTGAAGAATATTATTTTTCAAATTAATGGAAACAAATTTTGGAACCCTATATAGGTAGATGTGAATAGTTACATGAGAGTGGACAATATACTATTTTAGGGTACAGTTTCCCAGTTTGTTCTGTAGAAGTTTTCACTCAGGCACTAGTTATCCATCCAGTCTTGAATATTGACGTTCGCAAGACAACTTAATTACTTGGGTCAATCATGTAATTTACTTGTATTACTTGAAAGAAAGGAAAAATGCAAGAAATACATTGAACTACTATGCTTTTTCTATTCTGAATGTCATAACTAGCAAAGTTTCATTTTATGATAAGCTGTTGATCATCTTAGATCCAGTAAATAGTTCAAAGCTACCAAAAATTTTAATTGTTAGAAACTATTTTTGAATTAATTGAGGTGTAAATATGCTTGATTCATTTCTTCTTGAGATAATTCATTTGAATTGATACAGGAGTTAAAACTTTATCTACACGCTTGGCTCTAATTATATGTGCTGCCTTCATGCAAATATTCATTTATATGGATATGATAAACAGGTCAAGGAAGTGGATTGTTACACTGTCACAATTCAGGAGCTTGAATCTGTCACTGCAAAATTTAGTTTTTCATCAATGTTACGAGGTAATTATTGCACTAAATTTTTTTTATGCTTTTATTAGGTCATTTTTTGTATTTTTGGAAGTTTTAATGATCAGCTGCAACAAAACTCTCCAATGTATATTAGTGAATCTACTGGAATGTTCCTCCTATTGCTTGCTCTATGGTAATGGGATGATGGTGATTTATGTTCATGCAATATCATGTTTTTAGTAAGGGAACCTGAATGTTAGGTTTTGAATGTATGAGAAGCTCTTCTGATCAACTTTCATTCTAATCAATGTATGTTGCTGATTTATGCGCCTGAAATATGCATGTTCTACAATTGATCTCTGGGTATTTTTAGTAGAATTGTTGAGTCTAAACTACATGTTGGGCAAGAAAGGCCGCACAGTCTTTAAATCTGGACAAAGATTTTTCAAAATCACTAGATTTCTTTTAACTACTAAAAGAAATGCTGAAACTGTTGTAACAAATAAATAATTATCAAAATGAAACATAGTACGATTCTGGGGATGAATATATCTAGCAAGCTGTTCTACCTTACAATTTACTATTAACTAATGAATTTAATTATGCATATTATTAAATAGCAGGTTGTACTCTACCAGTAGTCGAAGTCCTTCCATAAGTGAAAGAACAAGATGACAAATCTTGAATTCGTGCAACGGTTTTTCTTCCATCTAGAAGAATGTCATATAGCAACAAAATATGGACTTTGATTTTGGGCATCCCAATAGAAGCATACTTGACTGGTGGAGCTGGCCCTGTCGGTTCCATGTTTTGTAGCTCTTCGAATATAATTGCGTAGTACCAGTTTTACAAGTGGATTTGTCTCTTTTTTATTGGTAGTATGATTTGACAGCTTTAGATCTTGGTTTGGAAAGTATAGAAATTGCATAGTCTCAGTTCTATAACTTGGTTTGGCAAGTGTAGAAATTGCATAGTCTCAGTTCTAGAACTTGGTTTGGCAGATTTGGCAAGGGAACTACCAAATTCGACTTTCTTAAGCTAGCTTATGTTGACCTTCCTCTATGTGGTATAATTGGCTGGCTATGTGATCATTTGATTTGGTTTAGATTTCCTTCTTCGTTGCTTTTTTTACAAAAAAAGAAACTATGTTCTACAAAAGGACCTGTGTAGGTCATTGTGTAATAACAGAGATAAAATTGAGGGGTCCATCCATTCATCTTTAATTTAGCCCAATTTGCTGCTTGGTTACATTCCCTATAACAGTTTTAAAAATTATAAGAAATTAGTCATTGAAGAATCTTCTTGATGTGTATGATGGTGAGTCGGAGACGCCATGGAGGTTTAGCTTCCTTGGTGCATATATCATAAAGTGTTGAAGAATTCGTTTCAATCTGAATGTGCTTCAGTCCTAGATCTGAAGCAAGGTCTTTTTTAATGGCCAAGGCTTCAAATTGTATATTTGTTTTGTTGAAGACAATATTTTTCCAACTCTTAAGCAAGCTCCCAAATGATCCTGCAACACAAATCTGAGTCCTCCATCCTGCATGGAAGAGGAACCATCAGAATTAAGCTTAGTCCAGTCCTTTTGAGGTCTTTTCCATTGCAACTATAGAGAGTTGGTATTTGGGTGCCTTCCTACCAGGTATGGTAGATCTAGTATAGTAGCGAATTTGGGTAAGGGCTTGAGTTAAGCAAAATGAACCCACCAGGCAGAGGGTTCCTTACTAATGAAAAGTGAATCATTCCTTTCTTTTCATAAGGAATCATGGATCTTAGTGAAGCCTTCTTTTAACCAATCTCCTTGGGACCAAGTGGGTTTATATATAAAGTTGAGGCTCAGGTTTTGTTCTCAATAGACCCAAATACGGTAAGGAAAAAGAATACTGAAAGAATAGGTGATGAATGGATTCAGGTTCTTGCTGACAAAGAGGGCAAGTAAAAATGGGATGTATATTGATATTTCTAAGTTTATCAGATGTGGATATGCGGGACAACAGGTATTCTCCAAAGATAATGCCAGCCATACCAGTTTTGATTAAGTGAATCTGTGTAAGCAAATAGTAAGCAAACTTTACCTAATGTATGACTGTGCCAAACCCATACATCATCACTAGGCGAATGATCAATCTCTGTACAGGCGATAGTTTGGACTAGCGAGGGACCACAATAATCCAATAGCAATGGGATATTACAGCTATTAGATTGGATGAAATAACGCACAAGGGTATCAGAAGGAAGATTTGTTACGTTAATATAAGTAGGTTTTAAACTTAAAGACACGTCAAAAAACTGGAGATCATTTAGTGAATTAGAAAGTCTACCATCACCGATCTGTTAAAAAAATTATTTTTAATTCATGCATAGCCATATAGAGAAGTTTGCTACTCCAACTGTATTTTTTTAAGGTTAATGTTGTCCAAGGATGAAGAGAGGTATATTTGGACGCATAGTAAAATGTCATCAGAAATCATTGACTTAGATGGCAATTTCAACCAAAACAAAAAGGAGCAAGTTTCTTTTGAGTTGTAGCTTGGTTTAGGAGTTGCGGAAGGGTCTGGGCGACAAGGATTAAGAGGTAAGGGAATAAGGGATGCCCTTGCTGCACCCCACAATGGCTTTCAAAAGGGGAAGAAAATTGTCCATTAATTAGACATTGAAAGGAAGAAAAAGATATGCAAAAAAAAATCCATTGTATAAATTGAGAGGAAATTTCATTAAGGTAAGTGATGTAGAACAATGTAGAGAAATAGAGAGAGAGTAAGAGAGGAATGAGATTAGAGATTAAAGAGGAGAGAGAGGACTGAGATTAGAGATTTGAGAGGAGAGAAAGAGAGGAGTTAGATTAGAAACATTGGTAGATAGAGGAGGCTAAAAAATATCATGATATGGAGTTAAATTCTCTACATCGAAAACTAAACTAATATTTGAGTCAGAAGACAAATCAAATATATATTCTTTAAAATTTATTTTTTGGATAATGGGGAAAGGACCGATGGCTCTAGAATGCAACTTTTTGAACGAGTTTGTGGAGAATCTCTCACAGCGAATATAAACCAAGATATAATTGCCAATGTGAAATTCTTGACTCCTACAATGTGCATTTGCAACAAGTTTATAACTTTCATTATTTAAGACAATTTTTTGTCAAACCTCAACATCCAAATTATGGATATGTTGAATGAAGGAGTGGAATGATTTTGAGACACGATAGTCAAGTGGAAGGGGTGTAAGGTCAATGACATGTTAGATTTCTCATGAGGGTGGCAATTCACTAGGTAATTCCAAAGGTATGATATTAATTCATCTAACAAGGATTTATCTTTAGGAGTTAGGTCAAGAGTAGCATAAGGGCTAGGAATCTCTAGTAATGATGGCCACATAAAATTTATTATCTAGGCTCTTTACTTCGAAAGACTCAGTATCTAGTAAGTGGAGCCCCTTAGTGATTGGGGCTTGTGGAAGGGACTAAGGAGTTCCTGATTTATCCTTTTTGATGGTTTTGTTGGTCATAGTATCATGTTTTTACCTTAATACCGAAAGACATTGGTGTTTTCTCTCCCATGATTGGTAATATTAAGGTCATACAACCAATGCCGACTTTGAAGAATGTGGGCAACATCCATTAGTAGAACATCATAGTAAATCATCCTAGTAATCGCTCATCTTAATTGGTATCAAGTATCTTTCAGTCACGGTTGTTTTGTTAACCTAGGCTACTTGAACGGTGTTGGATGTGACTCTACTTTAAGGTTGTCTCTTAATAACATATTTTGATATTACATTCATAGTGCTACCCTTATCTATAACCAACTTGCAAGTTTTCTCTTCGCTTTGAATAAAAGTATGAAAGATTCTTGTTCTCTTCCATTCATTAGAATCATTAGTAGTAGAGAGAATGATGCAGGCAATATTAGCATGGCTATCTTTAATTTCTAGTTCATTTTTATCACCTGAGTATGTTTCGTGTTCAACTACTTGGTCTACTTCCTCGATTTGATCATCTTGTTCTTGTTTCAAGGTAAGGGTGCATTGAGGAGAATGAATGGCAATGTGACCTCTATTATGATAGTAGTGACATTGAATTGAAGACGAACTAGTTTGAGAATTAGTGACCGAATGAGTTGGATGATTTATAGTGGGGCCACGAGTGTTGCTAGTAGTGGGGATCTTTGGCTTGACAGAGTCACTACTTGGGGGTAGATTGGGATATTGTTCTATTATCAATGACTGAGAAGAAACTCGACGAGTTGGATAGAGTTTAAGGTACTTTTCAATCTTAATGGTTTGTCGGGAAGCTTCCTCTATGGTGTCAGGATAACTAAGGGAGATTCCTCGTTGTATGTCAAACTTTAACCCATTAACAAACCTCTTTACAGTGATGATTTGGTCTTCCTTAATTTCATACTTAAGTACAAGTTCCTCAAATCGGGCTAAATACTCAACCACTCGAAGTCAACTGTTTATAGTTTAACAATTTTTCAATTAGTTGGATCTAGGATTTGGGTCAACAAACACTTTTGGGTCAAACCAACCATCACAGGCTAGCACTCCCACTTTGACACTTCTAGCCATTTTATCTAAATTGTTAGCAAACCGAATTTCATTGACCCATTACTCAGGTATGTGAATTTTTAGTAGGTTCTAAGAATTCATCGTTAAGGTTAAAATTTTGGTCATTAGGAATTGTTGGAGCATGATTGTGAACAGGTGTCCAATATGTGGATCTAGGATTTGTTCAAAGTGGAGCTTGGGAAGTAGGTAAAATTCCTTGATTGGAAGCTATAGATTGTGGAGAATGGTTATGTTACATAATCGATTCATCAATCTCCTTATTCATAGGTCATTTTTTAAGGCATTGGAGAACTCTTGGGACTTGGGTAGTTTAGTCGGATAATTGGTTTAATATTGTGTCATGATTTGTTAGTTTGATCCTAAGGGTTTCTATCTCACTCTTGATGGTTTTGGGAATAATCTGGATTGGGTTGGCTTTCACCTCACCTAGTAATGCTATCGATAGATTGCCTTTTGGTAATGAGGTTAATTGTTGTAATGCACAAGGTAGAAATGCAATGATTCAAGTGGTTCTCACTTTTTTTTGGGATAACTTTCAAGAGTTTAAATTTTAATGGTACTATAGTTGTAGTTAAAGGAGAGAGAGAGAGAAGGTGATACATATAAAAAAAAGAAGAAAATAGGGGGAAGAAGAAGCGATGAAAACCATGATATAACAAAATATACGATTTTTTTCTGACAAAAATATTAGTGAAGTTTTTAAAAATTACCAAACATCGAGAAATAATTGATCCATCAGTTCCAAAGAGACAAGCCGCTCCAAAGTCCAACTCCACACGCAAGGGATTGATGTTGGAGGTGCAAGTATCAATGAATGGCGTAACCGTTGATTGAAGCTCTTGCAACTAGTTAGGGCCCAATGGGATACAGGGTAGGTTTCTTGATTGCTCCGATACCAAACTGATGTAAAACAAGGTAGAGAAATAGAGAGAGAGAGAGAGAGAGAGTAAAAGAGGACTGAGATTAGAGATTAAAGAGGAGAGCAAGAGAGGAATGAGATTAGAGTTTAGATAGGAGAGAGAGAGGAGTCAAATTAGAGATTAGAGAGGAGAGAGAGATCAGAAGAGAGAAGATGCAGTTCTTTTTCATTCAAATTTGAAGTGTTTGATCCATTGACAAGCCCCACTATTGATAGGGGTTTAGGAGCCTCAATACAATCATTGTAGCTAATGGTACCCAAGAGTAACCTCCTAGGAAACTTGTATGTCTTTTAGAAACCCAAAATGTAACTTCTAGTAGGCCTAAACAACTTTAAGATGATTTATTACAGCTGAGAAAAAAAAAGCATATAGTACAAAAGTGCACTTAATACAAAAGCACTTAGACCAGTGGGACATGCATTATAGCATCCCACGGGAGCATCAAAGACTTTTTCTAAATCAATTTTCACTTAGACCAGTGGGTTCTTTAGTAAGGACATGCATTTTAGCATCCCATGGGAGCATCAAAGATTTTCCCTAAATCAATTCACTAAGACCAGTGGGTTCTTTCCTTTAGGGGAGTGCATAGATTGGGCAGCTTTTTGAGCAATTAGAATATTATCATGGATGCTTCGGCCAGGTATACAAGTTGATTGCTCACCACTAACAAGGTGATTAAGGAATAATGACTTTAGATAGTATTCTATAATTTACATTTGAGAGAGCAATAGGCCTAAATTGATTTGTTGTGGTTGGATTTTTAACGTTTGGTATATCAGTGAGGAATGTCTTAGTCCAGCTAAGGAGGGATAGATGTATGAGAAATGTCTTTGTTGCTTTTTGGTGCTTAAATTTTACATCACTCTTTTGGCAGATCCTTCTGTACCATTAATTTGTATTATTAGCTAGTAATTATTGACTTTCAGGCTCACATTTAACTGACAGCCGCTTGTAGAACTTTATCAAAATTTCCATGAAGTCTTTGTGATATTGAATTATGCCTCTATAATCAATCCCCTATTGATGGAAAAAGGTGTGGTTTATGATAATGAATATGATTATGCTTTGTGCGATGCCAATTTCCAAATTAAGAACAAATCATCAGATTTCAAGTATGGAGCTGACCAAAATTGAGAACTTTTGTGGGAAAGAATTTGAATTTTAACTCTAGTAGGTTGAATTTTTAGATGCCTTCTGAAATGTAAGTCAAAAATCAATCAGAGATCTAGTTGTCAGTACTGTGTCATCCACAGTTTTGACCAATGATCATATATCTGAGCTTTAATACATTCTCTCAAGCTATAACTTTTGGTATTTAAGAACCATATATCATTTGAATGCCAATACAGTTGCTGGCACATTCTCTCAAGTTATAATTCTTGGTATTTAAGAATTATAGATCATTTTCATGCCAGTACAGATGCTCTCTATAGTAGCTATTTTTTATGGAATTATGAACTTGCAACTTCTAGTTTCGTACTATTGGGTGACCCAGTAGATCTGCAATCTTCAGTCTTTGTTGAAAATTGTTTATTTTATCTTCCAATTCTGCATATCTTATATTTGTATCTGCAATGATCATTTGCAACTGAGTTGTTTCTTTGCTCTCCAAAAGCTCCACTACATGGCTTTGCATTTTGGTTTGATGTTGTCTTCAATGGACCTGCAAATTATTCTTCCAATCACCATCTACAACCTCCGCTGGGCAGTCTGGTTGACGAACAAACACATGGTTCGAGTCAGAATAAGAAGAGAATAAAATCTGATGAAGGAATTGTACTTTCCACTGCACCAGAAGATGCTCCGACTCACTGGCAGCAGGTACTTCATATAATTTTCTATTTAATCTAATTTAAGGGCATATTCTATATTTTAAATTAATATTTTTTTTACATACAGGTTTGAACCATCTGATTCTGTTTTTTTGATAGTCATGATTGAATTTTTTCTTTCAGACTCTGTTGTATTTATACGATCCAATTGAGTTGCAGCAAGATCAGAAAATTGAAGGTTCTGTAACATTGTCCCAGAGCAAAGAGAATGCACGGTTCTTAAATATTCATCTGGAATACTCGTAAGTTTTAAGATGAAATTCTGTCTAGAGCATTTGATACTTGATATCTTAGCAAGCTAAAATGTTTTTTGTTTTTTCTGGTCATGCTTCCACAGTTCTGGCGGACGATCATTCGTGAAAGAGTCTGTTATGCGGTGATACAGTTTTAATTTTTCATTAGAAGGTTCCTACTTTTTCTAACTGTCAGCCCTTGTGAAATTTTTATCTTCATGGGGCTAAAGACTACTATAATCAGAACAAGGGTAAAGAGTGTGTTGCTGCATACGAGATTCCATCACTAGATCAACACTTGCGTGAGGCATAGGCTTCTTTGTGGTGATGTAGAAATGACAACCGTAACAGTGTTTGTAGTTTGATGATTTCAATTGTAAGAAGTGGATTCCTTAACTGCATGCAAATTCAGCTTGTCAAATTCTTTCTTTGGGAGTTTTACCAGGGCCAACATGATTCAATTGAACACCTTTATCATGACAAAGGTAATTATTCTTCACTCTAGGATACGTTCTCTTCAATATTTGGCTTCTTGTTACTAATACCGTTTGTTTTACTTTGGTTTTATTGCCAGACATTCATGTTGAAAATCTTGTTCGAGTGGTGGTAAAGTTTATGTCAAGTTCTCGGAAGTTAATTGTTAAATCGACGAGAAAAACTTTTTTTCAGTATGCAAAAAAATTCAGATACTTTATGAACTAATACAAGAAGCTAAAGTCTTGGACCGCTTTCTAGAGATCAAAGCTAGTTTCCTCTCAGCCAGTCTTTAACTGTTCAAATCCAAAGTGCAGACCAAGGTCCGTCCATTCTCAACATGCTCTAAAGCAAAGCATGTAGAGAAGGTTGTATATGTGCAGCATGAGGCTTTATATTTCTTGCAAGCTTATCAGCCTCATGGATACCACCAATAGGATTCAAGAATAGGAACTAAAAAATAAGGATGAAACTATAAACAGCTCGTATTAATTATTTGAGTTGCAAAGTTTAGAATAAGATTGGTGTGCGTTAAAAGTGTCCTACCAATTAATTTATTTGCAAGATGATTACGGAAGTTTTTCTTGATTCGTGGTTCTTGTGCAAGTTGACTATTCTCCATGCAACCCTCGAAGTGTATTCTTTTCTTGTCTAACGTGTCTTGCGAGATAATCTTGTGTATTCTTTTCTTGGTTGTTGCTACCATTGTTATGGCCTACTTTGCATAACATTACATGATGGTACAATTGGTTTTTTTTTTATTATTGAAAATGTTTGACAAAATTACTTATATATTCATAAATGTCATTGTACTGCATCTTCGTTCATTAACTTAATACCCTTCGAAATTGTTACATGTATTCCTCCAAATTGATTATCTTTTAATTATATAAATTCAAAATTGATTTTTGGGTGAAAGCATTAAAGAGTTTTTTTTTAGTTATGTTAAATCTGATTTTGCTATACGAAGGTTAACAGGAGTGACATATATGACAGATTAAAAATACGAAGACAATGTATCCGAGGTTTAAATATGTGAACGACTGATTGATTCCCTGCTCACTACTGAATCGTAGGGATGGGGCCCAGCAATCATGATATAGCACCACCACTGTTTCCTGTCCGGGGCAAGGCACGTTAAATCAACATTATCAATACGACCAGATCTAGCCGAGAGACCTAATTGCCGATCCCTGTGGGGTCGCTACCTCCATTTGCTCGGTTTTTATCACCTTATCCACCCTCAAATCTCACTTCTCGCCCTCAAATATCATGTAAAGCCAGTCTCTTCCCAGATCATTGCGACTGCGCAGTCCAATGGCTCTCGAGGGCTCTTTCTTTTCCTCAGCCCTCTCCGCTGTCTACAAGGAGGTAGAGTTTGGAGTCTCCTCCATCTGCACTGGGTCGTCAACATCTTCTTTTCCGGTTCGTGTAGGGGAAGGTCAATGGCGGCGTCAAGGACTCTGCTTTCTTTGGAATATCAATTACTGACCATACGAAATCAGACATGAGCTTGTCGGTACTGGGGAGTGATAAGGTAGCTTCATACCGGCACTGGATTCGACCACTGGGTTATTGCATCATAGGTTTACAAAGTAAAAAAATCTAATCTTGTTCACTGATGAGGCGGATAAAATTGTTGTATTTTTCTGCCTCAACATAATACTTGATGAAATTTTATATGCAACGAGTGTCTTTGGGCTAGCAGAGACCAAATGTTTCGGTTGGAGTGCCGAGAGCTCAGGCAGCAGTCACAACCCCGGCAATCAAACAAACCACTAAAGGGAAGAAGACAATAAGAAAAGGCAATGTGGTAGTCACAGGAGCCTCTTCCGGCCTGGGACTTGCCACCGCCAAGGCACTGACGGAGACTAGCAAGTGGAACGTGATCATGGCGTGCCGTGACTTCCTTCAGGCTGAGAAAGGTCGCCAAGTTCGCCGGCATGTTCGACGAGAACTACGCCGTTATGCACCTCGACCTCGCGTGGTTGGACAGCGTCCGCCAGTTCGTGAAGAGCTTTCGGCGGCAATCCGAAACGCCGCTCGATGGGCTTGTCTGCAATGCTGCGGTCTAGTCCCCTACTGTCAGGGAGCCCAGCTTCACCGCTGACGGGTTCGAGATGAGTGTTGGGATCAACCACCTCGGCCACTTCCTCTATCTCGGGAGCTCTTCGAGGACTTGAATGCTTCATTACCCCTCGAACCGTCTCATCATCGTCGGGCCGATAACAGACATGCAACGGATGGTGTCAACACTGCAAATCCAATTACGGAACTGGCTCAAGCTTGCTACGTTTCTCGTGTGATGAACAGGGAATACAAACACTTTGGCCGGGAACGTGTCGCCGAACGCGAACTTAGGCGACCTCCCGGAGCTCGCAGGGGGATTCAACGGGCTGAGTAGTTCGGCCATGATCGACGGCGGGGAGTTCGACGGAGCGAAGGCGTTCTAGGACAGCAAGGTCTGCAACACACATCACCAAAGGTTTCGTGAGCACATCGCCTTGTTCAGGCTCCTCCCCTCCCTTCCAAAAGCAAAAGTACATCACCAAATAAGACTTGCACAGGTATGATGCATTAACCTCTTGATAGCCAAGTACGTGTGGAGCTTTGACTGGGTTGGGTTCACGTGGTGAGCGATCCCAGCTTCCATGCGAGAAATAAAACTTTCGAAAACTATATGCTAGATTGAAATTTAGTATCTTAAAAAAAAATCATTTGTACCTTTTGAATATAATAATTAATAAGAAACTTTATCATCAAGAAACACCTCTATCATCACAAAGGACCTATATCGTTATAGCTTTACTGGATATCCAATAAGTCCTTGAATTATTAGATCATATGGATGAGATCCAATAAGAGCTAATGAGAGATTATTGGATAGAGATCCATTAATATAAAAGACTTGAGTAGTTAGATAAAGATCCAATACTCAATAGGGTAAGATCCATTAGGGTTAAGTTGATAGGGGACCTCTATAAATACTAGAGAACCAAAGAGTCATAGGATAGGCTTATTGGTTGCTACCTCCTATTCACCTCTCCCCTTCTCCTCCTCAAATAGCAGGTGTAGAGATTTGGACAGTGAATTGAGGAGCATCTTTGTAACCCCTGCCGTGTGGATCTTCGTTAGAGAGGAGGACGCTTTCCTTCATCCTCTCCCACAGATTTACAAGAATCTAGGGATATACGATCTCCCTAGGTAACACAACTATCTCACACGCGATTTTCAGTTTCGTGAGCTTTTGCGTACCAATCTTCGCACGACGATGAACACATTTTAAGAAATTTATGATTTTATTTAATGTTCTTCCGCTGTACATGTGATATATGTTAGGAACAAGTCGGCACTAATAAAAGAGGGGGGGGTGTGAATTAGTGCAATAGTAAAAATATCAGTTTCATAAAATCTTCGTATGATTAAAATCGATCTCGGAAGGTGTTTATTTGAAAGTGTATGTGAGCGTAGGCATAGTAAAAGCACAGTAAGGAGGAGAGGTAGTTTGCTACAAAAGTAAATTGCTCAAAATAAATGCAAACCGAGTTTATAGTGGTTCGATCGTCGTAACCTACATCCACTCTTAATTCCTCCGACGTCGAGGCCACCAGCATCCACTATCGGTCTTCCTTTAATAGGCGAAGACCAATCAACTTTTACAACTTGATTCTCCTTTTACTAGGTTTAGGAGATAACCCTTACACCCCCACTTACTCCTCTCTAAACTATTCTAACACTTAGAACTTTGAGAGGAGTTTCACACACAATTGCAATAGATTTTTCTTTCTTTTTTGCTCTTAGTTGTGTGTTATTTAACCAAGGATGAGAGGGGCATTTATAGGCCTTAAGTTGATTCAAACTTGGAGCCTAAAAACATCTCATCTCGGGTTTCCTGGGTATGAGTAGTACCACCATCTGTGCTGGGCGGTACCACTACCAGTGTCAGTTTAACACTGACACTGCACTAGGCGGTACCACCGCCTTGTCACGAACGATCATCGCGCACCCGCAACAACTCCATTCAATGAACCGTTCGTCGCTCGCATCTATATGTACAGCTACTTGGCAGCATGTTTTATCTTGGTTTTGAGTCATTTTGCTTGTAAAAATGTAAGTTCGAATAAGTTGCAGTGCTACAAAGTGACCACTCACCGAACTGAGCAAATTAGCCCAAAACAGCTCCGTTTTCGTGTGCCATGAGCTATTTTCTACAGTTCACTTCCGCTCACCAAAATGTCAGCCATCTCAGCCCTTAGAACCCCCCAGGTGGCACCGGGCTGGATGGGGCTTCGGTATAGTGTCAGGCGTTGAACAACCTTTCACAAGTTCGCACGTTACCTTGACGGGAACTTGTTATCGTGCCCGGCACCCGGTGAGCAGCTGTTTGTGGACTTGCAGTGTTCGTTCAACCCTCTAAAGTCCTTATTTTCCTCCTCTACCTCTTTTCTTTTGTACATACAAGGTGCTCGCTGAATTGCTTGTAAAGCTTCCCCCTTTCGCGAGACGTTGGGACTTATCCGTCGCTCGTTCTTTCGAACTAATCAACTTTCTCTTTTACAGGTCCTTTGGGACCTACAAGAGGTTACAAGTGGGCTGATTTTTGCGTAGCAATGTCGTAAGGGCGAAGCGTGACTTAAGCAAGGCAAGCTAAGTTTGCATCTTTGCCATGAGGGTGCCTCGCAACTTAGGCAACACAAGCTAAGTTCGCGTTTTGGCTGCACAAGCTAAGTTTGCGTCTTTGCGTAGCAATGTCGTAAGGGCGAAGTGCGACTTAGGCAAGGCAAGCTAAGTTCGCATCTTTGCCATGAGGGTGCCTCGCAACTTAGGCAACACAAGCTAAGTTCACGTCTTGGCCGCAAGGGTGCCTCACGCCTTAGGCAATTCCAGCTAAGGCCATGACATTGTGGTATTAGAGTAGGCAAGCATTTCGAGCGAGCAGTGAAGGAACTTCGCAACTTCGCCATGGCAAAGCATCGTGGCAAATCAAGCAAAACGGGGCAAACCGGACCCTTGCCCTAAGCAGCAGTAGGTGGGCTGCATGTGCACACTTGCTCTCATGCTATTGGAGCTGCTCAAGAGGAGAACGGTAGCGAACATAATGAGCAAGAAGTTGGCTACTCTCCATGAGCAAAGGAGGCGCAATCTGAAGCGCCAATCGAGAAAAAGAGTCACAAGGAGAGACCCACAATAGCGGAAACTCGCTTGGATATTCTTAAAGCGAGCATGGAGGAACTCTACCATAGCCAACAAAGGCTTGTTGGGGGTAGAGAGCTCGCAAGAGGAAGTGGAGTCCAGGATCGACAAGGTCAAGGCCCTAGTCGACCGACTGTTAGATGACACTAAAGACTCCGTGCAACACCTGCAGGAAGTTGTGGTGGAACTCACTTCAAGGGTGGCCATGCTCACAACAAGAGCACTAAATGTGGGAGGAAGCAACACCCGCATTGCACCACCACAAAACTTGAGGGCACCCGAGCCTCATGGTTATGGAGGGGCTAGAGATGCCAAAGAACTCGAGAATTTTCTGTTCGACATGGAACAATACTTTCGAGCTACGAGGCCCGATTCTAAAGATACCAAAGTTTCTCTAGCAACAATGTATCTAAACGAAGATGCAAAACTTTGGTGGCGAACCCATTGGGAGGAGATCCAACAAGCTCGGTGTCGGGTTAACACATGGGAGGACTTCAAGTGGGAGTTGAGAACTCAGTTTCTACTAAAGAACATAGAGTTCATCGTAAGAATGAAGTTGAGACAACTCCGCTAGAGTACTTCCATCCGAGACTACGTGAAACAATTTTCTGCGCTAATGCTGGACATACAGGATATGTCTGAGAAGGACAAGCTGTTCAGCTTCCTCGATGGTCTGAAGCTATGGGCTCAACAAGAACTAAATAGGAGGAACGTCACTAATGTGGTCGGGGCAATTGCTGTTGTAGAAAGACTCACCGACTTTGTTTCCTCTGAAGACCTAGGAAGGAGGAAACAATCTTCAAACAATCACCCTCCAAAATATTCTCGAGGAAAGGAGCTCGGTGGCGAACAAAAGAAGAAGAGTTCCCACAAAGGGCCAAACCCGAAAGGCAAGGCCTCAAAACTTGACGGATGCTTCTTGTGCGGAGGGCCGCACATGATGAGGGAGTGCCCACAAAAGCATGCACTCAATGCTTTAACAGCTTCCAACCACCCTCCCCCCCCCCCCCCCCATCAGACAAGGGAAAAGCTGTCGCCTCCCATGGGACTCACTGGTACTTGCATTCGAACTTTTTCCTTGGTGGAACACAACCCCCATATGCTGATGACCAAGATTTTCATCCAATGCAAAATTCGATGCACGCACGAAAGACCCACCTCTGCGGTACCATGGCCTTCACTCGTTGAATCTATAGCCCTTCTTGCCGTCGTGTTGTTTACCGAAGTGGAGCTTCCAATAGCTCCCGATCATACCTCCGTATAATCTAGTCCCTCACGGGACTATGTCGTGTATATCACATTTGCCACGAACTGTTCCACCACGATCCGCTGCACCATGTCGCCTCTTGGTGACATCTCCATTGCATTCTGATCCTTGTGGGATGAACTTGAATTGTGATCCCTCCATGTGTGGCCTCTGCCAATACATCGTAAGGTCTCTTCCACCTTCGATTTTCTTTGCTCCTTTGGCAATTGACCTTCATCCACCCACTCTTGGGTCACACCTAGATGAAGCACCGCTCTAGGACAGTCCATCGCCTAGTAGCACCTGAAGTCCACTGACTTCGCTGTAATTAGTGCACCATTGTTTGGATCCTGGGCCTCTGCCCCTACCAACACAATCTTCGCTGTGCACCGCTTCCTGCCTGGCAACTTGAATGACAACACTATGGTATATTCTTCAAGAGTACCCGCCTCCGCGTCCTCTTGTGAACTCATTCTCCAATGAGCACCTATACTGTATCCCTAGTGTCCCTACACAAGCAGCTATGAGACCAACTGCATCCATCATATGGACGGGTATACAGCACACTAGTCTGTCTAGTTATCACGATATCCCTCTCGAGTAACCTATGACCGGGATTATTTAGGATATGTGTTTAAAGGTGAATCGATCTCACTATCATGATCTCACCACGATCCGATTCCCATTGCACAAATCCAAGGACATCATAATATATGTATTCATTTATGCAATATTTATAAAGTGATATATGCCAAAATATAATAAGCAAAAAGATTCTATATTAAGTCACACGTGCCATCACTCACGTGATTGGCTTGCTGGGCACCTATGACTAGCAATCTCCCACTTGACCTAAAGCCAATCACCTATGTGTTTGATCCCCATCAGACCCCTTTGACGCTCAAAACAAATCTGAGACAACGACTTTGTTAGTGGATCTGCAATGTTATCTTCGGATGGAACTCTTTCCACAACTACATCTCCTAGGGTCACGATCTCTCTGATAAGGTGGAACCTCCTTAGAACATGTTTAGATTTCTGATGAGACCTAGGTTCCTTTGCTTGAGCAATCGCCCCGTTTTTGTCGCAATATAGGGAGATCGACTCTTCGCTACCCGGCACGACTCCCAAATCTGTGATGAACTTCTTCACCCAAACTCCCTCCTTTGTTGCATATGATACAGCAATGTACTTCGCCTCTGTGGTCGATTCAGCAGTGGTATCTTGCTTGGAACTTTTCCAGCACACTACTCCTCTATTCAAGGTGTACACATACCCTGAATTCGACTTGCTATCATCGACATCAGACTGAAAACATGAGTCAGTGTAGCCTTCAACCTTAAGGCTATTACCTCCATATACTAGTAAAAGATCCTTAGTCCTTCTCAAGTACTTAATGATACACTTTACTGCTTTCTAGTGCTCCAAGCCTGGATCCGCCTGATACCTGCTCGTGACACTCAGAGCATGCCCTATATCAGGCCTAGTACATAGCATGGCATACATGATAGACCCTATTGCTGAGGCATAAGGTATCTTATTCATGTTCACCCTTTCTTCTGGAGTCTTTGGGGATATACTCGTAGAAAGCGATATCCCATGTCTCATCGGTATGAGAACTCTGTTGGAATTTTCAATGCCAAACCTTTTGAAAATGGTTTCTATGTACTTGGACTGGGACAAGCCAAGCATCCTCTTGGATCTATCTCTATAGATTCTAATCCCCAAAATATAGGATGCTTCCCCTAAGTCCTTCATGGAGAAGTGTCTAGAAAACCAAGTCTTTACTATGGATAACATTCCTACGTCATTCCCAATGATCAGGATGTCATCCACATATAACACCAAAAAGGTGATAGCGCTCCCACTTACCTTTCTGTATACATAAGGCTAATCCTCGTTCTTAACGAAGTCATAAGATCTGATTGTCTCATCAAATCTTATGTTCCAACTTCGGGAAGCTTGCTTTAATCCATAAATGAATCTAAGAAACATACACACCTTATCTGGACAGTTCTTGGACACGTATCCCTCAGGTTGCATCATATACACCTCCTCCTCGAGGTTCCCATTGAGGAATGTGGTTTTCACATCCATCTGCCAGATCTCATAATCATAGTATGCTGTAATAGCCAATAGAATTTTGATGGATTTTAGCATTGCTACGGGTGAGAAGGTTTCGTCATAGTCAACACCTTGCCTTTGACGATACCCCTTAGCCACTAGCCTTGCTTTATAGGTCTCTACCTTTCCATCTACTCCGATCTTTTTCTTAAAGATCCACTTGCAACCGATGGGTACAATATCTTCGGGCGCATCAACTTGGTTCCAAACCTTATTGGAGTACATAGAATCCATATCAAAATTCATGGCTTCTTGTCACTTCCCGGAGTCTATACTCATAATAGCCTCCTCGTAGGTCTGAGGATCAATATCCTCTGCATCCTCTCCTCTAATATGTCCCACATATCTCTCAAGAGGATGGGATACTCTATCAGACCTGCATAAAGTTGAAACTTGTGTATTAGGTACCTGAACAGACTTGGGCTGTAGAGTGGTGCTTGAGCTTGGTTCTCCAACCTCGCTCAATTCTATCATTCTCCCACTATCTCCGCCAAGAATGTGTTTCTTCTCAAGGAACACTGCTCTCTTAGCTACAAAGACCTTTTGGTCCTCGAGATGATAGAAATAATACCCAGAAGTTTCCTTGGGGTATCCCACAAATTTGCATCGCTCTGTCTTTGATTCTAACTTATCGGGGTTGTGTCTTTTAACATGTGCAGGGTAGCCCCAAATCTTAACAACCTTAAGATCAAGCTTCTTCCCTTTCCATATCTCATATGGTGTAGACACTACCGACTTAGTTGGAACTCTGTTCAGAAGGTAAGCTGCGGTTTCTAGGGCATATCATCAGAATGAGATGGGTAAGTTAGCGAAACTCATCATGGACCGTACCATATCTAATAATGTACGATTTCTCCTTTCAGAGACACCATTGAGTTGAGGTGTATAAGGAGGTGTCCATTGGGATAATATCCCATGGTTCTTGAGGAACTGAGTGAACTCTGTACTTAAGTACTCACCTCCTCGATCTGATCGAAGAGTTTTGATACTCTTTCCAGTCTGGTTCTCCACCTCATTCTTATACTCTCTGAATTTCTCAAAGGCCTCGGACTTGTACTTCATTAAGTACACATATCCATACCTTGAGAAATCATCAGTAAATGTAATGAAGTAGGAGTAACCTCCAATGGCATGAGTTAACATGGGTCCACATACATCACTATGTATGAGTTCCAACAACTCAGTGGCTCTCTCTCCAGTTCCACTAAATGGAGAGTTTGTCAGTTTTCCACGAATGCAAGGCTCACAAGTTGCATATGACACATAGTCGAATGGATCTAGATATCCATCATTTATCAACTTTTGAATCCTTCTTTCATGGATGTGACCTAGCCTACAATGCCACAGGTATGCACTATTCAACTCATCTCATTTCCTTTTGGACACATTTACATTCATGATATATGGAGTGGTGTCTAATATAAATAAACCATCATGCAATGTTCCTTTCATGATGATCTTATCATCTAATAATATAGAACAACCACTGTTCTCAAAAATAAATTTATATCCACTAACTGTTAAACATGAAATGGAGATAATGTTTTTGATAATAGAAGGAACAAAATAACATGCATCTAATGCAATAAAAGCTCCACTAGGCAGATGTTGGGCGACCTCGCCAATGGCTACTACAGCAACTTTTGCTCCATTACCCATCTTGAGGTCTATCTCGCCTCTCTCTAGTCTCCTAGGCCTTGCCAGAACCTGCAACAAATTGCATATATGATAAGCACTACCGGTATCTAATACCCATATGTTATCATAAGAGTTTGACAAATGGAGACTGATCATGAATATACCTGAAGCTTCATCAAGCTTTTGTTTCGCACTTTCTGCAAGGTACTCTTTGCAGTTTCTCTTCCAGTGCCCATTTTTACCACAGTGGAAGCACTGGCCTTTGTCCTTTACTGGGTCTTTCTTAGCAACCTTTGCTTTACCTGGTTTGACCTTGCCCTTTCCCTTCTTAAGGGACCTTTCTGCTTTCCTTTTCCTTTTAGTCTCACTAGTGTAGAGAACTGGCTTCTCTTTCTTGATAGTACTCTTTGCCTCCCTCAACATATTGAGAAGCTCTGGGAGAGTCACTTCAAGCTTGTTCATATTAAAATTCATTATGAACTGTGAAAAGGAATCTGGTGGGGACTGAAGCACAATGTCCACACACAAGTTATCCTCTAGGACCATTCCTAGACCTGTAAGTTTCTCTATCCACTCAATCATCTTTAGGACATGGTTCTGAACCGGTGTCCCCTCAGTCATCCTAGCGCGTATGAGGCTCTTAGATATCTCATATCGCTGAGTCCTTCCCTGTTCCTCAAACAATTTACGGACATGTAGGAGAATGGATTTGGCATCCATCTTTTCATGTTGTCTTTGTAACTCTGGAGTCATAGAGCCCAACATATAGCACTGAGCAAGAGTGGAGTCATCAATGTACTTTATGTAGCGAGCGATCTCATCCTCGTTTGCCCCTTCTTCTGGCGCAGGCATTACTGTATCAAGGGCGTACACGATTTTCTTCGCTGTGAGAACAATTCTCAAGTTACGGAGCCAATCCGTATAATTTGGACCAGTGAGACGGTTGACATCAAGTATGCCACGTAAGGGATTTGAAAGCGACATTTTTCGAAAATAAATATGTAGCATAAATGAATAACATGTAGATTTTGCAAGAAATAAACTATCAAGATATGGACTTTTAACTTAATATGCTCCCACTATTTTACTAACGAGTCACGCGACACCCTCTGCACGTGAAACGGAAGTCTCCGGCAGACTTCTAGTGGGGATCAGGATCCAATCAACGTCTTAGTGTAACCTCGAGGGACTCGACCAATCACACTAAGCCTAAAAGGTAGGCAACTCTTGTCGATCACAACTCCTTGTGATTCCCGTCCTGTTCGGCCTCCGAATCACCATGGCCTCGAGGGACTCGACCAACCATGATGCTTGGTTAAGTCAACACCTTCGTTACAAGATGAGTCTGATTTGATGATATACCCTCGAGGGACTCGACCAAGTATACCATGCCCTCAGGTCACCGGTGACATCTCTATGTCGTAAGCAAGATAGCGAATCACGATATAGGTGAGTCTCGAGGGACTCGACCAACTCAACCTACACCGGGAATCGATTCCTACTTATAACGATGGAAGGCCTCGTGGGTCAATCTAATTGCCTCACGTTTATCGACTTAATATTATCGAGAGATGTTTCTATGATTAGGTCTCCTAATATGACATGTCACACATATACATATTTATTATATATCTACATCGCATGCAAATATATATACATATCTAGTATATGTATAAGCAATTACACCAGATGATCATGGACCACAATCTAATATGATTAGGCCCGAGCCAATAGGCCTAATCACTCACATCAAGATCTAGGTGTGCAACGGTGCATCTCCATGCCCTGTGATCGTCCATTTCGTCCTTGTCGGTTCCGTCGATATCTTGATGCATCTTCATGCATCACGATCCTCCGTCTCGTGGGTCCCGCTATCGCATCCACGCTCCCGCTGTGCCTCCTCATGTGATTACAACTTAATCATAGGCACGTAGGCCCGACAATAAATGAGAAATATAATGGAGGTTCGCAGACCTCAATAATAATAATCACAGGTACACACATCACACAGTCCATGATCATCCGTCCACACATCATACATCACATGTATAAATAATCATCATCATGTAGGACTACTAGATAATAATAATAAAAAATAATAATCAACTTAACTTTTTAATTAATTAATATTTTTTGAAATCAGGGACATTATAGGGAATTTCTGAATTCATAGGGGTATTTTTGTAATTTGGATAAATGACAGAAACTGAAATTTCTCAAATTTGGAGGGGCAAAACTATCTTTTTCCCAGAAAACCCTAATGCCCTTTCCCCTTTTCGCTGCTACCGCCGCCGCCACCCTATCGGCGGCGGCCTGTGCGGCGGGGCGAGGGCACTGCCCTCGCCTGCAGGCGGCACGCCCGTTGCCGGCGCTGCCGTTGCGGTTGGGCGCCCCCTTCGGGCGCCGCTGTCTTCGCAGGCGGTGCTGTCCCACCGGGCGACCGCCCCTGTGGGGGGTTTCGCACGTGGGAGCAGCGACGGCGGGCGCCGCTGTCCACCAAGCGACCGCCCCTATAGGGGGTTTCGCCCGCGGGAGTAGCGGCGGCGGGCGACGCTGCCCTGCGGCGGCAGGTGCCGCTGTCCTGTGGGCTGCCTGCCCTATCGACAGCAAGCAGGCCCCCGGCCGGCTGTAGCAGATGCAGCCCCTATGCTGCCCGCCTTCGGCTGCGCTGCACGCACGCAGATCGAGGGCAGCAACTGTTGCTGCCCTTCCTTGTTTTTGCGTCAACAATTTTGACGTCAAAATTCTTCCTAAACACAACACACAGAGTTCAAAACTAATCATTCGCATGAGCAACCTAGCTCTGATACCACTGTTGGGAAATCCTAGGGGGCGAAATCATATGCGCAGCGGAAGAACAAGAAAAACAAAATCCCCGTTTCCCAAAGAGATGTTCGTCGTCGTGCGAAGATTGGTACGCAAAAATCTGCAAAACATGAAACTGCGTATAGAGTAGATTGTGTTACCTAGGGAGATCGTATATCCCTGTTTCCTTGTAGATCCTTAGGAGAGGGTGAAGGAGGTCAAGCGTCCTCCTCTCTAGCGGTGATCCACACAACAGGGTTGCGACGACGCTCCTAAAAACTCCAGACCTACTCTGAGGTGGAGATGGAGAGGAGAATAGGAAAAAGCAAACAAAAGCTCTCTAGCCCATGGGGCTCTGAATCCCTCCTATTTATAGAGGTCCCCTGTCAAACCCTAATGGGTCCTCCCCTAGTGGGTATTGGATCTGTATCCAATAAGGCAAGGGCTCCGTCGGATATCTCATATCCGAACCTCTATTCATCGCAATGCCTACCATATGTGTGTGACCCTCTAGGCCCAATATCGAAAGCTGGCCGTGAGTCATACATGTCGAACTCCTTCTAACTTCGGTGAATTATTCTTCTGCAATAATTCACTCAACTCATCTACTACGGACGTACTTAGGTCACTACATTCGTAGTCCCGGAGACGATCTGGGGGAATCCAATCCATTGGACCTGTCGTCCTCGATTACGTGTACTTATAGTCTTTCATCCATCTAATATACCGAGACCGTATATCGAGCATGGTGTTGTCGGACTCACACGGTTTCTTCTCGAAGTCTCGCTCTAATCAATTCTCCCTGAGAACTCTTTCTCTCTCAACCCAAATGACCCCGCCAGGGGATTTGTCTAAGCAAGAACACATGGGATATTCCTCTCATGACGCCGAGAGTGGATGATCCTCTATCGACACTCAATAGCCCTCGTAAGGTCGACTACCACTCCTAATGACCGGTTGTACTAGATGCGGGACAGCAAAACCTATAAGTTCTGGTATCAAAGAGTGGAGCACTCATATAGGACATCCTTGGTGTCTCAAGTCGAAGGACCGATACACCACTAGGACTACGGAATCGTTTGTCCGACAATAAGGCATCATCAACCATCCAAAGCATTACGTGGCGGATCAATCGGTGAACTCATTCTCCAATGAGCACACATCTTTGTATCCCTAGTGTCCCTACACAAGCAGACTATGAGACCAGCTGCATCCATCATATGGATGGGTATACAAACACACCGATCGTCCGGTTATCACGATATCCCTCTCGAGTAACTTATGACCGGGATTATTTAGGATATATGTTTAAAGGTGAATCGATCTCACTATCGTGATCTCATCACGATCCGATTCCCATTGCACAAATCCAAGGACATCACAATATATGTATGTATTTATGCAATAGTTATAAAGTGATATATGCCAAAATATAATAAGCAAAAAGATTCTATATTAAGTCACGCGTGCCATCACTCACGTGATTGGCTTGTTGGGCACCTATGACTAGCAGAATCATGTTGGGCCAAAGGAAAACATGTTAGAAGATTGGACGTCGAGCCGGAGGATTGGTCGACATATTGACAGAAGGCTTTGAGCTATGGATTCGGGCATCGAGCCAAGAAGAACGGATATTATGCCAAGGTTATTGGAGTTGTGGAGATCAATTGACCGATTAGGCAATAGGCCGCAAGAGAGGACGATGTGCCAAATAATCGATCGAAGCGTCGATGGATCAATGACATGTCGAACAACATGATTCATGCTTAGTAATAATTATCTAGATCGAAGTGTGTTTTATGTATGCAGGATTAACTACGATAGCAAGACATAAAGCAAAATTTAGTCCCGGAGTCAAGAACGTGATTTCGTTGGGAGTTCGAGAGTTCGTCGAAAGTCCGGACGTTCGTCGAAAGTTCTACTGGAATTTACTGAGAAGTCAGGAGCTTGCCAAAGAAGCTCATCGAAACTTACTAAGAAGATCATTGTGAAGTCCAGGAGCTTGCTGAGAGTCCGATGGAACATTACCAAGAGATTGTCAGAAGATCACTGGAAGATCACTGGAAGCTCGCCGGAAGAAACTTAGACTTATGGACTTTATTTAGCTTAGTAAATGTCTTCAAATTCATAGTTAGAATATAATTGGAAATAAAATTGGGCCAACCCAATTAGGGGACAGTTGGGCCAAGTTTGGGCTGTGTTGGGCTAAGAGAAAGGCCCAAACAATGACCAAACAGGTGAAATCATCATGGCATAGTCTCCGAGACTGTGTCAAGCGGTGGTACCGTCAGTTTGGGTGGTGGTACCGCCTAGACTTAGTCTTCTAGGTGGTGATACTGCCAAACTAGGCAGTGGTACCACCTAGTGTCAGGCTATAAGCGATGGTACCGTCCGTACATTGAAATTTCAAGGGATTTGAATTTTGGCTCCATTTTTGAAGTCATTTAGGGTCTATAAATATCCTAGCTATTCCTGCATGGAGAAAAAAGTGAATAAAAACTCTACATTTCTAGAGTTGAAAACCCTTGTAAAGTATAGAGTCCCTCCTCCTAAACTTTAGAGATCATTCTAAGGAAGAGTGTGAGGGAAGCTTTGTAAAAGGGGGCTGTAATGGTTATCTCCTAATCCCGGTAAAAGGAGAATCGAGTTGTAAGAATGAGGTTAATCTCTGCCTATTAAAGGAATATCAATAGTAGATGTCAGTGGCCTCGATGAAAGAGGAATCAACGGAGTGGATGTAGGTCACGATGACTAAACCACTATAACTCGGTTTACATTTACTTCTTACAATTTACTTTAAACTACAAACTGCCTTCTCATTACCTGCTATGCTCTTCTTATTGCTTTCAAAGATAAGCATTTTCGAAATCAATTTTATCGTACAAAATGAAGATTTTATGAAATTGACGTAATTTTTACCACTGCACTAATTCACCCCCCCCCCCTCTTAGTGTCGACTCGTTCCTAACATTGGAATCCTAAAGTAACGGCAATTCAAGAAGCCAATGACTTGAACACCTTTTCGCTCAAAGAATTTATTATGTCTTTGATGACTTACAAAATAACTTGCAATGCTCATGAAGAGCTTGAGAACAACCTTCCAAAGAACAGGAAGGATATGACACTAAGAACTCATGAAGACCACTTGAAAGAAAGTTCAAGTGATGAGGACTACGATGATGACTTAGCACTCTTGACAAGAAAGTTTAAAAAATTTATAAAGAGAAATAAATATAAAAATGACACTAAAAATAAAGTTGAACCTAAGAAAGAATAAGTTATATGCTACAAATGCAAGAAGCTAGGACATTTCAAAAGTGAATGTCCCCAAATGAAGAAGAAACAACCAAAGAAGAAGAAGGTGCTCAAAGCAACGTGGGATGACTCGAGCGATTCCAAAAGCGAAGAACAAAGCAACAAAGAGATCGTCAACTATGCACTAATGGCTATCAAAGATGAGATAAGTAGTTCATTAGATGCAAAATTATCGTTCAATGAGCTTTTAAGTGCTTTTCATGAATTATTTGATGAATGTAGAATAATGAGTAAAATGTATAATTCTTTGAAAAGGGAGCATGCTCATTTAAATATTGATTTTAAAAATTTTAAGTATGATAATCCTTCTTTGCCTCTATGCACTAAGTGTGAACACTTAGAGGTACTTGAGAAGGAAAACTTGCAACTCAAAGAAACTTTAGAAAAATTTGAGGTTACTAGCAAGTCCTTGAACATGATCCTTGCCAATAAGGGTCACGTTCATAAAAGAGGCAGAATCGAATTTGTGAGTAGCTCTCACCAAAATCCAACCACATTTGTTAAAGGCCCTACCTTGCATGTATCACACTGCACTAAATGAAACTTTTGATGTAAACTCAGACATGTTGCTTATAAATGTCCACTTAAGATATATAGTCCATACAAATTGATTTGGGTTCCTAAAGGAACCATAAAGAACTCTGTGCAAAATGATAAGTTGAGTAGATCGATTTTTGAGGTACAGAAGGTCAAATGTATTAGGAAATCTTGAGGGCGACATCACATGTGCAGTGGAAGAACTGAAAACAAAATCTCCAATTCCCAAACATGTGTTCGTCGTCGTGCAAAGATTGGTATGTAAAAATCCACGAAATAGAAAACCACGTGTGAGATAGATTGTGTTACCTAGGGAGATCATATACCTCTAAATCCCTACAGATCTCTAGGAGAGGGTAAAGGTGGTCAAGCACCCTCCTCTCTAGTAGTGATCCACACAGTAGAGCTACGATAACACTTCTTAAAACTCCAGGCCTGCTCTGTGGTGTAGAGGAGGAGGAGAATAGGAGAGGAAGCAAAAAGCTCTAACCTATAAACTATTGAAACCCTCCTATTTATAGAGGTCCCCTGTTAACTTAATCCTAATGGATCCTCCCCTATTGGGTATTGGATCTCCATTCAACTACCCAAGCCTCTTAGATTAGTGGATCTCTACCCAATAATCTCTCATGGGCTCTTATTGGATTTCATCCATAGGATCCAATAATTCAAGGGCTTATTGGATATCCAATAAGATAGGGGCTCCGACAGATACCTTATATCCGAATCTCTACTCATCACAATACCTACCATATGTGTGTGACCCTCTAGGCCCAATATCGAGCTGGCTATGAGTCATACCTGTCAGAACTCCTTCTAGCTCAGTGAATTATTATTTCCATAAGAATTCACTCAACTCATCGACTATGGACGTATTAGGCCACTACGTCGCGATCTCTAGACGATATAGGAAAATCCAATCCATTGGACCTATCTATCCTCAATTACCGTGTACCTATAGTCCATCATCCATCTTGTATCCCAGAGGCCATATACCGGGCATGGTGCTGTCAGACCCGTACTATCACGGACTTAGCTAGTTTTGCCTAAGTCGTGAAGTACCCTTGCGTATTTGTCCGTAAAGGTCAGCCTCCCCGAAGCCTCCTATGGTCCCTTAGGACCCACAAAAGAGAAAACAGGTTAGAGAAAATGCCTCACTTGGGATCCACAAGTAAACATTCTAGGAAACACTTCATAGACAATGTAAATTACAAACAAACATTACAAGCTCTGAACAATTGCACAATAAAGGGTCAAAATGGTTCATTACAGATCGAAAATCTCTCACAAGTGTCCACATGACATAACCTTTATTTACAAGCCTAAAGCTACCATCAAACCCAACTAAAATGGGACTATTAGGCTTTCGATCGTCCCTCTACATGTTGAGTAAAGCATGAACATACCAAAAGACACGGACATACATAAGCATTATATTAAACATCCTATTTTGAAGTTTATCCATGACATTCTCTCCCACTTATTCCTTTGACGTCTTCGTTGAAGCCTTTGTGAGCACTTTGTGAACATTGCAACTCCTCACCTTTGCTGAGTCTTTAATCTTTGCTCCAGCTACAATGTGCCTCTTGGCTCCCAGCTACTCTCCGTTACTGTTTTTGAGCAGTCGAACCTTTGATCCGCCGTGCTACTTCAACTCACCAATGACTCTGACTCTAGTGTGGGGTTGGCTGAGTTGTGTTGATCCTTGTTGATTCCTATGGATCCTCCAGATGAAGGAAAAAACCATCCTTACTATGCGCTAGTCTCTCAGATGCCTCATGCTGCTTGAACTGGGTGGATGCTTATTGGAGCTTTAACGAGCATCACCTCACAAACTTTCAAAGTTTTTGGTCCTTCCTCCATAAAATTTGCTCATCGACTCTTCTTTCACATAGTTGTCACTTCCAAGTAGATTTGCATCACTTTCGCTTTCGATTGACATTCTGTTGGGAAATGAGGTGGATACTCTACTCTTAGTAGCACTGATCACCAATGGTGAGGATTTAACAACTATTATCTTCTAATATCTTCGAAGGGTCTTTGAACCTGTGCATAGCTCCTCTATTGGATAGATAAGAGAATTAGGGTACTCGATTTTGCCTATTCTCTTAAGGGTTGAGAAGGCAAAGGTTACTTGACTTCGCCCGCCTCCTCGAGGTTATACTCCATGCATCGAGCTGGTTACTAGCCTTCGCTTGCTCTTTGCTCACACTTCTGAAGCACTTGAAGTGTTTGTACTCCTTGTGTTGAGTTAGTTACTCTGATTCACCTTCTCAATGCCATCGAACTTCTATAATGCAGGAAGTTTTCACCCCAAATTGGAGTAATTCTCTAATAGATTTGGTCACATCTAGGATTGTACTGTCTTCTCCATCAACCTTGCCGCCTACTCCACTGAGTAGTAAAGGTATAGCACCGCGTACTGCCTGCTTCATTCCTTGGTCGTGCACTCTTGCAAGACCCGAAGTCCTTCACTTTCGGTTATCTTGATGAGAAGCTCGTTGACACTGGTCTTACGAAGTTTTTTGGCCTTTGCCCTTTAGCCTTGTCTCGGTACTTGGAGTTTGCCTCTACATGCTCCACCTCCTCGGCCCCTTTCAAGACCAAGTGCTCTTCCTCCATGAGAGCAAGGGATCAATGACTTTCGTGGAAGTCCCGCCTCTGTGGTACCATAGCATTGCCATGCCTATGGCCCTACTATCTGTCGCCTCGCATCTGCATCCCTTTTTATCACAATTAGCAAATATGTCTCTGTGGCACTCATTCGAATCCACCTCCATTTTAACTGATGCTTGATTTTGGGTAGCTAAGTCTCTCTGGACTTGTCGTCGCTTCCTGGCCCCTTTCGACTCCCTACTTCAACACCTCTGTGTTCTCCAAGCAGCTCCATTGATCTTGATGATTTTTATGATAAATCTTGCACTTTCATTTTAAACGATGATATATATATTTTGATTTGGCATAAAAAAGGACAAAGACACGCTCGTATAAAACAAATTAAAAAGAGGAAACCTTTCTCCTTAAAAAATTTCTCTATTTTATCGATTTTTTAAAAATGAGATTAATGAATCTATTTGTTTCACTTTTGTGAATCTCTTGAAAATGATTTTGATTTGATGATTTGATGATTTAAAATTGAATAAATTTTTCTACAAATCATGATCTTGATTCCTTGATACTTATAAATTAAGATTTATTATGAATCAAGATTTTTCATTAATCGATCTCCTAAGATTTTCTTTTGATTATTTAAGAGGAGGTTTTTTAAAAGAAATCATGCCTTTTGGTATTCACATGATCTTATCTTTCAAGTTTTATGCAATTCCTTGTATTTATGAAATGTTTATCTCATCACTCAATTAATTTTTCTTGATATTCTTCATCTGATGATATGCATTTATGCATAAAATACAAATGAAAAATTATGATCATGCATGATAGGATGCAATGTAATTTGACATTTAGATACCATCATGAAATGCTATGATTTGTTGCTAAAATGATGTATTATAAATGTTGATTTAATGTTTGGTATCATGAATACTTTAAATGATGAATGTTTGGTATCATGATCAAAATATTGATAAATGCTTAAAAAATTTAATGTCTTAGTATCATGTATGATATGGTCATAATGATGATTGATTTTTTTTTTTTGTATCATGCATGAAAAATAAAATGTAACATTTTGAAATTATGTATGTTTTAATTTGAAAATATAATAATGCACAAATAAGATTGATACTTACATTTGTCATTATCTGAAAATTGATATAAAGGGTCTTCCCTTCTTTTTGACAATGACAAAGGGGGAGATAAAAGATGCTAGCTCGCACATTTCAAGAAGAAAGCATAAATTGCATTTCTCAAAAGAGAATAAAGAACTTGCTTATTGAAAATCTCAAATTGTTAGCTTCTATGTTGTAAAATAATATAACATTTTGTTTGCTTGCGTTTTTACAAAGGAAGTAAAATTAATCACACTTCTCAAAAGAGAAGAAATTGCCATCTTAAACATCACCAAGAAATACTATCTTGCGATCTTAAGCAAAAGTACTATCTTGCCTATCTCAAGAAACAAATATGCCAACTTGCATATCTTTAAATTTGCCAGCTTGTATGTTGTAAAACTTACATATCTACAACTTAATAGCTTGAATATTCTAAGCATGATGTAACACTTGCTAAATTTTCTAGCTTCAAATTGCATGATGATAAAACTTGATTTTATGTTTTTCATGCAATAAGTTGAATTAATATCACAAACGCTTGATAGTGGAACTTCTCCTTTTTGTTGATGATAAAGGGGGAGAAGTATATTGATGTTATGTATGATTTGATCATGACATGTTGCTTGGATTTTTTAAATCTAAGAGTTTTTATCAATATGGCATATTGATAGGGGGAATTTGTTTAAACTCCGAGAGTTAAGATTAACTCCGTCATCGATTGGTTGTCATCATAAAAAGGGAGAGATTATTGAATCTTGAATTTTAATGATGAAACTAATTGATAATTGTTTAAGTTTTAATCTATGTTTTGAGTGACGCAGGATACTTCGATCAGGATGAGACAATTAAAGTAGGAAAAATCATGTTGTACCAGGGGAAAACATGTCAGAAGATTGGACGTCGGGCCGGAGAAACGGTCGACATATTGATAGAAGGCTTCGGGCCATGGATTCAGGCATTGGGCCAAAAAGAGTGGATATTACACCAAGAATATTAGAGTTGCGGAGTCAACTGACTGATTGGACAATAGGCCGCAAGAGAGGACGATGCACCAAAGAATCGAACGAAGCGTCGAGGGACCAATGACATGCCGGACAACTTGATTAATACTTCGTATTAATTGTCTAGATCAAAGTATATTATATATATGCAGGATTAACTATGATAGCAAGGCATGAAGCAAAATGAAGTCCCGAAGTCAAGAACATGACTTCGTTGGGAGTTTGAGAGTTCGTCGGAAGTCCATATATTCGTCGGAAGTTCTAAAGGAACCAGCCGAGATGTCTCGAAGCTTGCCAGAGAAGCTCATCAGAACTCGCCAAGAAGATCATCGTTCAGTCCAGGAGCTTGCCGTGAGTCTACCGAAACATTATCGAGAGATTGTCAGAAGTTTGTCGGAAGATCGTCGAAAGCTCGTCGGAAGAATAGACATATGGACTTGTTTAGCTTAGCAAATGTCTTAGGATTTCGTAGTTAGCACATAATTAGGCTTCGATTTGGGCCAACCCAAGTAGGGGCCAATTAGGCACATATAAGAACTATGTTGGGCCCAATAAGAGGCCCAAACTGTGCCCCAATAAGTCTTACCGTTGTGGCATAGTCTTCGAGACTGTGTCAAGTGGTGATACCACCAGTCTGGGTGGTTGTACCACCCCTGGCAGGGTGCCAGACAATGGTATTGCCAGTCTGGATGGTAGTACCACCCAGCACTGCCCCCTAGGTGGTGGTACCGCCAAACCTGGGCGGTGGTACTGCCCAGGACAGTGTTAGTGTCGACTAACATTGGGCGGTGGTACCGCCCAGCGTAGGTGGTAGTACCGCCCGTGCTAGGGGAACCCGGGATGGGAAAGATTTAGGCTTCAAGTTTGAATCAACTTGAAGCCTATAAATACCCCTCGCATCCCTAGTTAAAGCACACAAACATAGAGAATCTAAAAGCAAAGAAACGCTACTGCAATCTCTTTAGAAATTCCCTCCTCCAAGTCTAGTGTTAGAATTCTATTTAAGAGAGGTGAGTGAGTGCTTGTAAGGGTTATCTCCTAAACCCGGTAAAAGGAGAAGAGGGGTGCAAAAGGTGGTTGGTCTTTGCCTATTGAAGGAAGACCGTTAGTGGATGTCGGTGGCCTCGACGGAAGAGGAATCAGAGGAGTGGATGTAGGTCACGATAATCGAACCACTATAAACTGACGTGTTCTCTAGTTTGCATTTCATTCCTGCTATTACATTACTGCAAACTTCCTTAAGTGCTTACTGCCTTCAATTCATTACGTACACTTTCAAGTTAAGTTTCCGAAATCATTTTCAACGTAAATAGATTTTATCATATAAATGTTTTTGAAGACATGATTTTTACCGCTGCACTAATTCACCCCCCCCCCCCTCTTAGTGCTGATCCTGAACTCTTGATCTTAATAGTCATCACTTATGTAATTAGCTTGCAAGGCACCTATGACTAGCATTCTCCCACTTGACCTAAATCCAATCACTTATGTGTTTGACCCCCATCAGACTCCTATGATGCTCAAAGACAATCTGAGATAATGGCTTTGTCAGTGGATCTACAATATTATCTTCGGATGAAACTCTTTGCATTGCTACATCTCCTCGGGTTATGATCTTCCTAATAAGTTGGAACCTCCTCATAACACTTTCGATGAGACTCGAGTTCCCTCATTTGAGCAATAGCCCCGTAGTTGTCGCAATATAAGGAAATCGGCTCCTCGATACCTGGCACGACTCCTAGATCTATGATGAACTTCTTCATCCAGACTCCCTCTTTTGCTGCCTCTACTGTAGCAATGTACTCTGCTTCTGTGGTCGAGTCAATAGTAACATCTTACTTAGAACTCTTCTAGCACACTGCTCCTCCATTCAAGGTGTACACATACCCCAAATTTGACTTGCTTTTATCGACATCAAATTGAAAACTCGAGTCCATGTAGCCTTCAACCCTAAGACTACTACCTCTATATACTAGTAAAAGATCCTTAGTCATTCTCAAGTAGTCAAGGATACACTTTATTGCTTTCTAGTGCTCCAAGCTTAGATCCGCTTGATACCTACTCATGACACTCAAAGCATGCATTATATCAGGCTTGGTATATAGTATGACATATATGATAGACCCTATTGCTGAGGCATAGGGTATCCTATCCATGTTTGCCCTTTCTTCAGGAGTCTTTGTGGATATACTTCTAGAAAGTAATATCCCATGTCTCATCAGTATGAGACATCTTTTGGAATTTTTCATGTCAAATGTTTTGACAATGGTGTCTATGTACCTGGACTAAGACAAGCCAATCATCCTCTTTGATCGATCTCTATATATCTAAATCCCCAAGATATAAGATGCTTCCCCTAAGTCCTTTATGGAGAAGTGCCTAGATAACCAAGTCTTTACTGTGGATAGCATTTCTACATCATTCCTGATGATCAAGATGTCATTCACATATAACACTAAGAAGGTGATAGCGCTCCCACTTGTCTTCCTGTACACACAAGGCTCATCTTCATTCTTAACGAAGTCATAAGATCTAATTGCCTCATCAAATCTTATGTTCCAACTTTGGGAAGCTTGCTTTAGTTCATAAATGGATCTAAGTAACCTGCACACCTTATATGGGTAGTCCTTGAGCATGAATCCCTCGGGCTATATCATATACGCCTCCTCCTCGTGGTTTCCATTGAGGAATGTGTTAGGATTGAGTCGGCACTAAGAGGGGGGGGTAAATTAGTGCAGTAGAAAAATCATCGATTTCGGAAAATATTCATTCATTGAAAACCGATCGGAAAGATGTTAACTTAAAAACACTTTCGTAAGCATGTAATGAGGAAGTAGAGCAGTGAGCAGGTAAAATGATTTGCAGCAAAGGTAAACAACAAAGTAAAAGGCAGCAAACTGATTTTATAGTGGTTTGGTAGTTGTGACCTATATCCACTCCACCGATTCCTCTTCCTTCGAGGCCACCGACATCCACTAACGATCTTCCTTCAATGGGCAAATATCAACTACCCTTTTACACCCCTCTTCTCATTTTCATAGGTTTAGGAGACAACCTTTTACAAGCACTCACTTCTCTCTAAATAGAATTCTAAACTTAGAATTAGAGGAGGGGATCTCTCAAGTGATTAATATAGCTTTTTCTCACTTTTAAATTCTCTGTACTTATGTAAGTTAACCAGGGATGAGAGGGGTATTTATAGGCCTCAAGTGGATTCAAACTTGGTCCCTAAAAAGATTGTTGAATCTCAAATTTTGATGATTAAAACCAATTGATAGTGTTTATGATTTGATCTATGTTTTGAGTGACATATGAAGCTTCGATCAGGGAGAGACAATTAAAGTAGGAAGTATTATGTTGGGCTGGAGTGGAATATGTCAGAAGATTGGACGTCAAGCTGGAGGATTAGTTGATGTATTGGTAAAAGGCTTCGGGCCATGGATCTGGGCATTGAGCCAAAAAGAGTGAAAATTGTGCTAAGGAAATTGGAGTTACGGAGGTCAACTGGCCGATTGGGCAATAGGCCGCAAGAGAGGATGATGCGCCAAAGAATCAGACAAAGCGTTGATGAACCAATGACATGTCAAACAATATTTGATTCACTTTGTAAAAATTATCTAGATCGAAGTAGGTTTTTCTTGTGAAGGATTAACTATGATAGTGATCAAGGCATAAAGCAAAATAAAGTCCCGCAGACAAGAACGAGATTTCGTTGGGAGTTCGAGAGTTCGTTAGAAGTTCAGACATTCATCGAAAGTTCTGCCGAAATTGACTAAGAAGTCTAGGAGCTTGCTGAAGAAGCTCATCAGAACTCACCAAGAAGATCGTCATGAAGTCCAGAAGCTTACCAGGAGTTTGTTGGAACATTGCCGAGAGATCGTTAAAAGTTTGCCGAAAGATCCCTGGAAGCTCGCCGGAAGAAACCAAGACTAATCGGACCAGATTTTCTTAGTGTATGCCTTAGAATTCATAGTTAGCATATAATTGGGATAAGAATTGGGCCAACCCAATTAGGGGCCAGTTGGGCCCATGTGTGGGCTGTGTTAGGCCAAGTGAAAGGCTCAAATAGTAACCCAACAGGTGGAACCTGTTGAATATCAAATTTTGATGATGAAGTCAATTGTAAATTGTTTGATCTAATCTATATATTGAGAAAAGTGTACAGGATTAACTACGATAGTAGTAAGACATAAAACAGGTATTGTGCCAGAGTCAAGATCGAGATTTCGTTGGGAGTTCAAGAGTTCGTAGGAAGTCCGGACGTTCGTCAAAAGTTCTGCCGGAACCAATCGAGAAGTCCAAGAGTTTGCCAAAGAAGCTCGTTAGAACTTGCCAAGAAGATCATCGTAAAGTCTAGGAGCTTGCTGGGAGTCCGCTAGAGCATTACCAAGAGTTCATCGGATGTTCGCCGGAAGTTCATCGGAAGCTCGCCGGAAGAGAAATTGACGCAACGAAACAAGAAGTGCTATGATTAAGTCTTAATTATTGTAGTTAGATCATAAATTAAGTTAGGATTGGGAGGTAATCCCACTAACTTAATTAGGAGCCCTTCGCCGATGATGGCACCACTTGGAAAGCAATGCCCAGGTTATCTGGGTGGTGGTACCGCCTAGACTGGGCAGTGGTACCATTGGTAGTTATTACCTGCCAGCGGTGGTACCTCCCCTGTCAGGCGGTGGTATCGCTAGAGCTTGGTCTCTGATCTCTGTCAGGTGGTAGTACTATCCAGCGTCAGATTGCAGACGGTAGTACCGTCCAGTAATGGTGATGGTACCACCAATACCTTGGAAATCTGTGATGAGACACTTTTTGACTCCATTTTTAAAGCCATTGGGGCCTCTAAATACCCCACCCTTTTTTGCCTGAAAGGGCACAAAAAGCATTGGCATAATCTTGAGTTATTGAGTCTTAAAGTATTGTAAAGTTGAAGAATTCTTCTCCTTCTTCTCTTAGCCTTGTAACCATCCAAGAAAGAGGAGTGAGACTTGTAAGGGTTGTCTCCTAAACTTGGTAAAAGGAGAAAGAGCTGTAAAAGGTAGTTGGCTTTCGCTTATTGAAGGAAGGCCTTTAGTGGACGCCGGAGACCTCATCGGAGGAGGAATCCGAAAGTGGATGTAGGTCACATTGACTGAACCACTCTAAATTCTTGTTTTCTTTTCATTTATGCAATTTACATTACTATAAATATCCTTAATCCTCTCTTACGCTTTTACAAAAGCTTTCAAGTTCATATTCTCTCCTAAACGGATTTAATTGAAACCATTTTCGTCGTAATCAGTTTTAATCAAACAAATATTTTTCTGAAATCGGGAAAGTTTTCTATTGCACTAATTCATCCCCCCCTCCCCCTCTCTTAGTGCCACTCTTGATCCTAACAATTGGTATCAGAGCAAGGTTCACTCTCGTTTGGTTTAAAACCCATGAGAGATTGCATTTGCCGGCAATCAAGAGAGTCATTCAATTATACGTTCGCCCATGTTTAATGGGACGAATTACACATATTGGAAGACTAGAATGAGGATCTTCCTAATTTCAATGGATTTTGAATTATGGAATATTATAAAAAATGAGTTTCAAAAGTCTTCTCTTCCAATGAACGATTGGAATGAGTTGGAGAAGAAGACTTTCGCTTTAAACGCAAAGGCTATGAATGCCTTGGTTTGTGCCTTAGATAAAAATGAGTTTAATTATGTGTTCATTTGTGAAACTGCTTTTGATATTTGGCACACACTCGAAGTAACTCATGAAGGCACTAGTAGAGTGAAGGAGTAAAAAATTAATCTTTTAGTGCATGCATATGAGTTCTTTCGAATAAAACCGAGTGAGACCATTGGAGACATATATACCCGATTTATGGATATCGTCAATGGTCTAAAAGGACTTAGTAAAAGTTTCTCGGATTTTGAACTAGTTAATAAAATTTTAAGATCCCTTCCAAAGAATTAGGACCCTAATGTCACAGTCATTCAAGAGGCCAAAGACCTAAATAATTTTCCTCTCGAAGAACTAATTGGGTCACTAATGACCTATGAGATGACTTGTAAAGCTCATGAAGAGCTTGAGGATACCTTTCTAAAAAACAGGAAGGATATGACACTAAAAACCCAAGAAGACCACTTGAAAGAAAATTCAAGTGATGAGGACCTTGATGAAGACTTGGCACTCTTAACAAGAAAATTTAAAAAATTCATAAAAAAGAATAAATTTAAAAATGACACTAAAAATAAATTTGAAACCAAGAAAGATCAAGTAATATGCTATGAATGTAAGAAGCCAGGACATTACAAGTGCGAATGTCCCCTAGCCAAGAAGAGGTAACCAAAGAAGAAGGCTCTTAAAGCAACATGGGACGACTCAAGTGCATCCGAAGAAGAGGAGCCTACCATCACCGAGCAAGTTGCTCACTATGCACTAATTGCCATTGGAGATGAGGTGAGTAGTTCATTTGATGCAAATTTATCCTTTGATGAACTATTAAATGCTTTTCATGATTTATTTGATGAATACAAATTAATTAGTAAAAAATATAAATTATTAAAAAAGGAGCATGCTTCTCTTATTAGTGATTTCGATAGATTAAAAGTTGAGCACAATGATAGTTTAGCTCCATATACGAAATGTGATGAACTAGAAACACTTAGAAAGGAAAACTTGCTACTCAAAGAACCCTTAGAAAAATTTGAGGTTGGTAGCAAGTCCTTGAACATGATCCTTACTAACAAGGGTCACATTCATAGAAAAGACAATCGGATTTATGAGTAGCTCTTACCAAAATCCAACCACCTTTGTTAAAGGCCCTACTTTACATATTTCATCCCGAAACAAATGTAACTTTTGTTGCAAATTTGGGCATGTAGCTTATCATTGTGCATTCAAGAAATGTAGTCCACATAAATTGATTTGGGTTCCTAAAAGAACATCAAATGACTCAATGCAACATGATAAGCTATATAGATCAATTTTTGAGTCACCCAAGGTCAAATGGATACCTAAAAATCATTCTTTTTTTAGAAAAATATACCATCACAAGCTAGGAGCAAGAGATGGTATCTTGATGGTGGATACTCAAGGCATATGACCAAAGATGCATCTCAATTCTCTAAGCTCACTAGCATAGACGAAGAATATGTCACCTTTGGAGACAACAACAAAAGTAAAATCATTGGTAAAGAAAATATAGGTAACAAATCCAATTTCTTTATTGAAGATGTATTATTGGTTGATGGCTTAAAGCATAATCTCTAAAGCATTAGTTAATTGTGTGATAAAGGATACATCATTAAATTTAATCCAATGCTTGTATTATTGAAAAACCATACAAAAATACATCTATGATTACCTTAAAACAAAATAATGTATACACTACCGACATTAATGATCTATGCAATGAAATGTGCTTTTCGATTTTGAATGACGATGCTTGGCTTTGGCATAGGAGATTAGGTTATGCTAGCATGAAACTAATCTCCCAAATTTCATCTTAAGAACTTGTAAGAGGAACTCCTCATATCAAGTTTGTCAAAGATAATATGTGTGATGCATGTCAACTAGGAAAACAAATAAAAGTTAGCTTCAAAACTAAGAATAAAATAATCACCTCTAGACCTTTATAATTGATTCATATGGACTTATTTGAACCAATTGCTACATCAAGCCTAGGAGGTAACAAATACGCATTCGTCATTGTAGATGATTTTTGTAAATACATATAGACTTACTTTTTGGCACACAAAAGTGATTGCTTTAGATATTTCTCTATGTTTTGTAAACTAGTTCAAAATGAAAAAGGCTTTATAATTTCGTCAATACGAAGTGATCACGGTGGTGAATTTCAAAACTGTGATTTTCAAGAATTTTGTAAATCTAATGGATACAACTATAACTTTTTTATCTAAGAAATCCTCAACAAAATGAAGTAGTAGAAAGAAAGAATAGAAACTTACAAGAAATGACTAGAACCGTATTAAATGAATATAGCCTACCCAAATATTTTTGGGCTAAAGCCTTAAATACGGTATGCTATATCATGAATAGGGTTCTAGTAAGACCATCACTTTCGAAAACTCCTTATAAGTTGTGGAATAATAAAAAACCAAATGTTTTATATTTTAATATTTTCGGATGTAAATGCTTTATATTGAATAAAAAAGATACCTTAGGAAAGTTTGATGCAAAATTTGATGAAGAAATTTTTCTTGGTTATTCTTCCATTTCTAAAGCTTTTCGTATCTTTAACAAAAGAAGTTTGGTTATAGAAAAATCAATTCATGTGATTTTTAATGAAGTTTCTGAAGTTAAGAAAAATGATTTCGATGATTTTAATTTTAATACTTAGAATTTAAATGAATCCCCTTCTCCACCTAGCAACTTGGATACATCTTCTTCCAAAACATCATTAACTAAGGAATGGAAGTATGTAGATGCTCATCCCAAGGAGCTAATCATAGGAGAACATCTAAAAGGGTTCAAACTCATTCCTCTCTTAAGAATTTTTATGTAAACACTGCTTTTTTTCTCCCAAATTGAATCTAAATGCATTGATGAGGCCTTAAAAGATGATTCATGAGTTATCGTAATGCAAAATGAGTTAAATCAATTTGAGAGAAATGAGGTGTGAAAGTTTATTCCGAGGCCAAATGATCATTTAGTTATTGGTACTAAATGAGTCTTTAGAAACAGGTTAGAAATAAGGCTAGATTAGTGGCCAAGGGTTTCAACCAAGAAGAATATATCAATTATGAAGAGATCTTCGCTCCTGTGGCACGATTAGAAGCCATAAGGATGCTTCTTGCCTATGCTAGTAGTAATAATTTTAAGTTATTTCAAATGGATGTTAAAAGTATTTTTCTTAATGGCTTTATTTCCGAAGAAGTTTATATTGAACAACCTCCTAGATTTGAGAATGATAATCTCCCTAATCATATGTTTAAATTGACTAAAGCTTTTTATGGATTGAAATAAGCCCCAAGGGCTTGGTATGGTAGACTTAGCTCATTTCTTATTGAAAATAATTTCTCTAAAGGCAAGGTCGATACTACATTGTTTATCAAAAAATTTAAAAATAATTTTCTTATTGTTCAAATTTATGTTGATGATATTATTTTCGATTCCATGAATGAATCTCTATATGAATCATTTGCTAGAAGTATGAGTCTTGAATTTGAAATGAGTTTGATAGGGGAATTAACTTTCTTTTTAAGCTTACAAATCAAACAACTAAGTAATGGTATATTTCTTAGTCAAACAAAATATGCTTTAGATTTGCTAAAAAGGTTGAATATGGATAGCTCAAAGGCTATCAATACTCCCATGAGTACCTCCACTAAGTTAGACATTGATGAAAGTGAAGAAAGCTTTGATAAAAAATCTTATATGGGTATGATAGGAAGTTTACTATACTTTACCGTAACTAGACCAGATATCGTGTTTAGTATAGGACTTTGTACTAGGTTTCAATCTAATCCTAAGATATCTCATCTTAAAACAATCAAGAGAATTCTTAGATATCTCAAAGGTACCACTAATCTAGGATTATAGTATCTAAAACCTGTGAACTTTGAATTAATTGGTTATGCTGATACGGATTTTCCTAGATGTAGATTAGATAAAAAAAGCACATATGGAACATGTCAAATTTTAGGATACACACTTGTTTCTTGGTCTTCCAAGTAACAAAACTCGATTGCACTATCTATAATCGAAGCTGAGTACATTACACCTAGTGCATATTGTGCACAAGTTGTGTGGATGAAAAATATTTTAGAGGATTATAAGATTCATCTTAAAAACATTCCCATAAAATGTGACAATACAAGTGTAATATGTTTAACAAAAAATCTCAATCAATAGTCTGGAACTAAACATATTGATATTAGGCATCACTTTATAAGAGATCATGTTAATAATCATGATGTGATCTTAGAGTTTATTGATACAATACATCAATTAGTCAATATTTTTATAAAGCCTTTAAATGAAGAACAATTTGATTTTATTAGTAGAGAGTTAGGAATATTAATTTGTCTGAATGCATGAATTTATTAAATTTTATTTTCGGACTTTCTTGATTCCTTAGATCACTCACTTAAATCATGATCTTATAGTATGTGCAGTGAGCCATATGCATTTTCCCATACAAGTTTTATATGATGTTTGCGTATGAATCTTCTTCTCTTATGATGCTAATTTTATATAATGAAGTAAATAAAATGTTTGTTTTGATGCCAAAACTAAAATTTTATAATGTTGTGATCTCTTTATCATACAAATGATGCATTATCATATTTTTAATATTATGAACTTTTGAATGCTACAATATAATAATAATGATATTTTATGCAAAGAGTGATGAAAGCTATGCTGAAATATTTTATCATGCATAAAATTATTATGCATCTAAATATCTTGATGTTTGATACATGGAAGTCATTGACAAATGCATCTCTCACGGATTTCACTCTTATGAATTTTTAATAAAAAATAGATTTGATGTATTGCCCTTTTCACTATGAAGTTTTATTCGTGAATTTCTCCTTCATATGATACTCCTCTCCCATGAATTCTTTCTTATTCTTCTCATGAAAAATAAAGGAATTCCAATGGATATCTTAATGCTCGAAAGATAAATTTTCATGTGTGATAATTATTTGTAAGATTGGGGATTTGATTTCATATGGATATCTTGATTCTTTTCATGAATCCTTCTCTTTGTCAAAATGAAAGCATGTTTTAACGAAAACTTATTTATTACTTTTGACTTGATTCAAATCATTTCATAAATTTAGTTCCTAATGGATTCCCTCCTTACCTTCTTTCCTCTTCTTTATGCAAAATTGTGATGATAAAGGGGGAGAAGTTGATGGAATCTATCGCTTTAATGATGATAACTTTTGAGTGTGAAACTTTCTTGAATTTTTTTTTACCACACTTACATTGTTGAATTGTTCTCCTTTTTGTTGAAGACAAAGGAGGAGAAATAATACCAAAATATGATAAATTGATAACAAATGTATGCAATGTATTTCATCATATATACTTGAAATGTTTGCTTGATAAATTTCTTTCATTATGATAAGATATCTAGAGCTTAACTTGCTATTTTACAATTGATATCTTGCCATAGAATGATGAATTGCTATCTTTGTCATCTTTCATATTTGAAATATTATATTTGAAAATGGATGTCATGCCTTAATATCATTTTGATAATGTTAGATCATGATAGGAATCGTGATGTGCATGTTGATAAGTCTAATAAACTTATCTTATCAGTTTGTTTCTTGAATTCAAAGGCCTTGAATTCAAGAATGTCTTTTTTCAAGTATGGCATATAGATAGGGGGAGTTAAGGTTAACTTCGCCATAAATTGACTGTCATCATAAAAAAGGGGGAGATTGTTGAATCTCAAATTTTGATGATGAAGTCAATTGTAAATTATTTGATTTAATCTATATGTTGAGAAAAGTATGTAAGATTAACTACGTTAGCAATAAGACATAAAGCAAGTATTGTGCCGGAGTCAAGATCGAGATCTCGTTGGGAGTTCAAGAGTTCATCGGAAGTCCGAACGTTCGTCGGAAGTTCTATCGGAACCAACCAAGAAATCCAGGAGCTTGCCAAAGAAGCTCATCAGAACTCGCTAAGAGGATCATAGTAAAGTCCAAGAGCTTGTTGGGAGTCCGTCGGAGCATTGTCGAGAGTTCATCGAAAGTTCGCTGGAAGCTCAACGGAAGAGCAATTGATGCACAGGAACAAGAAGTGCTATGATTAAGTCTTAATTATCATAGTTAGTTCATAAATTAAGTTATGATTGAGAGGTAATCTCACTAACTTAATTAGGGGCCGACTGGGCCCTTAATAGGGTTGAATTGGGCCAAATTGAGCAACCCATTCAACCCCTAAATTCTTGGCCAATGATGGCACTGCTAGGACCGACAGTGGCACCGCTTGGAAAGCAGTGCCCCAGGTTATCTAGGCGGTGATACCGCTTGTAGTTATTACCTACTAGCGGTGGTACCGCTCAGACTAGGCAGTGGTACAACTAGAGCTCAGTCTCTGAGCTCTGTTAGGCGGTAGTACCGCCCAGTGTCAAATTGTATATGGTAGTACGGCTCAAACTGAGTGATGGTATCACCCAATGTTAGATTGCAGGCGGTAGTACTGCCTAGTAATGGCGGTGGTACCGCTAGTACCTCGGAAATCCAGGATGAGACATTTTTTGGCTCCATTTTTGAAGCTACTGGGGCCTACAAATACCCCACCCTTTTCTGCATGAAAGGGCACAAAAAGTATTGGCATAATCTTAAGTCTTAAAGTGTTGTAAAAGTGAAGAGTTCTCTTCCTTTATCTCTTAGGCTTAACCATCCAAGAAAGAGGAGTGAGACTTGTAAGGGTTATCTCCTAAACTCGGCAAAAGGAGAAAGAGCTATAAAAGATGGTTGGCCTTCGCCTATTGAAGGAAGGTCTTTAGTGGACGTCGGAGACCTCGTCGGAGGAGGAATCCGAAAGTGGATATAGGTCACATTGACCGAACCACTCTAAATTCTAGTTTGCTTTTTCATTTATGCAATTTACATTACTGCAAATCTCCTTAATCCTCTCTTGCACTTTTATGAATGCTTTCAAGTTTATATTCTCTCCAAAATAGATTGAATTGAAACCATTTTCATCGGAATCAATTTTAATCAAAATAAATATTTTTCTAAAATCGAAAAAGTTTTCTACTGCACTAATTCACCCTCCCTCTTAGTGCCGCTCTTGATCCTAACAGAACCGTCATGACACATGATAAGACCCTAAAGTCTTATTATAAAAAAGAAGAAGAAAAAGGGGATGACACTTCGAGGGGATCGGCCTCCTTGATCGCTTCGAGGGAATCGGCCCTCCTTGATCGCTTTGAGGGGATTGGCCTCCTAGGGTTTGTCAAAAGACATAATAGTATTTTTTATAGATAACTGAAAAGAAGCAGTTATATCCCTATTTATAAAGTTCCGACTTTAGCTAAACTAAACATACTTAATAAATGTGCAGAAAATAAAATGAAAGCATAGAAAATAAAAGGAAAAATAAAAGGATCCTAACAATCCCGCCTCTTTCAATTCAGCCTTGTCCTCAAGGCTGAGCAGCATCAAATTCTAAAAACTTCTCCTTTAGCATGCTGTAGGACTCGCAAGTGGCATCTTCCTTTGGTAAGTTGGCCCATTGCACCAATACTTCAATTACAGGATGTCTACGGTATATTACAACTCGTCAATCAAGTATGGCTTGTGGTTGAGCTTGAACTTCCCCTAGAGGTGTCCGACAAATGGCACTGCACTATTGTATTTTACCCAGTTTCCTTTGAAGGCATGCAACATGAAAGACTAGATGTATTTTAGAGCTAGTAGGCAAATCCAAGCGGTAGGGAACTGGTCCAATGCGTTCTAATACCTTATAAGGCCCAAAAAATCGAGGAGATAGCTTCATGGAAGATCAAACCTTTATGGAAGTTTGCTTGTAGGGTTGAAGACGAAGGAAAACCCAATCACCCATAGTAAATTCTCGTTCACTTCGATGTTTATCAGCTTATTTCATTCTTGCTTGTGCGGCTGTAAGGTTATCCTTTAAAAGCTGAATAATCTTATTTCTATCCATCAATTCCTTGCCCACTTGATCAAATTTAGAAGAACCGGGTACATATTTTGTAATTATAGGTGGCGGTTGACCATAAACTGCTTCAAAAGGAGTCATTTTAATAGAAGAATGGTAAGAGGTATTATACTACCACTCTGCCTAGGGAAGCCATTTGACCCATTCCTTCGGCTTGTCGCTAGTAAAGTATCGGAGGTAATTTTCTAGGCACCTATTTACCATTTCACTTTATCCATCTATTTGTGGATGATAAGCAGTGCTCATATTCAGCTGAGTACCTTGTAAACGAAAAAGTTCTGTCCAGAAGGAGCTAGTAAAAATCTTGTCTTTGTCACTAATAATGAAACGGGGACTCCATGCAATTTAGCTATATTTTCCACAAAAATATGAGCAACACTTGCAGCAATATAAGGATGTCGTAAAGCACAGAAATGAGCATACTTTGTAAGTCTATCTACAACTATAAGTATAGTACTCTTTCCTTGAGATGATGGGAGACCGTCAATGAAATCCATAGATATGTTAGTCCAAGTAGCATTAGGAATAGGGAGGGGCTGTAGTAAGCCTGGGGTGGCTATTGTCTCACTTTTGTGACGTTGGCAAACATTACATTTAGTATCAAATTTCTTGATAAAATTTTTCATACATTTCCAGTAAAAAAGTTGTCGAACTCGCTTATAAGTGCGGAGAAATCCCGAGTGACCAGCAATTGGTGATGAATGGAACTCCTTCAGAATTATTGCCTGGCAAGAAGAATGTGGGGTAACCACTATTCGACCTTTATAGCGTAAGTCCACTGAATCCCAACTATAATTTGAGACAGAACCTAGGGCTTCTTCCAATTTTTTAATGATGCTTTGGATCTCAGGATTATTTGACCATTCCCTTATGATAACTTCCAAAGTCTCACAAATAGGAATAGAAATTGCTACTAGTTTAGCTTGTTCTAGAAGGTGTGAGAGGGCATCTGCTACTAAATTCTCACTCCCTTTTTATAAACGATCACATAATCGAATCCCAGTAGCTTTGTGACCCATTTCTGCTACTCTGAAGAAGAAATCTAATGCTCTAGAAAATATTTGAGGCTTTTGTGATCAGTGCGTATTTGAAACCGTCGACCAATTAGGTAGGGTCTCTATTTTGTGACTGCATCTCCTTGTCATAAATAGATAAACTCAAATAGGAAGGGGGAAGAGCCTTACTAGTATAAGCGATAGGCCGACCTTCCTGCATTAATACAGCCCCTATTCTAGCTCCAGAAGCATCAGATTCAATCACAAACATCTTATTAAAATTGGGTAGAGCAAGCACGAGTGTAATAGTCATTGCAATTTTCAAGAATTGAAATGCTTGAGTTGCCTCTTCTTACCATCTGAATACATTTTTCTTTAGAAGTGATGTCAAGGGGGCACTAATTTTACCATAATTCTTTATAAACTTTCGATAATAGCCTGTTAGTCCCAAGAACCCCCTTAAAGCTTTGATTGACTTTGGAATTGGCCAGTCTGTCATCACTTGGATTTTTGAAGGATCAACTGCAACACCCTTTTGAGATATGATAAATGTAATAGATTTCTTGACAAAAAAACCATGCTCACAAAGAATATTAAAGATAATTTATAAATGTAATAAATGACTTTCTAGGGAATGACTGTATATTAAAATATCATCAAAGAAAACCAAAACAAACTTACGGAGATGAGCCCAAAATATGTCATTCATTAAACTTTCGAAGGTAGAGGGCACATTGGTTAACCCAAAAAGCATTACTAGAAACTCATAATGGTCGTTATGTGTTCTGAAGGCAGTTTTCCGAACATCCCTTTCATGTACTCAGATTTGATGATAGCCTGATCGCAGTTCCAATTTAGTGAAGACCTGAACTCCTCCCAATTCATCCAACAGTTCATCCACTACTAGAATAGGATATTTATCTTTCACTGTAATGTTGTTAAGTGCTCGATAGTCGACACATATTCGCCATGAGCCATCCTTCTTTCTGACTAGTAAGACTAGGGAGGAATATGGGCTAACACTAGCTTGTATAACTCCTGTTTTATGCATCTCTGTGACAATCCTCTCTATCTCTGCCTTTTGTAAATGTGGATATCTATAGGGTCGGACATTGGTTGGTGCCTTCTCGGGTAATAGTGGGATCCGATGATCATGACATCTAAGAGGTGTAAGTCTGTGATGCTCTGCAAATATATCCACAAACTCTGTTAGCAATGATTCAATATTTCTAGCCAGAATGTTCACTATAATTTCCTATTCAATGTTATGCAATTGCACCAAAAATCTGGTTTGTGTCTTTCGAAGGACCCGCTCCATTTGATGGCTAGTGATAGTTGTAACCTTACCTCCCCGACTTCCTTTGAGAGTCACCTATCTTCCATTAATAAAGAACTTCATAATTAGTTTAGAAAAATTTCAGGAGACATCGCCTAGGGTTGATAGCCATTCAATTCCGAGCACCACTTCATAGTCTTCCAAGAGTAATAAAAAGAAATCCATGAATAATTCTTGACCTTGCAAAATTAGTTTTATCTTTGAGCACTTGCTGTCACAGGTTAAAATCCGTCCATCGGCGAACTTGACTTCAAATTTGTCACAACATTTGATGTGGTAAGCTAATCGGGCTGCAACTTGTTGAATCTCATATTTTGATGATGAAACCACTTGATATGTGTTTATAATTTAAACTGCATTTTGAGTGATGCAGGTCTACTCGATCAGGATTAGACAATTAACGCAGGAGGAATTGACGTTAGCAGGAGGAGATCATGTCGATATTGACTGGCAAAGGCTTTCAACATCGCAAGACGGCTAAGGAGAGCGGAATTATGCCAAGGATATCGGGTTCGCGGAGGTCAACCGCCGATTGGGCAACAAGCCGCAAGAGAGGACGATGTGCTAAAGAATCGAATCGGCGCTAACCAATGATGTCTTAGACAACAGAATGTCAATTAGCGTTGTAAAAAACTGTCTAGATCGAGTAGAGTTTTGGTTTGCATGTGCAGGATTAACTACGATAACAATGAAGACATAAAGTGAAACAAAGTGTGGAGTCAAACACGAAAGGATTCGTTGGGAGTTCAAGAGTTCGACCGGAAGTCCGAAGGATCGTCGAGAACGCCACTTAAAACTAGCCGAGAATGAGTAGGAGCTTCTTAGAAGGGTTTTTCTGAAGCTTCGCCGGAGAAGGTTCGTGGGAAGTTCGCAGAGTTCGCCGAGAAAGATCGGAGCTTACAGAAGAAGCTCGTTGGAACTCACCAAGATCAAATCGTGAAGTTTAAGAGCTTGCCGGGAGTCCATGAGAATGGTTTCCAGAGTTTATCGGAAAGACCACCCGAAGTTCGTTAAGCTTCATTTGGAAGAAGTCTTGACTTATGGACTTTATAATAGCTTATAAAATATCTTTAAATTCATAGTTAGCATATTAATTAGGGTTAGGATTAGGTATTAATCCTATAACCCAAGTAGGGGCCAATTGGGCCCGAGTTCGGACTAGTTTGGGCCAAGATTGAAGCCCAACTAGTGGGCTGAAAACATTGTAGGCGGTGGCACCACCACTGACAGGCGGTGGCACCGCCAGCATCGGGAACTCCAAGAGAATTCAAATTTTGGAGCCCAAATTTGAATCCTCTTGAGGCCTATAAATACCCCTCATTTCTCAGTAGAGGATACAACCTTTTGAGAAGCTAGAAGTTGAGAAAAGCTTTAGGAAAAGTCTTGTTTTCAATAGCTTGAGTGTTCACCTCCTTTCTTTTCATTGAAATCTTTGTAAAAGGGTGAACCACTTGTAAGAGGTTGTAAGTGTTAGGATCGGAGCAGCACTAAGAGGGGGGGGGGTGAATTAGTGCAGCGGATTAAAACTTCGGTTTTAAAAAATCTTTCGTATGATAAGAGCGGAACTTGACAAGCTTAATCTTGAAAGCGTATTCTTAAATATGCGCAGCAAAAGTAATAAGGAACTAAAGCATATAAGAAGGTTTGCAATAATGTAAATAGCAATAATGAAATGCAAACCAAGGATCATGCCGATTTTAGAGTGGTTCGGTCAAATGACCTACTCCACTTGCGAGGCCCCTCTTCGATGAGGCTCCCACCTTCCACTAGCAAGTCTCTTGAAATGGAAGGGTAAATACCCTCTTACAACTCTTTACAAGCGGTTCACTCTCTTACAGATTTTTGAGAAGAGATGAGGTGAACACTAGCAAATTGAAAAGAAGACAAGCTAACACTTTTCTAAGACCTTTCTCTCAAACTCTTGCTGCTAAAAAAAGTTGTGTTCTCAAATGAGATTTGAGGGGTATTTATAGGCCTCAAGAGGATTCAAATTTGGGCTCCAAAATTTGGGCTCCAAAATTCAAATTCTCTTTGGGTTCCCGATCTTTGGGTGCCACCGCCCAGCCAAGCAGTGCCACCACCCCAGGCCTTTGGGTGCTTTGGGAGGTGCCACCGCCTCAGCCAGAGAGGTGTCTCTTGCCCAGCGGTGCCACCGCCTAGCTCTCCGGTTCACTTGGTTTGGCTTTCTTTTAGCCCAAACCAAATCTGACTTTGGCCCCAGTTGGCCCCTAACCAGGATATAGGATTATCTTCTTAATCTTAATCCTAATTACAAGTGAACTACATAACAAAACACATCCTAAGCAATTTATTAACCGCGAACGTCAAGTCTTGTTCCGGTGAGCTTTCCGACGAACTTCCTTCGACGGGGTCCAAGCACGCTCCCGAACTTGTGATGACTTTAAAGAGTGGCTAAGACTTCTCGGTGATCTCTACGAACCTCCGACGATCTCTTTGGTGAACTTCCAACAGGTTCCCGATTTCTTCTCGGTTGGTTCCGGCAGCATCTCCGACGATTCTTTGAACTCTTAAACGTTCATCGAACTCGACTCCGGTATTCGTGCTTTGTGTTTTCTGTTTATCGTAGTTAATCCTGCACACTTAACTCAATAATATGGATTAGATCAAATAACCCATTAATTGATTTTATCATCAATATCCGAGATTCAACAATCTCCCCCTTTTTGATGATGACAATCAATTGATGACGAAGTTAAACATAACTCCCCCTATCTATATGCCATATTATGAGAATATAAAAAACACTTGAATTCCATCCCATTGGATTCAAGCATAACCCGATAAGTTCTAACCGTAGAGCTTATCGTGATCCTCATTAAACAATAGTGAATACAAAACTTCTATGAAAATCATAAGTTAAATGAAAAGGGACGAATTTTACTACGATAGAAGATAAAGATTTTCAATATCAATTTTATGATTTAGATGTATGGCATGCTTTCAATATGATCAATCAATCTTGTGATATTTTCAAGGATTTTGCAAGGCATATAAGTCATTCATATCACACAAGTTTTTGTAATCCATATAAGTCATGCTATCATTATGGTGTAGGTCATCACTTCTCCCCCTTTGTCATCAACAAAAAGAGACAAGCCATCGAATTGATGATCATAAAAAAATAGCATTTAACAAGGTTTATCATTCAAATTTGCCAGAAATAGTTTATCCAAAAGAAATCATGCAGATCAAAACAGTAGTTATCTAAAAGGAAGGATCAGTTATCGTTTAATCGATGACAAACTTTGAACTTGTTGTTAAAAGCAAACAGAACAGAATAAAAAGATACATCAGTTTAATCCTTAGGAGGTAATCCACAATGCTGATATATGATATCTATTTTTTCATTCAGTTGTCGTAGTGTCTTCAAAATTTCAACTTGTTGATTTTGAATTTGTTCTTGCTGTGATTTGATCTGAGACAGTTCCGCCATAATGCGATCTTCAGAGGAGGAAATAGGAGCTGAAGGTGCTGTGCCAAAAGGACTAGGAGGAGGAATTGGATCCGTCCTTCTAGGCTGCCTAACCCATATGTCATTGCTAAAGGTGCACCTAAGTCTTTTCAGCAGGTTTTTATTTATTATGTTATATCTATCATTTTGAATAGATTCTTCATCGGGTGGGATGCAAATGTCATAGCATGAAGAAATCTAGTGATTAACCTCCCATATGGCAGCATAGTATCTTTAGCCATAATATCCTGCATGTGTTGCCAAATTGAGTACCCAAAACAATTATCCTGACCGGTCATAATCCAATACATGGTACTCATCTCAATTTGACTTATTTCGTCAAGATGAAATTGTTTGGGGAATATGATTCTTGTGATAATGTGATGAAGAATTTTAGAGTTGAAAGGCAGTAAGTGTTCACAGCTCTTGGGTAGGAAGTCAAGGTTTGGATTTGCAAAGATTGTTTCTACGGCTTCGGTATAGGTTGCTCCTATTGAGTTGACGTCCCATTTACCTTTAAAATAGCATCCTCTATCTTTTTCAGTTATGCCAATTAGCTCACAAATGGTGCTGTCAAATATTCTAATGGGTGTTCCTAGAAGGTAAGTGCTTAGGCTATTATTGTCCTCATATAGGTTGGCATAGAAAGAATTTTGAAACATTAGGAGAATTATTAATTTAAGCATACAATGTTTCAAGTCATGAATGCCAATACTTTCATATTTGTAAGTATCAATTCATGAATGCCAAGAGATATTATTTGTGATTCCAATTTTGCAAGATCAAGATTATGATTTAGATAAAACTTATTTAAATCAAATCGGTAACTTGAAATTCATAATCAAGTCATCAAAATCGATTTCGAGATTTCACAACATGTCATATGGAATTTGAAGGAGAATGATTAGATTCACCAAGAGATGGAAAGAAGATGAAAGACTTTACGGAAAATCCAATCAAACAAGTTTATTGTTTAGGGACAATTTAACATACCTAATTCCCTTCTAATGAATTCAAATTGGTCTTCATTCAAGGCTTTTGTGAATATATCTGCTAATTGATGCTTTGTGTCAATGAATTCTAGAACAACATTATTGTTAAGGACATGATCGCGTATAAAATGATGCCTAACGTCGAAGTGCTTAGTTCTAGAATGCTGAATTGGATTTTTAGTAAGACATATAGCACTTGTATTATCACATTTTATGGTAATATTTTTAAAGTGAATTCCATAGTCTTCTAATGTATTTTTCATCCAAACAACTTGTGCACAGCATGCACTTGCAGCAATGTATTCGGCTTCCGCCGTAGATAGTGCAACTGAATTTTGTTTCTTGGAAGTCCAAGAAACAAGTGCATGTCCTAAAAATTGGCATGTTCCGGATGTACTTTTTCTATCTATTCTGCATCCGCCAAAATCAGCATCCGCATAGGCTATTAAATCAAATTTTTCAGATTTTGGATACCATAATCCTAAATTTGGAGTTCCTTTAAGATACCTAAATATTCTTTTAACACTTTTAAGATGAGATAATTTAGGATTTGATTGAAACCTAGCATAAAGTCCTACACTAAACATAATATCCGGTCTAGTCGCGGTAAGGTAGAGTAGACTCCCTATCATTCCCCTATATGTTTTTTGATCGAAATTTTCACTATTTTCATCCATATCTAACTTAGTCACAGTACTCATAGGGGTGTTTATTGCTTTTGAATTATCCATGTTAAATCGTTTTAACAATTCTAATGTGTATTTAGATTGGTTAATAAATATACCATCCTTAAGTTGTTTGATTTGTAATCCTAAAAAGAAAGTTAATTCCCCTATTAAACTCATTTCAAATTCATGGCTCATAGATTTGGCAAATGATTCACATAATGACTCATCCGAAGAGCCAAAAATAATATCATCAACATAAATTTGTACAATAAGAAAATTATTTTCAAAATGTTTAATAAACAATGTAGTATTAACCTTGCCTTTGGTAAAATTATTTAAAATAAGAAAGGAACTAAGCCTTTCATACCAAGCTCTAGGAGCTTGTTTCAAGCCATAGAGAGCCTTAGTCAATTTGAATACATGATTAGGAAGAAGAGAATTTTCAAATCCGGGAGGTTGTTCGACATATACTTCTTCGGAAATAAAACCATTCAAGAAGGCACTTTTGACATCCATTTGAAATAGTTTAAAATTATAACTACTAGCATAGGCAAGGAGCATCCTTATGGCTTCTAATCGAGCCACGGGAGCGAAGGTTTCTTCGTAATCGATACCTTCTTCTTGGTTGAAACCTTTGGCCACTAATCTAGCCTTGTTTCTAACCACGATACCATTTTCGTCTTGCTTGTTTCTAAAGACCCACTTAGTACCAATGACTAAATGGTCACTAGGTCTAGGAACAAGCTCCCACACCTTGTTTCTCTCAAATTGATTCAGTTCCTCTTGCATTGCAATAATCCAAAAATCATCTTTTATGGCCTAGTCAATGCACTTAGGTTCGATTTGAGAGAGGAAGGCGGCATTAGCACAAAAATTCTTGAAAGAGAAACGAGTTTGAACCCCTTTAGATATATCCCCTATAATTAGCTCCTTTGGATGAGCATCTATATACTTCCATTCCTTAGGTAAGGAAATTTCGGAAGAAGGTGCATCCAAGTTGCTATTTTGAGGAGAGGGTTCATTTAAATTCAAATTATCAAAACCAAGATCATCATCAAGATCATTTTTCTTAAAATTTGAGACTTCATTAAAAACTACATGAATAGATTCTTCAATTACTAAGGTTCTTTTATTAAAAATCCAAAAAGCTTTCGAAATGGAAGAGTAACCAAGAAAGATGCCTTCATCGGATTTTGCATCAAATTTTCATAAGGCATCCCTTTCATTTAAAATAAAGCATTTACAACCGAAAACTTTAAAATAGGAAATATTTGGTTTTTTGTTATTCCATAATTCATAGGGAGTTTTTGATAAGGAAGGTCTTATTAGGACTCTATTCATGATGTAGCAAGCCGTATTTACGGCTTCGGCCCAAAAATACTTAGGTAAACTATATTCATTTAACATAGTTCTTACCATTTCTTGTAGGTTTCTATTTTTTCTTTCAACTACTCCATTTTGTTGGGGATTTCTCGGAGTGGAGAAGTTATGATTGTATCCATTAACTTCACAAAAATTTTGAAAGTCATGGTTTTGAAATTCGCCACCATGATCACTCCGAATTGATGAAATCATGAATCCTTTTTCGTTTTGAGTGAGTTTACAAAATTTAGAGAAACACTTGAAACAATCACTTTTGTGAGCTAAGAAATAGGTCCAAGTGTATCTAGAGTAGTCATCCACAATCACAAAAGCATATTTGCTTCCACCTAGACTTGTTGTATCAATTGGTCCAAATAAGTCCAAATGGATCAATTGTAACGGTCTAGTGGTGCTAATTTGATTTTTTGGTTTGAAGCTTGTTTTTATTTGTTTCCCTAGTTGACACGACGCATACCTTATCTTTAATAAACTTTATATTCGAATCCCTCGTACTAATTCTTGAGATGAGATTTTAGATATTGTTTTCATGCTTGCATGGCCTAATCTCCTATGCCAAAGCCAAGCATCATCATTTATGGCAGAGAAACACATTTCATTACTTAGTTCATCAAGATTGATGGTATAGATATTATTTTGTTTTAAAGCAATCATAGTCATGTTATGATTTGGTTTTTCAATGATGCACATATTTGATTCAAATCTAACGATATAACCTTTATCGCATAATTGACTAATGCTCAATAGATTATGTTTTAATTCATCAACTAGTAACACATCATCAATGGAAAAACTTGATTTGTTACCTATGGTTCCCTTGCCAATGATTTTGCCTTTGTTATTGTCTCCGAAGGTGACATAGCCTTCGTCCATGCTAGTGAGCTTGGTGAATTGGGATGGATCTCCGGTCATATGCCTTGAGCATCCACTATCAAGATACCATCTCTTGCTCCTAGCATGTGATGGTGTATGTTTCTACAAGAAGGAATTATTTTTAGGTACCCATTTACCTTTGGGTGCCTAAAAAACTAATCTAACTTGTTTATCATGTTGCATAGACTTGATCATGGTTCCTTTAGGAACCCAAATCAATTTGTTCGGACTAATTTTCTTGAATGGACATTGGTAAGTTATATGTCCATATTTGCAACAAAAGTTGCAATTGCTTTGATGTTGAACATGTAAGATAGGACCTTTAACGAAGGTGGTTGGATTTTGGTGAGTACTTCTCACAAATCCGATTCCACTCCTTTTAGGAACGTGACCCTTATTTGTAAGGATCATGTTTAAGGACTTGCTACCGACCTCGAATTTCTTCAAGGTGTCCTTAAGTACTAAGTTCTCATTTTGGAGAGTTTCTAAATCATGGCATTTAACATATGGAGCTAGACAATCATGATATTCAGTTTTTAATTTATCAAAAGCACAAGTAAGACTATCATGCTCCTTTCTTAGCAATTTGTATTTTCTACTAATTGTCTTACATTCATCAAATAACTCATGGAAGGCATTTAATAAATCATGATAAGGTATATCTGCATTAATTAAATCCGTTACCTCTTCTTCGAAGGCCATTAGGGCGTAGTGAGCAACTTGCTCGGTGTTGGACTCCTCTTCTTCGGATGTGCTTGAGTCATCCCATGTTGCCTTGGCGCCTTCTTCTTTGGTGTTCTCTTTTTTTTTTGGCTTGAGGGCAATCGTTCTTGTAGTGTCCCGGTTTTTGCATTCATAGCAAATCACTTGGTCCTTCTTTTGTTCAAATTTATTTTTTGTATTATTTTTTAAATTTGTTCTTCCTTAAATATTTTTTTAAATTTTTTGAGTCAAAAGTGCAATGTCATTGTCATTGTCCTCATCACTTGATGTTCCTTTCAAGTGGTCTTCTTGTGATTTAAGTGTCATATCCTTCCTGTTCTTTGGAAGGGGTTCTCGAGCTCGTCATGAGCTTGACATGTCATTTTTTCAGTAGGTCATTAGAGACCCAATGAGTTCTTCAAGAGGGAATGTTTTAAGGTCTTTGGCCTCTTGAATGGCCAGTAACTTTTGATCCCAACTTTTAGGGAGGGATCTTAAGATTTTAGTTACTAGTTCAAAGTTAGTAAAATCTTTACCAAGAGCTTTGAGTCCATTGATGACATCCAAACCCGGGTGTACATGTCTCCGATGGACTCACTTGGTTTCATTCGGAAAAGTTCGTAAGAGTGCACAAGAATGTTGATTTTGGACTCTTTCACTTTCGGCTAGTGCCTTCATGAGTGACCTCAAGTTCTCCAAATATCAAAAGCCAATCACAAATTGAAACACGATTAAATTCGTTTTTGTCTAGTGCACAAAACAAGGCATTCATAGCCTTTGCATTTAAAGCAAAAACCTTCTTCTCCGATTCATTCCATTCGATCATCGGAAGAGAAGATTTTTGAAATCCGTTTTCAACAATAGTCCAAAGCTTGAAATCCATAGAAATGAGGAAGATCCTCATCCGAGTCTTCCAATACGTGTAATCCGACCCATTAAACATAGGTGGACGAGTGATAGAATGTCCCTCTTGCATGCCGGAGTAAGCCATCTCTCTTGGGTATTAAACCAAATATGAGAGATAACCTCGCTCTGATACCAATTGTTAGGATCGGAGCAGCACTAAGAGGGGGGGGTGAATTAGTGCAGCGGATTAAAACTTCGGTTTTAAAAAATCTTTCGTATGATAAGAGCGGAACTTGACAAGCTTAATCTTGAAAGCGTATTCTTAAATATGCGCAGCAAAAGTAATAAGGAACTAAAGCATATAAGAAGGTTTGCAATAATGTAAATAGCAATAATGAAATGCAAACCAAGGATCACGCCGATTTTAGAGTGGTTCGGTCAAATGACCTACTCCACTTGCGAGGCCCCTCTTTGATGAGGCTCCCACCTTCCACTAGCAAGTCTCTTGAAATGGAAGGGTAAATACCCCTCTTACAACTCTTTACAAGCGGTTCACTCTCTTACAGATTTTCGAGAAGAGATGAGGTGAACACTAGCAAATTGAAAAGAAGACAAGCTAACACTTTTCTAAGACCTTTCTCTCAAACTCTTGCTGCTCAGAAAGTTGTGTTCTCAGCTGAGATTTGAGGGGTATTTATAGGCCTCAGGAGAATTCAAATTTGGGCTCCAAAATTTGGGCTCCAAAATTCAAATTCTCTTTGGGTTCCCGATGCTGGCGGTGCCACCGCCCAGCGCTCGGGTGCTGGGAGGTGCCACCGCCCAACCCAGGAGGTGTCACCGCCCAGCCAGGCGGTGCCACCGCTTGGCTCTCCGGTTCACTTGGTTTGGCTTTCTTTTAGCCCAAACCAAATCTGACTTTGGCCCCAGTTGGCCCCTAACCAGGATATAGGATTATCTTCTTAATCCTAATCCTAATTACAAGTGAACTACATAACAAAACACATCCTAAGCAATTTATTAACCGCGAACGTCAAGTCTTGTTCGGCGAAGCTTTCCGACGAACTTCCTTCCGGGGGTCCAAGCACGCTCCCGAACTTGTGATGACTTTAAAGAGTAGCTGAGACTTCTCGGTGATCTCTGCAAACCTCCGACGATCTCTTCGGCGAACTTCCAACAGGTTCCCGATTTCTTCTCGGTTGGTTCCGGCAGCATCTCCGACGATTCTTCGAACTCTTAAACGTTCATCGAACTCGACTCCGGTATTCGTGCTTTGTGTTTTCTGTTTATCGTAGTTAATCCTGCACACTTAACTCAATAATATGGATTAGATCAAATAACCCATCAATTGATTTTATCATCAAAATCCGAGATTCAACAGTAAGAGGGGTGTAAGAAGGAGGTTGATCTTCGCCTAGTAAAGGAAGATCATTAGTGGATGCCGGTGGCCTCGACGGAAGAGGAATCGGAGGAGTGGATGTAGGTCACGATTGACCGAACCACTATAAACTACCGTCTTCTCTGGTTTGCATTTATCTTATTGTCATTTATATTACTGCAAACCATCTTCACTTTGATGCTCTACTTCTTTGTCTCCTTCTTACATATGAATTTAAGTTAAAAACGCAATCGAAACGGTTTCAAACGAAACGTTATTTTTATCATACGAAGTTTCCGTAAGTGTTTAAATCGTCAAAAGTTTATCATACTTTACCGCTGCACTAATTCACCCCCTCTTAGTGCCACTCCGATCCTAATAATTGGTATTAGAGCCTGGTATTTTTCATTTCGGATTTACACCCGAGAGAAATGGCTTTTCATGGCTTTCAAGAGGGCTTTTCGGTTGTTCGTCCACCGTTGTTTAACGGATTGGACTACACTTATTGGAAAACTCGAATGAGAGTTTTCTTGATTTCTATGAATTTGGATATATGGAATATTGTTGAAAATGGTTTTCAACTTCCCTCTAAATCGATGAATGAATGGTCGGATTTGGAGAAGAAATATTTTTCTTTAAACGCAAAGGCTATGAATACCTTATTTTGCGCTTTAGACAAAAATGAGTTCAATCGGATTTCTACGTGCGAAATGGCTTTCGATATTTGGCGAACACTTGAAATCACGCACGAGGGAACTAGTAGAGTCAAAGACTCGAAAGTTAACATTTTATTGCATGATTTTGAGCTTTTTCAAATGCAACCAAGCGAGACTATAGGCGACATGTACACCCGTTTCACGGATGTCGTCAATAATCTAAGAGTTCTTGGTAAATCTTTTTCGAATTTTGATCTCGTAAGCAAGATCTTAAGATCCCTTCCAAAAAGATGGGATTATAAAATAACCGCAATACAAGAAACAAAAGATTTAAATATTTTTTCACTTGAAGAACTAATTGGTTTATTGATGACATATGAAATGGTGCACAATGCACATGATGAACAAAATCACCTTCCAAAGAACAGGAAAGATTTGGAACCCCGGACAAATGAATACCACTTGAGCAATGACTCAAGTGATGAGGACAATGATAAACTTGAACTTCAAACACTAAATCTTAATAAGTTTATTAAACAAAAATCTAAAATAAACAATGAACTTGAACGGAGGGAGAGGCCAAAGAAGAGGAAGGCAACCAAGGATGAATCAAGAACTTCCAAAGGTGAAACGGAGAATTGGGCTTTGACGGGCTTTGACTACAAGGTAAGTAACTCAACTCTCTTGAATTATTTTGAAATTACTTGATGTTTTCCATGATGTATTTTCTCTTTTCTTTTGAATAATTATTTTTCTTGAAAATTGTATGTTTTATGTTAATAGAATAAAATGTTAGATTTAAATAATCATATATATGTGCTTGAGAAGCAAGAATGTGTATTTTGATGATTTCCATATTAACTTTCAATGATGATGCATGGTTTTTATATGGAAGGCTTGATGATATTTTTTTTAAACCTTGTCTTTGGTTTTCAAACATGATGTATGTTTTTGACATAAGAACAAAACTTGAGCATGCTAATATAAAGTCAATCACATAAATTAAAACTAAAAAAGTTTTAGTTATCTATAAGAATCATTCAAAATTATGTTCAATGAATCCATTGCATAATGATGTAATGAAAATATTAAACATTTTGAAATCATGTTTTAGTGTCATGCATAATGATCATGCTTAATAAATTTCAAAATTATGCATATGAATCTTGTGATTTATGGATTATTGATTTTTACCATAATGAAAGTGCCTTATTAATCTTTGTTGTAATAAATCTTACACTTTCGGTTTTAAACATTATACATGTTTTTATTTGGTATAAGTGAAATAAAATCATATGAATTGAAACAACTAAAAAGAGGAAAATATTTTTTCCTTGAAAAATTATTTTTCTCTATCCTATTGATCTTGATGTTTATTATGATAAATCTATGTATACCATTTTGAATCTCTTGAAAGTAATATTGATATTTTGATGATTTTGATGATTTAAATTTGAAATGAGTTTTATCAAAATCATGATATTGATTTCTTGGAATAACATGAGATTACCTTTGATGATCATTTTGATTCATGGAATTTTGGATTCATGACTTGGTCTTACATTTGTTTATGAGATGGTTGAAATCTTTGTACGTTTGAATTCTTCCCTTCTCCTTTCAATTTATGCATGTTATATGTTAAAGATTTAAAACCATGTTTTGGTATCATGCATATCTAAGAAATATTGATGTGACAAATTGAATAAGTTGAAAATGAATGATGATTTTTCTCTTGAAAATAACTTGTGATATTTTTTATATAAATCATCATTTTGATTTCTCGACATTCGATACATGAGATTTTATTATAAATCAAAATTTCTCATTAATCGATCTTCTACGATTTTACTTGATATTCTCTTGAGAGGAGATTTTCTAAATGAATCATGAGTTCTTGGAGTTATTACTTGATTTTTCTTTTAAAACAAGATATCTTCTTTGTACTCCTATGATTTTTCTTGATATTTTATTTAAAGAAGATATTTACTATATGAATCATGTCTTTTGGTATTCAAATGATTTTATCCTTCATGACATGATTTCTTTGTATTTATGGCTTCCATGGCTTGAAATGTTTTGGTATAATGCATGCAATGATGAAATATTCTTAAAGTTAAAATGATGTATGCAATACTTATAATAATGATGTACATGATGTATTTATTGCATATGATGTGTATCATGAATGCTTTAAATGATGAGTGTTTGGTATCATGATCAACATGTTGATAAATACTTAAAAAATTTAATGTTTGAGTATCATGTATGATATGCTTATTAATGATGATTGATTTATTTTTCGGTATCGTGCATGAAAAATAAGGTTATTGAAATTGTGTATGTTTTAATTTGAATATATAATGATGCACAAATAAAAATGATACTTACCTTTGTCATAATATGAAAATTGATATAAGGGTCTTCCCTTCTTTTTGACAATGACAAAGGGGGAGTAAGAATTTCTAGCGTGGACATCATGAAAAGAGGCTAACTAACTAGCTTGCACAATTCAAGATGAAAGCAAAAAATTGCACTTCTCAAAAGAGAAGATGCAAATGTAACATATGCCAAATTGTTTGCTTGTCTCATGTAAAATATTATCTCTTGCTAGTTTGGCATTTTTGCTAGCTTGTATGTTGCAAAACTTGATCACTTTTTCAAACAATTTGCTAGCTTACACTTTGCAAAGAAAGCAAAAATGACACTTCTAGAAGAAAGAGCTTGTTATTTTGAACATCACAAGCTTGCCTATCTTAAGAAACAAAAATTGCAAAAGTGTTATCTTGCCTAACTCAAGAAGCAAAACTTGCAACTTGCACATTGCAATAGGAAGCAAGAATTATGAGCTTACACAAGAAAGCTATCTTACATTTGCTTTCGAAATTTTTGCTAGCTTGTATATTGTGAAACTTAAATATCGTAAACATTGCTAGCTTGTAGTCTAAAGAGAAGCAAAAATTTGCTATCTCAAAAGAAGCAAATGTGCTATCTTGCCTATCTTAAGAGGCAAAAATGTTAACTTGCACATCTAGCAAAACTTGACAAATTTGCATATTTCAAGAAGCAAAAGTTGCTTTCTTGAACATCTCAATATTGCTAGCTTGCATGATGTAGAACTTACTATCTTGAACATTACCAAAAGTACTATCTTGTATGCTGTAAAACTTGCATATCTAAAACTTGATAGCTTGAATGTCCTAAGCATGATGCATTACTTGCTAAATTTTCTAGCTTCAAAACTGCATGATGATAAAACTTAATATTATGTTTTTCATGTAATGAGTTGAACTTATATTACCAACACAAAGAATTGTTGTACTTCTCCTTTTTGTTGATGACAAAGGGGGAGAAGTATGTTGATAACATGATATGCATAAGTTTATGTATATGTTCATGATGATGTGTTGCAAGTATTCATGATAAATATTGCAATGACTTGAATTCTGCTTGAATTCAAGGTTCTATCAATATGGCATATTGATAGGGGGAGTTTGTTTAAACTCCGGGAGTTAAGGTTAACTCCGTCATCAAGTGGTTGTTATCATCAAAAATGGGGAGATTGTTGAATCTCATATTTTGATGATGAAACCACTTGATATGTGTTTATAATTTAAATTGCATTTTGAGTGATGCAGGTCTACTCGATCAGGATTAGACAATTAACGTAGGAGGAATTGACGTTGCGCCGGAGGAGATCACGTCAGGATATTGGACGGCAGAAGGCTTCGAACATCGCGCATCGGGCCAAGGAGAGTGGAATTGCGCCAAGGATATCGGGGTTGCGGAGGTCAACCGCCGATTGGGCAACAAGCCGCAAGAGAGGACGATGTGCTAAAGAATCAGATAAAGCACCAACCAATGATGTGCCGGGCAACAGAATGTCAATTCGCGTTGTAAAAACTGTCTAGATCGGAGTAGAGTTTTGGTTTGCATGTGCAGGATTAACTACGATAACAATGAAGACATAAAGTGAAACAAAGTGTGGAGTCAAGCACGAAGGATTCGTTGGGAGTTCAAGAGTTCGACGGAAGTCCGAAGGATCGTCGGGAACGCTGTCGGAACTAGCCGAGAATGAGTAGGGAGCTTGCCGAAGGGTTTTTTGGAAGCTCGCCGGAAGGTTCGTGGGAAGTTCGCAGAGTTCGCCGAGAAAGATCGGAGCTTGCCGAAGAAGCTCGTTGGAACTCACCAAGATCAAATCGTGAAGTTTAAGAGCTTGCCGGGAGTCCGCAGAATGGTTTCCGAGAGTTTATCGGAAGACCGCCGAAAGTTCGCCGGAAGCTCGCTGGAAGAAGTCTTGACTTATGGACTTTGTAATAGCTTATAAAATGTCTTTAAATTCATAGTTAGCATGTTAATTAGGGTTAGGATTAGGTATTAATCCTATAACCCAAGTAGGGGCCAATTGGGCCCGAGTTCGGACTAGTTTGGGCCAAGATTGAAGCCCAACTAGTGGGCTGAAAACACTGTAGGCGGTGGCACCTCCCAGTGCCCGAGAGTTGGGCGGTAGCACCGCCTGGGTTGGGCGGTGGCACCGCCCAGCACTGTCAGGGTCAGAAACTGACAGGCGGTGGCACCGCCACTAACAGGCGATGGCACCGCCAGCATCGGGAACTCCATGAGAATTCAAATTTTGGAGCCCAAATTTGAATCCTCTTGAGGCCTATAAATACCCCTCATTTCTCAATAGAGGATACAACCTTTTGAGAAGCTAGAAGTTGAGAAAAGCTTTAGGAAAAGTCTTGTTTTCAATAGTTTGAGTGTTCACCTCCTTTCTTTTCATTGAAATCTTTGTAAAAGGGTGAACCACTTGTAAGAGGTTGTAAAGGGGTGTAAGAAGGAGGTTGATCTTCGCCTAGTAAAGGAAGATCATTAGTGGATGCCGGTGGCCTCGACGGAAGAGGAATCGGAGGAGTGGATGTAGGTCACGATTGACCGAACCACTATAAACTACCGTCTTCTCTGGTTTGCATTTATCTTATTGTCATTTATATTACTGCAAACCATCTTCACTTTGATGCTCTACTTCTTTGTCTCATTCTTACATATGCCTTCAAGTTAAAAACGCAATCGAAACGGTTTCAAATGAAACATTGTTTTTATCATACGAAGTTTCCGTAAGTGTTTAAATCGTCGAAAGTTTATCATACTTTACCGCTGCACTAATTCACCCTCCCCCTCTTAGTGCCGCTCCGATCCTAACACAACTTTCCTATCCATAAAATTATTAGTGCTACCCATATCAGTCAAAACAATGATAGACTGGTGTTTCAGAGTTCCCCCAATTTTCATAGTTTGTGGATTAGAGTAGCCAGCCAATGCATGCACTATATATGTGACGGCTTCAACATCATCATCGGTTTCCACTTCTTCATGATCGAAATCTGATACTTCTACTTCTGGTTCCTCCTCGATCGGTTCATTCATCAAAAGTCTTCCTTGTTTGCATCAGTGCTCCTTACTATACTTTTCATCGCAATGCCAGCACAAACCCTTCACTAACCTTTCTTTGAGTTCTTCTCGGGTTAGTCTGCTAGTGTTATGGTTTCGACTAAGAGTAGATGAGGTAGGTTGCCTGCTAATCACCTGTTTATTAGCACCTCTGTTTTGACGATATTCCACACTAATTTTTTCTTCATGTAGGCATGCAAATGAAATCACAGCCATCATAGTGTTGGGTTGATGAGCCTTAACCTCGCATCGGATCTCGGGAATAAGCCCTTCAATAAATGTACCCAGAAGTTATCATTCTGACCAATCTCTAGCTTGGTTGGACAATCTTTCAAATCTACTTTGATATTCCAATACTGTAGAAGTATGATGAATTTTGGCGAGTTGGCCATCAACATTTTCATATTCGGATGGGCCAAAGCGAATAAAAAGCTCTCTTTTGAACTGCTCCCACAAAGGAATTCCATGACAAGTTTCGTGCCAATTATATAATTGGATTGCATCTCCATCGAGCTGGATTGAGGCCACTTTTACATTGGATTCTTCTGGGGTTATGTGAAAATGAAAATTTTTTTCCGCCCTAGAGATCCAATTGGTCGGATCCCCATCTTCCCATTGTGGAAATTCTACTCGTGGGTAGTATGTGTCACCATCCTGGGGCCCTTTTTCTATATCTCTCAATCTGTTCAATATAGAACTAGAGCTCCCATCTTGTTGAAACCCGCTAAAGTGCTCCAACAAGCTCTTTTTGAAATCATGAAGAGTTTCTTGTAGCTGACTCTCAATTCTAGTTTTCAATGCTTCCATTTGTCCCTACATTGAGTTATCGACAGCCATTGTGTATGATTGTAAGTTGTTAATCCCCAGTTCTTGTTTCTGATGTCTAGTCAAGGGCATCTACATAGTAGCTAGGCAGTAGCAATGACGGTGGCGGCAGTCGGTGTTCGCAGTAGTAAGGGAACCCACGCGACTGTGGCGCGGTTGGAAACAAGGGCAGCAAGGTGAGATGCCTGTGCTCTATTTCGGTTACAAAGGATGCAGAGCAAGGTGGAGTGGTGGCTGGGAGGCGAGCGGTGGTCGTCGCACAGTGGCCCACAGCGATGATGGGTTGGTTGGCCGGTGACGGCGCTCGAGGGGAAGAGGAGTGCTAGAGGTGGCATGGTTGGTGGGGGCGCGGCTAGAATAAGAGCAGCAGTGGTGAGTGCTAGTCATAGGTGCCCAACAAGGCAATCACGTGAGTGATGGCACGTGTGACTTAATATAGAATCTTTTTGCTTATTATATTTTGGCATATATCACTTTATAATTATTGCATAAATGCATACATATATTGTGATGTCCTTGGATTTGTGCAATGGGAATCAGATCGTAATGAGATCACGATAGTGAGATCGATTCACCTTTAAACACATATCCTAAATAATCCCGGTCATAGGTTACTCGAGAGGGATATCGTGATAACCGGACAGACTGGTGTGCTGTATACCCGTCCATATGATGGATGCAGCTAGTCTCATAGCTGCTTGTGTGGGGATACTAGGGATACAGTACAGGTGCTTATTGGAGAATGAGTTCACTGATTGATCCGCTTACGGAATGCTGGATGGTTGATGATGCCTTATTGTCAGACAGTGATTCCGTAGTCCTAGTGGTGTATCTGGTCCTTAGACTTGAGACACCAAGGATGTGCTGTCTGAGTGCTCTACTCTTTGATACCAGACTTATAGGTTTGGCTATCCCAGATCTAGTACAACTGGTCATTGGGAGTGGTAGTCGACCTTACGAGGGCTATTAAGTGTCGATAGAGGATCATCCACTCTCGGCGTCATGAGAGGAATATCCCATGTGTTCTTGCTCAGACAAATCCTTGGCCAGGGTCATTCGGGTTGAGAGAGAAAGAGTTCTCCGGGGAGAATCCGATTAGAGCGAGACTCGACAAGAAAACGTATGGGTCTGACAACACCATGCTCGATATACGGTCTCTGGTATATTAGATGGATGAGGGACTATAGGTACATGGTAACTGAGGACAGACAGGTCCAATGGATTGGATTCCCCTGTATCGTCTGGGGACTACGACGTAGTGGCCTAGTACGTCCGTAGTCGATGAGTCGAGTGAATTATTACATATATAATAATTCACTGAGTTAGAAGGAGTTCTGACAGGTATGACTCACGGCCAGCTCGATATTGGGCCTAGAGGGTCACACACATATGGTAGGCATTGCGATGAATAGAGGTTCGGATATGAGATATCCGATGGAGCCCTTGTCTTATTGGATGCAGATCCAATACCCACTAGGGGAGGACCCATTAGGGTTTGACAAGGGACCTCTATAAATAGGAGGGATTCAGAGCCCCATGGGCTAGAGAGCTTTTGTTTGCCCTTTCCTATTCTCCTCTCTATCTCCACCTCAAAGTAGGTCTGGAGTTTCAAGGAGCGTCATCGCAACCCTGCTGTGTGGATCACCGCTAGAGAGGAGGACGCTTGACCTCCTTCACCCTCTCCGAAGGATCTGCAAGGAAACAGGGATATACGATCTCCCTAGGTAACACAATCTACTCTATACGCAGTTTCATGTTTCGCGGATTTTTGCGTACCAATCTTCGCACGATGTCGAACATCTCTTTGGGAATCGGGGATTTTGTTTTTCTTGTTCTTCCGCTGTGCATATGATGTCTCCCCCAAGGATTAACCCACAGTGGTATCAGAGCTAGGTTGCTCGTGCGAATGATTGGTTTTGACCTGCGTGTGTTTTGTTTAGAAAGAATTTTGACGTCAAAATTGTTGACGCAAAAACAAGGAAGGGCAGCAACGATTGCTGCCGTCGATCTGCGTGCGTGCAGAGCAGCCGAAGGCGGGCAGCATAGGGGCTGCGTCTGCTGTAACCGGCCGAGGGCCTGCTTGCAGTAGGCTTGCTGCCGGAGGGGCAGGCAGCCCACGGGCAGAGGCGCCATAGGGCAGCGGCGCCTGCCGCCGCAAGGCAGCGACGCTGGCCGCCGCTGCTCCAGCGGGCGAAACCCCCCACAGGGGTGGTCGCCTGGTGGGACAGCACCGCCGCAGGGCAGCAGTGCCCGCCGCCGCTACTCCCGCAGGCGAAACCCCCCCACAGGGGCGGTCGCCCGGTGGGATAGCACCGCTTGCGGAGGCGACGGCGCCCGAAAGAGGGCGCCCACCCGCAGCGGCAGCGCCGGCAGCGGGCGTGCCGCCTGTAGGCGAGGGCAGTGCCCTCGCCCTGTCGCACAGGCTGCCGCTGGCAAGGTGGCAGCGGCGACAGCAGCGAAAAGGGGAAAGGGAATTAGGGTTTTCTAGGCAAAAGACAATTTTGCCCCTTGGAATTTGAGAAATTTCAGTTTCTGTCTTTTGTCCAAATTATGAAAATACCCCTATGAATTCAGAAATTCCCTATAATGTCCCTGATTTCAGAAAATATTAATTAATTAAAAGGTTTAAATGATTATTATTTTATTATTATTATTATCTAGTAGTCCTACGTGATGATGATTATTTATACATGTGATGTATGATGTGTGGACGGATGATCATGGACCATGTGATGTGTGTACCTGTGATTATTATTATTGAGGTCTGCGAACCTCCATTATATTTCTCGTTTATTGTCGGGCCTGCATGCCTATGATTAAGTTGTAATCACATGAGGAGGCACAGCAGGAGCGTGGATGCGATAGCGGGATCCACGAGACGGACGATCGTGATGCATGAAGATGCATCAAGATGTCGACGAAACCGACAAGGACGAAATGGACGATCACAGGGTATGGAGATGCACCGTTGCACACATAGATCTTAATGTGAGTGATTAGGCCTACTGGCTCGGGCCTAATCATATTAGGTTGTGGTCCATGATCATCTAGTGTAATTGCTTATACACATACTAGATATGTATATATATTTACATGCGATGTAGATATATATTAAATATGTATATGTGTGACATGTCATATTAGGAGACCAAATCATAGAAACATCTCTCGATAATATTAAGTCGGTAAACGTGAGACAATTAGATTGACCTACGTGGCCTTCCATCGTTATAAGTAGGAACCGATTCCCGGTGTAGATTGAGTTGGTCGAGTCCCTCGAGACTCACCTATATCGTGATTCGCTATCTTGCATATGACATAGAGATGTCACCGGTGACCTGAGAGCATGGTATACTTGGTCGAGTCCCTCGAGGGTATATCATCAAATCAAACTCATCTTGTAACGAAGGTGTTGACTTAACCGAGCATCATGGTTGGTCGAGTCCCTCGAGACCATGGTGATTCGAAGGCCGAATAGGACGGGAATCACAAGGAGTTGTGATTGACAAGAGTTGCCTACCTTTTAGGCTTAGTGTGATTGGTCGAGTCCCTCGAGGTTACACTAAGACGCTGATTGGATCCTGATCCCCACTAGAAGTCTGCCGGAGACTTCCGTTTCACATGCTGAGGGTGTCGCGTGACTCATTAGTAAAATAGTGGGAGCATATTAAGATAGAAGTCCATATCTTGATAGTTTATTTCTTGCAAAATCTGCATGTTATTCATTTCTGCTGCATCTTTATTTTCAGAAAATGTCGCTTTCAAATCCCTTACGTGGCATACTTGATGTCAAGCGCCTCACTGGTCCAAATTATACGGATTGGCTCCGTAACTTGAGAATTGTTCTCACAACGGAGAAAATCGTGTACGTCCTTGATACAGTGATACTTGCGCCCAAAGAAGGGGCAAATGAGGATGAGATCACTCGCTATGTGAAGTACATTGATGACTCCACTCTTGCTCAGTGCTATATGTTGGGCTCTATGACTCCTGAGTTACAGAGACAACATGAAAAGATGGATGCCAGATCCATTCTCCTACATGTCCGCAAATTGTTTGAGGAACAGGGAAGGAATTAGCGATATGAGATATCTAAGAGCCTCTTCCGCACTAGGATGACTGAGGGGACACCGGTTCAGAACCATGTCCTAAAGATGATTGAGTGGATAGAGAAATTCACAGGTCTAGGAATGGTCCTAGAGGATAACTTGTGTGTGGATATTGTGCTTCAATCCCTACCAGATTCCTTTTCACAGTTCATAATTAATTTAATATGAATAAGCCTGAAGTGACTCTCCCAGAGCTTCTCAATATGTTGAGGGAGGCAAAGAGTAGTGTCAAGAAAGAGAAGTCAGTTCTATACACTGGTGAGACCAAAAGGAAAAGGAAAGCAAAAATGTCCCTTAAGAAGGGAAAGGACAAGGTCAAACCAAGTAAAACAAATGTTGCTAAGAAAGACCTAGCAAAGGACAAAGGCCAGTGCTTCCACTGTGGTAAAGATGGGCATTGGAAGAGAAACTGCAAAGAGTACCTTGCAGAAAGGGCGAAACAAAAGCTTGATGAAGCTTCAGGTACATTCATGATCAGTCTCCATTTGTCAGACTCTTATGATAACATATGGGTATTGGATACCGATAGTGCTTATCCTATATGCAATTCGTTGCAGGTTCTAGCAAGGCCTAGGAGACTAGAGAGAGGCGAGATGGACCTCAAGATGGGTAATGGAGCAAAAGTTGCTGTAGTAGCCGTTGGCGAGGTCGCCCTACATCTGCCTAGTGGAGCTTTTATTGCATTAGATGCATGTTATTTTGTTCCTTCTATTATCAAAAACATTATCTCCATTTCATGTTTAACAGTTAGTGAATATAAATTTATTTTTGAGAACAATGGTTGATCAATATTATTAGATGATAAGATCATCATGAAAGGAACATTGCATAATGGTTTATTTATATTAGACACCACTCCACATATCATGAATGTAGATGTGTCCAAAAGGAAACGAGATGAGTTGAACAGTGCATACCTGTGGCATTGTAGGCTAGGTCACATCCATGAAAGAAGGATTCAAAAGTTGCTAAATGATGGATATCTAGATCCATTCGACTATGTGTCATATGCAACTTGTGAGCCTTGCATTCATGGAAAACTGACCAACTCTCCATTTAGTGGAACTGGAGAGAGAGCCACTGAGTTGTTGGAACTCATACATAGTGATGTATATGGACCCATGTCAACTCATGTCATTGGAGGTTACTCCTACTTCATTACATTTACTGATGATTTCTCAAGGTATGGATATGTGTACTTAATGAAGTACAAGTCCGAGGCCTTTGAGAAATTCAGAGAGTATAGGAATGAGGTGGAGAACCAGACTGGAAAGAGTATCAAAACTCTTCGATCAGATCGAGGAGGTGAGTACTTAAGTACATAGTTCACTCAGTTCCTCAAGGACTATGGGATATTATCCCAATGGATACCTCCTTATACACCTCAGCTCAATGGTGTCTCTGAAAGGAGAAATCATATATTATTAGATATGGTACGGTCCATGATGAGTTTCGCTGACCTACCCATCTCATTCTGGGGATATGCCCTAGAAACCGCAGCTTACCTTCTGAACAGATATGGTACGGTCCATGATGAGTTCCAACTAAGTCGTTAGTGTCTACACCATATGATATATGGAAAGGGATGAAGCCTGATCTTAAGGTTGTTAAGATTTGGGGCTGCCCTGCACATGTTAAAAGACACAACCCCGATAAGTTAGAATCAAGGACAGAGCGATGCAAATTTGTGGGATATCCCAAGGAAACTTGTGGGTATTATTTCTATCATCTCGAGGACCAAAAGGTCTTTGTAGCTAAGAGAGTAGTGTTCCTTGAGAAGGAACACATTCTTGGTGGAGATAGTGGGAGAATGATAGAATTGAGCGAGGTTGGAGAACCAAGCTTAAGCACCACTCTACAGCCCGAGTCTGTTCAGGTACCTAATACACAAGTTTCAACTTTGCGCAGGTCTGATAGAGTATCCCATCCTCTTGAGAGATATGTGGGACATATTAGAGGAGAGGATGCAGAGGATATTGATCCTCAGACCTATAAGGAGGCTATTATGAGTATAGACTCCGGGAAGTGGCAAGAAGCCATGAATTCTGAGATGGATTCTATGTACTCTAATAAGGTTTGGAACCTAGTTGATGCGCCCGAAGGTATTGTACCCATCGGTTGCAAGTGGATCTTTAAGAAAAAGATCGGAGTAGATGGAAAGGTAGAGACCTATAAAGCAAGGCTAGTGGCTAAGGGGTATCGTCAAAGGCAAGGTGTTGACTATGACGAAACCCTCTCACCCGTAGCAATGCTAAAATTCATCAGAATTCTATTGGCTATTGCAGCACACTATGATTATGAGATCTGGCAGATGGATGTGAAAACCGCATTCCTCAATAGGAACCTCGAGGAGGAGGTGTATATGATGCAACCTGAGGGATACGTGTCAAAGAACTGTCCAGATAAAGTGTGTAGGTTACTTAGATCCATTTATGGATTAAAGCAAGCTTCCCGAAGTTGGAACATAAGATTTGATGAGGCAATAAGATCTTATGACTTCGTTAAGAATGAAGATGAGCCTTGTGTATACAGAAAGGTAAGTGGGAGCGCTATCACATTTTTGGTGTTATATGTGGATGACATCCTGATCATTGGGAATGACGTAGGAATGCTATCCACAGTAAAGGCTTGGTTATCTAGACACTTCTCCATGAAGGACTTAGGGGAAGCATCCTATATTTTGGGGATTAGAATCTATAGAGATAGATCCAAGAGGATGCTTGGCTTGTCCCAGTCTAGGTACATAGAACCATTGTCAAAAGGTTTGGCATAGAAAATTCCAAGAGAGGTCTCAAACCGATGAGACATGGGATATCGCTTTCTACGAGTATGTTCCCAAAGACTCCAGAAGAAAGGGCGAACATGGATATGATACCTTATGCCTCAGCAATAGGGTCTATCATGTATGCCATGCTATGTACTAGGCCTGATATAGCACATGCTCTGAGTGTCACGAGCAGGTATTAGGCAGATCCAGGCTTGGAGCACTGGAAAGCAGTAATGTGTATCCTTAAATACTTGAGAAGGACTAAGGATCTTTTACTAGTATATGGAAGTAATAGCCTTAAGGTTGAAGGCTACACTGACTCAAGTTTTCAATCTGATGTCGATGATAGCAAGTCGAATTCAGGGTATGTGTAAACCTTGAATGGAGGAGCAGTGTGCTGGAAGAGTTCCAAGCAAGATACCACTGCTGACTCGACCATAGTGGCGGAGTACATTACTACATCAGATGCAGCAAAGGAGGGAGTTTGGGTGAAGAAGTTCATCACAGATTTGGGAGTCGTGCCGGGTAGCGAAGAGCCGATCTCCCTATATTGTGACAACAACAGGGCGATTGCTCAAGCAAAGGAACCTAGGTCTTATCAGAAATCTAAGCATGTTCTGAGGAGGTTCCACCTTATCAGAGAGATCGTGACGCGAGGAGATGTAGTAGTGGAAAGAGTTCCATCCGAAGATAACATTGCAGATCAACTAACAAAGCCATTCTCTCAGATTTGCTTTGAGCATCACAGGGGTCTGATGGGGATCAGACACACAGGTGATTGGCTTTAGGTGAAATGGGAGATTGCTAGTCATAGGTGCCCAGCAAGCCAATCACGTGAGTAATGGCACGTGTGACTTAATATAGAATCTTTTTGCTTATTATATTTTGGCATATATCACTTTATAATTATTGCATAAATGCAAACATATATTGTGATGTCCTTGGATTTGTGCAATGGGAATCAGATCGTGATGAGATCACGATAGTGAGATAGATTCACCTTTAAACACATATCCTAAATAATCCCGATCATAGGTTACTCGAGAGAGATATCGTGATAACCGGACATACTAGTGTGCGGTATACCCGTCCATATGATGGATGCAGCTGGTCTCATAGCTGCTTGTGTGGGGACACTAGGGATACAATACAGGTGCTCATTGGAGAATGAGTTCACTGATTGATCCGCTTACGGAATGTTGGATGGTTGATGATACCTTATTGTCAGACAGCGATTCCGTAGTCCTAGTGGTGTATCTAGTCCTTAGACTTGAGACACCAAGGATGTCCTGTATGAGTGCTCCACTCTTTGATACCAGACTTATAGGTTTGGCTGTCCCAGATCTAGTACAGCTGGTCATTGGGAGTGGTAGTCGACCTTATGAGGGCTATTAAGTGTCGATAGAGGATCATCCACTCTCGACGTCATGAGAGGAATATCCCATGTGTTCTTGCTCAAACAAATCCCTGGCTAGGGTCATTCGGGTTGAGAGAGAAAGAGTTCTCCGGGAGAATCCGATTAGAGTGAGACTCGAGAAGAAACCATATGGGTCTGACAACACGATGCTCGATATACTGTCTCTGGTATATTAGGTGGATGAGGGACTATAGGTACACGGTAACTGAGGACAGACAGGTCCAATGGATTGGATTCCCCTGTATCGTCTGGGGACTACGGCGTAGTGGCCTAATACGTCCGTAGTCGATGAGTCGAGTGAATTATTACAGAGATAATAATTCACTGAGTTAGAAGGAGTTCTGACAGGTATGACTCACGGCCAGCTCGATATTGGGCCTAGAGGGTCACACACATATGGTAGGCATTGCGATGAATAGAGGTTTGGATATGAGATATCCGACCGAGCCCTTGTCTTATTGGATGTAGATCCAATACCCACTAGGGGAGGACCCATTAGGGTTTGATAGGGGACCTCTATAAATAGGAGGGATTCAGAGCCCCATGGGCTAGAGAGCTTTTGTTTGCCCTTTCCTATTCTCCTCTCCATCTCCACCTCAGAGCAGGTCTGGAGTTTTGAGGAGCGTCGTTGCAACCCTGCTGTGTGGATCACCGCTAGATAGGAGGACGCTTGACCTCCTTCACCCTCTCCTAAGGATCTGCAAGGAAACAGGGATATACGATCTCCCTAGGTAACACAATCTACTCTATACGCAGTTTCATGTTTCGCTGATTTTTGTGTATCAATCTTCACACGACGACGAACATCTCTTTGGGAATCGGGGATTTTGTTTTTCTTGTTCTTCCGCTGCGCATATGATGTCGCCCCCAAGGATTAACCCATAGTGAGTTACCCTGTTTCGGTCGTCGTGAGGAGGGGGGGGCAACGCTACTACACTGCGACACACTGGGGCACGGTAGTAGGGAAGTTAGGGCAGCGTTGCCGATAGTATCAACGACGAAGGGGTGGTCCGCTGGCAGGGAGATGGCGCCAATGGTCCTTCTCGCTCAAGTGAGATGGGGAAGCGAGGAGGAGAGGTTGCTATCTAGGGGGGCAGCGACGGTGTTGGTCGATCGACCGGGAAACAGCGCCGATAGTGGGAAAGAGGCAGCAAGGGTCGCTGTAGGGCGCAGCCTAACGGAGAGCAAGGGCGACGGTCGGGAAGAAGGGAAGTAGGGAACCCTTCTCGGTGGCCGCTTGGGTAACAACCCTTTTTCCTTTTTTTTTTTTTTGAATAGTTACATTGCAGCGAGAACGCCAAGGATCGCTACTCTGATACTAAATGATAAGACCCTAAAGTCTTATCGTAAAAAAGAAGAAAAAAAAGGGGATGATCACTTCGAGGGGATCAACCTCCTTGATCGCTTCGAGGGGATCGACCTCCTAGGGTTTATCAAAAGACGGAATAGTATTTTTCATAGATAACTGAAGAGAAGCAGTTACATCCCTATTTATAGAGTTCCGACTTTAACTAAACTAAACAAACTTAATAAATATGTAAAAAATAAAATTAAAGCATAGAAAATAAAAGGAAAAATAAAAGGATCCTAATAGCACATTCTCCGAGACTATATCAGGTGGTGGTACCGCCTAAACATAGTCTCCGAGAGACTATCAAGCGGTGGTACCACCAAGTGATAGGGTGCCAGGTGATGGTACCGCTCTATCAAGCGGTGGTACTGTTTAGTGTCAGAAAGCACTAGCGATGATATTGCCAGTACTCGGAAGACCCGGGATGAGATATTTTTAGGCTCTAGGTTTGAATCTACTTGAGGCCTATAAATACCTCTCTCATCCCTAGTTAACACACACAAGTACAAAGAGTTTAAAAGTGAGAAAACGCTATAGTAATCACCGGAAAAATCTCTTCCTCTAAGTTCCAAGTTTAGAATTGTATTTAGAGAGGAGTGTGTGCTTGTAAATATTGTCTCCTAAACCTATGAAAAGGAGAAGAGGGTTGTAAAAGGGTAGTTGGTCTTTGTCCATCGAATAAATACCGTTAGTAGATGCTAGTGGCCTCGATGGAAGAGAAATCGGGAGTGGATGTAGATCATGATGACCAAATGACTATAAACTCGGTTTGCATTTCTTTTGAGCAATTTACTTTAACTACAAACTTCCTTACTTGCTATACTCTTCCGTATGCTTTCAATTTAAGCATCTTTACGAAATAGGTTTTTATCGTATGAAGATTTTTGAACCGACGACTTTTATCCGCTGCACTAATTCAACCTCCTCTTTTAGTGTCGACTCGTTCCTAACGGTTGGTATCAGAACCACGTTATTTCTCATTTGGTTTAACACCCAAGAAAAATAACTCTTTTTGAATTTCATAAGGGTTTTTCTATCATTCGTCCCCCATGTTCAATGAGATAGACTATATTTACTGAAAAACTCGAATGAGAGTTTTCATACTTTTTATGGATTTGAATTTATGAAATATTATTGAAAATAATTTTAAAAAATTTTCTACTCTAATAAAAGAATGGAATGATTTGAAGAACAACATGTAAATACAAAGAACATCACCAAGATTACTAGTGCCAATATTTAACCTTATCAACAACTACAGGTCAGTTGGTCTTCCATCGTTATCATAGCATGTGTTATGTATCTAATAAATTCTGGTTGGACAATCTACCATAATCCATTACTCTGATGAAATTATCTCCCATGTTCCACATGTGAGAGCTTGTAGCCACCTAGTTATCATCTTTGTCTTTTGTCAAATGAAAAATCAACGGAGATCACACTGCTTACATGACCATCAGTCTCATGTGTCATTTGCAGCTCTGATGAACCTCCGTATTCTTTCATCTCTTGTTCTTCTTTCATTAATCCTTTTGATGTTGCGGGCTTTCTGTAGTGGGAAAATGATTCGTCAAATGAATGATGGGGTGGTGGGGTCAACTCCTCGGGATCATATTGGTCATCGTCCATGGTGAATTTCTTGGGAGAGTTTTGCAGACTCTCTGGCTCATTATGATGATACTGTAAGACGTGAAGTGGTGATAAGCGATGGGTTGGAGTAGCTGGCCTGCTTGTAGACAAAGAAGACGTCACACTTGCAGACCTCCTGTTCTCTTTCAAGCGCTCCCTCGCAGTGTGATGCCACTTTCTTAGAGCAGTTGCTACACTCTCATTAAAGATGGTAGGCTTCAGATTAGACCCCATCTGTATAAGATACAACATTTGTATGTTTTTCAGACTACATATGTAGGATGTTCTTTCTCTTTTATTTTTTTTTCGAAAAGCATGTTTGATTATGTAATATACCTGTGTTACCAGTGCATAGAGAGGTAGTGTAACATAGCTACATAGGACCTGTATGAGAACACTGGAAAAACAAGATGCGCAAGTTAGAACTTTTGGGTTGTATTGAATGTGTTTCACAGTTTAATGAGAATATTTATAAATTTGGCATCAATCGAATACTGAAATAATGCACAGTGCTCAGATCAAAAGCTTCGGGAATTAATCTTTTATAGTCCGAACAACTTTTTATCTCATATTTTATCATACCTAGGATGAGGACATATATATACCAAAGAGAATTTTTTGGTTTGTTGTTGGTTCGCTTCATTTCGGTTTAAATCCTTTAAAAAGCGATGCTCATTGTAAGATGTGTATTAGCTAACTCTACTGTTATTTGGCAAAAAGTGCAAGGTATTTTTTTTTTTTTCCCCAAATAAAATTCTCTAATGCATAAGTAGAGAATTTTCGCATAAGCTAGTGTATTAGCTAACACTAGCAAATTTTCTCTAATGCATAAGTAGTATTTTCGCATGTAGAAATTTTTTTAGAAAACTGAACTGCATAGTTTAGCATGTCGACTATATCACGTCATCGCATTGCATTTGTTTGTAAATTCATATATAGCTGGTTATTGCTTGGACAAAACAACTGCAAGAAAAGAGTAGGAAAACTAACCCCATGGAGATTCGAATAACTATGTCTTCTATACTTTTGTGGAAGCATGAAGGGTAGCCAAACTCATACTGCAAATGATTCCAAGTATCAATAACGTCAAATTAAGTTATCATTTTAATTTGCTATATCTACGAAAGTTTGGTTAAGGTTATGGATGATAAGTCTTTTTTTTTTTTTTGTTTAATTTCTCACCCAACTCCAGGCAAAGAAGGCGAGCTGAAATGCATTCTGCAAAGGAGAAAGTGTTGAATTACGCTACAATTATAGTTATTTAGAAAATTTTGATTTAATAAAAATTACCTGAAATAGGACAAAATGAATTAGAAAGAGTAGAAGGCCTGGGCGGTTGAACCAGAAGAGTTTGTCTCCAGGACGAACTACTGGGACACCCTTAACAACATCCCCACGTTCCATAATTTGTATAGCCATCTTTGTAATTATGACTTGAAGTTTTGTTCCAACCATGAGAACTATCTGCAAATATACTTACTATTGATAAACAGTTTATCATAAGTTCGTACTAACTCAGCAAAATGTACTTACTATTGAATTATCTTCCTATCGTCATGTCATACATAGTTCATGGCATGCTGAGAAGATCACATGCTTTTTATTAACTGATTTGCCTATGATTTGTTCAATCATGTTCCATAGCTGAGATTAAGCTAACACTTGATAGGATGCTCGTGTACATCGCCAGATAAATTTTTTATTTCTTGTTCACGGTAACATATACTTTGGTACAAAACTTTCATAAGCATTGAGGACTGACCATTTACTGACATGCTAAGATCATGTGCAAGTGTTTCCGTAATTGAGAAAAAGTAATGACTTAACAGGAAGTAGAAGTGAAAGTTAGTGTTGGAGAATGCAATTTAGACCTACAATCAAAGGGATAAATGGCAGCCATAAAGAGGAACGCCAACCTGAGAACATATAACAACCATTGAACTGTCACCTCCGTGCACATAATAATATCATAGGCAGAATTCGGAAACAGGAAATGTCAATACATACCATGCGTATTAAATAGCAGGAAGCATACTGCAATGAACCATATTGTGGGGCTACAAATGTTAAATTGAAGAAGAAGAATAAGAAAAAAAAAAAAAAAAAAAAAGCCGATGAAACAAACAACTGAAAATTTTGAAGGTGTTGGCATTAATGCACATTCTAATGGCGACTTAATTTTGGTGGGGAGCATATAAATCAATCGTCATACCTTATCCCAACTACAACTTTAAAATCCTCTTCAAGCGACCGCTTTATATACTTCTGAAAGTTAAACTTGCTTGAACTTTGCGGCGCCAAGTGTGCCTGAGATTCTTGTAGTGTGAATTTGCAGCTTGTGTAGCTAAGGCAAGTACTATGTTGTTTGATAGAACCAATGACTAGCTACTTACTATGATGAACCCATGTCGTAGCGTCAAATAATCAACTTTAGAAACTGAGCTCACAAATTGTCTGATAAAGCAGACCTGTCGCAAAAGATGGTCAAACAAATGGTAAATATAAGGAACATAATGGAGTGTTTTTTTCTTTCTTACATTTGATCTTCCTTCATGATATTACAAGCAAAGAGGAAGATCAGCCCACGGTAAGTGACACAGATTATTGGTTTCAAAACAAGGAAATCGTTGATATTTAAGGCTCCTTATGTTTTTGCTATTGCTATCGTCATCTAATTTTTCTCTCTTCTTGATCATTCATTATCTACAAGCACTGCTTTCTCTTCCATTTTAACTGCTGCTAGACATTTTTTAATTTTCGTGTAAGAAACAACAATCTATTTTCCTAGAAAGAGCTAATGATCAGCATAGCATTATTTAAAGAGTCTATCCTATCCTACTGGAACATTACTGGAGTTCCCTGATATGCTACTAGTGCAGGTTTCGTACAAAGTAAAACAGGATGTACTGGATTTAGATCTTACAATCCAGACGAGAACATGCGACTTGCTCCAGAAATTCAAGTGCCGACGGCCAAATGATGTATCCCTTGCAAATCTAAACCTGTCAGGATCTGTTTAAATATTTTGGACAGAGTTGCAACACATTCATCAGTGCTATTCAAGTGCAATGCAATACAATACATCAACACAAAGCAACATGTAGAGGCATACTAATGTACCATGAGAGAATTGGTATTCAGCTGTTTTAGTCTCTAATTCCCACGATTTCCACCTTCTCATCTGTATTGTATGTGGTACATGCATCGCCCATAACATATATAAGTTGATGTTTGTTATGAATCAAGTTCAAGCCATTGTATTAATTAAACACTGCCGTCCGTACCTTCAGTCTACCCAGAGCCATGGTGACCACGCAGTAAAGGATGTGGGAGACGGCCAAGGCAAAAATGAAAATGTGAAGCTGATTGATGCCTTCGGTGGAAATGAAAGGAACTTTTCCCTGTATGATTTGGCATCGAGATGTTAGGAAACTTTATTGGAAGCTTTTGAAATCAGAGACATCAAGAGCCGATGGCGAGCAGACTGATCTCGATAGCATATCACTATTGGCTTAGTGAGGTGGAACTTTATGATAGGAAAAGGCTTAAGATTGAACTAATCAATTATGGTAGAGAACGTTGTACGGTTTGACGAAACTTCAGGTGGGGAGATAATTAAGTCAAGTATATTAATTATGAATGTTCAAAGATGCCAAGTTCACTCATTTTGTCATTTGATTTTCTTTTTTAAATCTATCATCTATGTTGACAGAGGATGAAAGGAGGTTTCTTGCCTTGGCTGAACATTTGTCTGTTGACCCTCCTCCAACTAAAATGCGTCGGAATCTGTCCGTGGAGTCAGCACTTTGCAGAAGCCTTCGTCCGTTGTTGTTTTCGTTTGAATCCTCGGACCGGTGCTCGTCATCGCCTGCGATGACAGCCTCTTCCGAGGCCTTACATGGGTGCCATGAATTGCCAACACTCTCGGACACACATATCTCTGATATGAGGTTTTGGCTCACAGAAAGAAGCAAGGATATGAAGCCCAGCAGCATCAATTCTGTGAGACAAAAAAACTATGTTGCATCGATTTCTCTTTCTCTTGTTCCATTGGTAGTTGTTATGTCAACACTAACGAAGGTAGGTAATTAATGTAGAACCACAAACCAGATTTGATCTTTTCTAGTGCTTCATATAGTGCGCTTTTGTGATGCTTTCTTAACCACTGCAGGAGGCCAGTTTAGCTATTGCTGATGATGCATCCAACCAGCATGCACAAATTGTTGGGACATGAAACAAACTTGCCTTGCCAATACGGTGGATGATTTGCTCGATGATGATCGAGAGGATGACAAGAACCAAGCAAACTGCGGCGACTGCCCACGTCGGAGTCTCCACCAACGATCGACTACTACTGCCATCACCACCACCGCCGGCCATGGGCGCGTACCCTTCGATCCCAAGAACAAATGTTAGGGATAGTATGGAAAATATGATTTCTACAATCGACAAAAAGGTGAAGAAGATATATAGACATTGAGGGAGAGATGATGATTTCGGATGGCTTCTTTTTTGTTTTCTTTTGCTTTTTTCCTTTACAAGCCTTCATCGTTTCTATCATGTCATAAATATAAGTGAGAAGGCTGGTATGCTTACGTACTTGGCGGCGGCTAGGTGAGAAGGGCCGGTTTGCTTATGTGTTTGTCGGCGCCTAGAATCATTTAATACCAATCTCTTCAAGTCATATATTACGGTTATAAACCCTGATGTCACTTAACAGGATCGACTGTCCTATGGACCCTCTAAAGCTGTCTTATGGATCTCTGCAGATAACATAAAAGCAGCTTGTAGATCCTTTAGGTTATATCTTCTAAATAGGATTTTTGTTATGCAAGAAAGTGATTGTTGTAAATTCTATTCGAAGTAATTGTAATGTAACAGCTACAAATAGTTTCAATCTATAAATAAATAAATAAATAAATATATATATATATATATATATATATATATATATATATATATATATATATATATATATATATATATATATATATATGTTGGGTCCAGCCTGTGGGCTTGGATAATTGTGCCTATTGAGCCCAAATCAACAAATCAAATAAATCAATAGAGAAAGAGAAAAATTGAGTGAGAGAGTAGCGTCCACAGTGAGCGTGTAACGTGCAGAAAGAAGATTAGGTTTCTGAGTTTTCTGCTTGACGATCGATGACCAAACGTTGTCAGTTTCAGCCCAAATTTTATGTGAAAAATCCTTGCAGCAAACTCTACAATTCTAACGATGTTGATCTGCAGTTTACCCTCTCTAAGATACTTTCCTACGATATCCACTCCGTGAGACCTATAATTTTCTTTTGAGGAGATCCATTCTATGTGATGAAGATATGCTATTCTTGAGTCAAGATCTATGATCTTGATATTATTCTGATCCTCTAGTTATTCTAGAGAAGACCTACTGTAAACCTGTTATCATTATTATTGATAGTGGAAGTTTGAGGTGGACTACGATCCCGTGGTTTTTCCCACATTGGGTTTTTCACGTTAAAAAGATTTGGTCTCATTGTGTGATTGATTTATTGCTCTATTGTTTATACTGTGCTGATTGATTTAGCATTTTGATATCAAGTTGGTATTTTGATGAGGAACCTATTTTGATACACAAAGAGGGAAAAGAATTATTCCGCATTAACAGGTTTCTTCCCAACAAGTGGTATCAGAGCATCAGGTTGTTTGGTGCTAGTTTTCTTATGTGATTGAAATGGAGTCAGATGGTATGATTAAATTGAACTCATCAAATTATTCCACTTGGAGAGGCATCTGATGGAAGATTTGCTCTATTGCAAAGATTTATATAAGCCTATCAAGGTTAAAGATAAACCTTCTACTATGGACGATGAAGAATGGGAAGTTCAACATAGAAAAGCTATTGCCTATATTAGAAGATGGATGGATATAAACTTGCATGAGCATATTTCAGATGAAACCAGAGCTGATGTTGTATGGCAAACGTTAGAAAACCTTTTTGCGAAAAAGACTGTGGGAAATAGAATTTCTCTCCTCAGAAGGCTTGTAAATTTGAAGTATAAAGATGATGGTGGTAACATTGTTGAGCACATAAGCCTATTTCAGAGTCTTGCAAACAAGTTGGTTGCTATGAAAATGAATATAGATGATAAGATGCAGGGATTATTACTTCTCAGCTCTTTACCAGAAAGTTGGGAAACGTATGTGGTGACTATTTGTAACTCCACGCCAGAGGGGACTCTAACTATAGATATGGTTAAAGACAGTTTGCTAAATGAAGATGCCAGAAGGAAAGAACAGGGTGAATCTTCTTCTAGGGCATTTGTTACTGAAAAATAAGAAAGACGTGGAAGAAGTCATAGCAGAAATCTACATGGATATAGAGGAAGATCTAAGTCTAGAAGAGATAACAAATGTTTTCACTGTAACAGGCCAGGTCACATGAAGAAAGAGTGTAGGTTTTGGAAGCGAGAACAGAATGAAATGAAGAAAAATGAGAAAGAGACTAATACAATTGTTGCTGAAGGTAATATCACTATTGTCTGTGATGAAGGTTGTGTTAGCCTTGTAGCTCAGGATAGTAATTGGGTAATTGACTCTAGTGCTTCATTTTATGTCACTTCTCATGGTGATTTCTTTAGATCTTACATTACTGGTGATTTTGGTAATGTCAGAATGAGAAATAGTGGTACATCTAAGATTGTGGGTATTGGAGATATTTGCTTGGAGACCAGTATTGGGAGCAAATTAATACTCAAAGATATAAGGCATGTTCCAGATATTCGTCTTAACTTGATATCTACAGGTAGACTTGATGATGAGGGCTTTGCACATTATTTTGGTGATAGTAAATGGAAACTCACTAAAGGTTCTCTAATTGTGACAAAAGGAAAGAAGATTAACTCTTTTTATGTCATGGAAGCTAAGCTACACAAAGGAGAGATTAATGCAATTCGAAAAGGTGAAAGTATAGATCTTTGGCATAAGAGGCTTGGACATATCAGTGAGAAGGGACTTCAAACTCTTGCTAGAAAGCAGTTCTTACCAGAGTTGCAAGGTACATCTCTTAAATCTTGTGATCATTGCTTAGCTGGAAAAACACATAGAGTTGCATTTCAAACATATCCATCATCTAGAAAATATGATGTTATTGATTTAGTTCATACTGATGTTTGTACTATGCAAACTAGAACTCTTGGAGGTGCTCTTTATTTTGTTACTTTTATTGATGACCATTCTAGAAAAGTGTGGGCTTTTGCTTTGAAATCTAAAGACCAGGTACTCGATGCTTTCAAGGAGTTTCATGTCAATGTTGAAAGAGAAACTGGCAAAAAACTAAAGTGTATTCGATCAGATAATGGTGGCGAGTACAGGGGTCCTTTTGAGAATTATTGCAGGTTTCATGGTATCAGGCTTGAGAAAACAGTTCCTAAAACTCCTCAACAGAACGGTGTGGCAGAAAGGATGAACAGAACCATTGAAGAAAGGATTAGGTGTATGCTTTCCCACGCCAAGTTACCAAAGTCATTTTGGGGGGAGGCTATGAGAACTACAGTTGACCTGATAAATCTTTCTCCATCAGTTCCTCTGCAAGGTGATGTTCCAGAGAGAGTATGGAGAGGAAAAGATATATCTTATAATCATTTGAGAGTCTTTGGGTATAAAGCATTTGTTCATATTCCCAAAAATGAGAGGTCCAAGCTTGATAATAAGGCAAAAGTATGTATCTTTTGGGATATGGTCATGAAGAGTTTGGGTACAGATTATGGGATCCAGTGAACAAGAAGATTATTAGAAGCAGAGATGTTGTGTTTCTTGAAGACCAATTGTTTGTTGATGGTGATAATGTTGAGAAGCCAGAAACCTCTGTTTATATTTCTTGGAGTTTGGGTCCAGTTCCTTCACCTGTAGTTCATGATGATCATGGTGGAGATGAACAAGAAGATTGTGGTGATAATACTAGTGATGATACACCTACAGTTGATGATGCTGAACCAACTGAACAGGCACCTCCACCACCAGTTGAGATTCCATTGAGAAGATCCACTAGAGAGCGACAACCCTCTACCAGATATCCTTCACATGAGTATGTTATGCTTCTTGTGGGGGAGAGCCGAAACTTACCAAGAAGCTATTCTACATGAGAATAAGAGTGAGTGGGTTAAAGCCATGCAAGAAGAGATGAGATCCTTGCTTGAGAACCATACCTATGACTTGGTAAAGTCAAAAAAGAGAAGAAAGCTCTCAAGAATAAGTGGGTTTATAAATTGAAGACCGAAAATAATAGCTCACAACAAAGATACAAGGCACGACTAGTTGTGAAAGGATTCAAATGAAAGAAAGGTATTGACTTTGAAGAAATATTTTCTCTGGTTATGAAAATGTCCTCTATCCGAGTTGTTCTTGGTTTTGGTGCCAGCTTGAATTTAGAAGTTGAGCAACTTGATGTACAAACAAAGATTTCTTCATGGTGACTTAGAAGAAGAAATTTACATGGAGCAACCAAGGTTTCAAAGTCAAGGGAAAAGAAAAATCTGGTATGTAAGCTTAGGAAAAACTTATATGGACTCAAACAGGCACCTAGACAGTGGTACAAGAAGTTTGATTCCTTTATGATGAGCCAAGGGTATGATAGAACCACATCTGATCATTGTGTGTTTATGAAGAAATTTTCAGATGATGATTTTATTATTTTACTGCTATATGTTGATGATATGCTGATTGTTGGCCATAATGTTGGAAAAATTGAAAAGCTTAAAAGAGAGCTAAGTAAGTCTTTTGCCATAAAAGACTTAGGATTGGTGAGACAAATACTTGGCATGAAGATTCTTCGTGATAGGAAGAAAAGGAAGATTTGGCTATCTCACGAGACTTACATTGAAAAGGTTCTTGAAAGATTCAACATGAGTAAAGCCAAAGCAGTTTGTTCCCCACTTGCAGGTCATTTCAAGCTTAATTCGAAACAATATCCTACAAGTGAGAAAGAAAAAGAAGAAATGTCCAGAGTGCCTTACTCATCTGTAGTAGGCAGTTTGATGTATGCTATGGTTTGTACTAGGCCAGATATAGCTCATGCAGTTGGAGTTGTCAGCCGATTTCTCTCTAATCCTGGAAAGGAACATTGGGCAATAGTGAAATGGATATTAAGATATCTAAGAGGTACTTCCAGATTGTGTTTATGTTTTGGCAGTGATGAACCTGTGTTAGAAGGCTACACAGATGCAGACATGGCAGGTGATACTGATTCCAGGAAGTCCACTTCAGGATTCTTGATGACATTTGCAGGAGGAGCAGTCTCTTGGCAGTCTAAGTTACAGAAGTGTGTTGCTCTATCAACCACAGAAGCAGAATACATAGCAGTTACTGAAGCCTGCAAGGAAACTTTATGGATGAAAAAGTTTCTACAGGAATTGAGCTTGAAACAGGAAGTATATAATGTTTACTGTGACAGTCAGAGCGCCATTCACCTCTCCAAGAATTCAACATATCATTCTAGATCCAAGCATATTGATGTGAGATATCATTGGATTCGTGATGTGCTTGAGATAAAAGAATTACAGTTGGAAAAGGTACATACCAATGAGAATGGTTCAGATATGTTGACAAAGTCTTTGTCTAAGGAGAAGCTTGAAGCATGTAGGCGAAGAGCGAGCTTGGTACAGCCCATCATATGAGCTGGAGGGGGAGAATTGTTGGGTCCAGCCCATATGTGGGCTTGGACAATTGGGCCTATTGAGCCCAAATCAACAAATCAAAGAAATCAAGAGAGAAAGGAAAAAATTGAGTGAGAGAGTAGCGTGCATAGTGAACGTGCAGCGTGCAGTCTGCAGCGTGCGGCGTGCAGAGAAAAGAGGAGAGAGAAATACAGAGAGAAAGATTAGGTTTCTAAGTTTTCTGCTTGACGATCGGTGGCCAAACGTTGTCAGTTTCGGCCCAAATTTTATGTGGAGAATCCTTGCAGCAAACTCTACAATTCTAACGGTGTTGATCTGCAGTTTACCCTCTCTAAGGTACTTTTCTACGATATCCATTCCGTGAAACCTAGAATTTTTTTTTGAGGAGATCCATCCTATGTGATGAAGATATGCTATTCTTGAGCCAAGATCTATGATCTTGATGTTATTCTGATCCTCTAGTTATTCTAGAGAAGACCTACTGTAAACCTGTTATCATTATTATTGATAGTGGATGTTTGAGGTGGACTACGGTCCCGTGGTTTTTCCCATATTGGGTTTTCCACGTTAAAAAGATTTGGTCTCACTGTGTGATTGATTTATTGCTCTATTGTTTATACTGTGCTGATTGATTTAGCATTTTGATATCAAGTTGGTATTTTGATGAGAAACCTATTTTGATATACAAAGAGGGAAAAAAATTATTCCGCATGTTTCTTTCCAACAATATATATATATATATATATATATATATATATATATATATATATATATATATATATATATATATATATATATATATATATATATATATATATATATATATATATATTCAACATTGTTATGAATAATGAAGAAGCATGATATGGACATCACCTGACAATAATGTGGTCGCAACTTGGATGACACTCATTACCACATAGCGCGTGTACATCACTTTTCATCATCTTGGTTTGCATACAAGTAATTTTTTTGTCTTTTCCCTTTTTTGACATGTATAGTAGTATTTTAACTAGATATTTTATTGGACTGAACATGGGTTATAGCCGATGACAACTAGCATCTAGGCTAAAAGGTTGGAAAGACTTTCTTTAAGTTTGTAAGAACAATCTAAATGATTACAACTTTCGAGGGCTTATAATATATTTCAGTATGGTACAACAAGTTTTCCTTTTGTCGTTTTCTCTGTTCTTCTGTGTCGTCGACTAAGAACAACTCTCAATGTTCCTCATTTAATTTCTATCACTTCCTTCCTTTTTCAATGTCGATCTAAACGTGATACGTGTGTGAATCTGACTGCAGAACTATTCTTAGCCTACAGGGCAAACTTTGTCCCCTGAATTTTCAATATATAAATATGATAAATGCACATGTATATAACTCGACGACAAACATATATTTGTCCCCAAGTACAGATCAATGATTCCTCCCTCAAGTCGATTCTATGTGCGATAAACATGTGGAAGTAACCTTACTCATCTCGTATAAGCAGAACGATCGTCTTTTTTTATTTCATCTTCATGACACAATGATTGACATGCATGTGTCAGTCTACATGTTGACATGAGAATAAGATATGAGCATGCATATGGGTTTAGACTGATGCAAGTCGACGGTAATTTAACGAGGACGTGAAAGTTAAATCGATCACTCATTAATTAGGTCGAGTGAGAAATAAAATGAAAAAAAGCAGCATGGGAAATTCTTGGATCGAGGAGGATTAGTTTTCTCTAAGAAATTGGTGAACAAGGAGTTGGTTTTTAATGACGATGTTTTCTTCCTTCTTTCCTAACTACATCGCCATCCTTTTTCTGGTTTTTTCCTGTTTGTCAACAAATTAGAACTTTCCAGCTGAAATGTCCAATATTCTCCCATCGGGTAGATACAAAAGAAACTTCAAGTTATACGATGTGACGGTACTTTTTGTGTGTGTGACACGTTGACTTGGATATATACATCATAAGGTGGATTGAATGGAGGAGAAAATGCAAAAGACGTACGTACGGACACTCAATCTAAGCTATATTTTTCATTCATGCAACTGGACATCCAAGGGAATAAAAAGATTATTTATTTATTTATTTTTATTTCATAGGGAATATAAACAAATTAGGTTTATGCAGATGATACGTGGGATATTGACAACTCCAATTGTCAATTCCTCAATGCATGCCATGCCGTCTCACCCCATCTCTGGAAATTAAGGGCAATCGGTGACATGCATGGTCTGTGAAGAAAAATAAGAAACACAACAAGAAGTATCGTCACACCTGCCCAAGTTTGCGTTGATTTCTAAACAAGGACAAGGAAGGCTTGGTCTGGAATACAAGTCAAAGGCTGCACACCATTATCCAGGAAATATCATTGGAGGAGGAAGGTGCAAGTTTGAAGAATCAACTTCATGAGTCCGTCAAAATACCCCAACTTCCTCCCATGTTTTATAAAATTCTGTATGCTGATTCTTTTCCTAATTTGATGTCAGATGCACACCTCACAAAATCATAACTCTCTTTCTTTCTCTCTCATCTAACTAGGGTTTATTTAACCTGGACGAGGTGTTGTGTATTTTACCTATCTCGGTCCGGGAGTGAATCGAGATGAGGATCATATCATTCCGCTGGTGGTTAGGATTAGTGATCGCATCTTCACAAACAAGAATCTCAAGGATGCGTTTGATCTCCTTAAATCTAGTGCCACTGCCTGTCGTTGCCGATTACCCCATCCTCTAGTGCTTCTCCTCTTCTTCCTCTCTCCTCGCCTCTGCCCCCACCTCCTTCTCCTCTTCTTCTTCCTCGAGCCCTCACCCTATGGTACCGAAGCACATGCTGATATACCATATGTCAGATACGAACCAAGTCTATACTGATCCAACTAGAGACTGATATAGGTCCACTACTTGCTTCAGATCTAGCATGATTTAACAAAGTTTGCAGACTCCAAAATAATTTAAGATAGATATAGGGATATGAGTTCGCTATGGCAGTGTTCATTTGCTCTCCCCAAAAGCAAGGCTTGCTGTTAATCTTTCGTTTCATGTTCAGATCCCCAAACAAGGAGAGATTGTGTTTGTTTTTGCTTCTGCCATGGTAGTCAAAGTTTGAAACTTACTTCTTGCCACATAGATTAAGATAAAATAAGATCATTCATGTAACTATTTAACCTGATCTAGCTAACTATGTCCGCGTGCAGTTAACTTGCATTCATCGTCGTCGGCAAACTAAACCTTTGATGTACTAGTGCTCATTCTCTCTCCAAAAGCATGACTAGCGTTGCAGATCCTCAAGCAAGGACCACACATTAAGAAACTTCCAGTGGCCGTGTCTCAAGGCTTCTAACATCGAGAAACTTCCTGTTTGAGAGGTTCAGGTACGTTTTGTTGCTATTTAATATGATCTAACTATGTCTAAGAGATCTTTAGCTAAGTACAGGGAGATGATTTTTACGGATCAGTGTTCATTTACTCTCTCTAAAAGCATGACTTGCCGTTGCATATCCTTAAACGAGAAGAGATGAAGCTTGTTTCTATTCACGTCAAAAGCCATGGGTATTCATAGTTTTACCCTTCATTAACCTCAAAAGAAAAAAGAACCAACATCCTTATCCTAATGCAACAATATCAGCATAGCTTTAGTGGCGTACCTCAGTAGGTACGTGATGCAGTACTGGAACAGCAAGAGAGGGAAGTTTCAGCTCCCAAGAGACTCTGCCCTCTCCCACCGGGAAATGAAACCAGTGGAGGATCTCAAACTGCAAAACCAGATATATGTCGATGTACTCGTCAATATCAGATTGCTTGGCCTGTTTGTATGTATATATAGGCTATAGGCGTAACTGATGACGACATGAGGAAGTCTGGAACAGATCTTCCCAGAGAAAAGTGAGGCCACTCGAACATTGTAGACTAATCAGACTCCAAGGAAGCCCACCGTTTGTTTATGGAGCGTCGAACGAGTCAATTTGAAAAGGCTGGTGAGTACACACGATACATGTTGATTCCATGGCCACATGTTGATTCCATGGCCCGCCCGGCACTAATGGCTCCATAAATAATTTCTGCTTTCTTCATGTGTTTGTGTGTGCATACGTTTGCAAGGTCGCAAGTCCAAGCACTTTGGTATAGCTTGAAATGACCAGTTCAAACATCAATCTTCTGATGGTAAATGCTCCATTGGACCATCTGATACAAAGGGAAGCTTAGTTTTTTATTGTATACATGTGGAGAGTCCGATGGGAATATAAACAAGAATAATCTTTGTATATGAACAAATACTAGAAGATCATAATACGTAGCAAAATTAAATGGAAGCACAATCAAACAGAACACCAAGATATACGTGAAAAACCCCTCCAATGTGAAGGATAAAAACCACGGGGCAAACTAGAAATAATCCACTATGAGAATAATGAATATACAAATCTCAATCTCTTGCCCTAAACCCTAGCAACAATCTCAAGAGAATAACTAGGATACAAGGATCACGTCACTGCCCACAATATCTAAAACCTCCTCAAGTAATCACAGCAAGAGTCTACTATAGATTTGATCTAACCTGAGATAGAACACTACTAGATGATTGAGAACAGCCTCTCTGCATTGTTCTTGTCTTCTTCCCTTTCTTTCTTTTCCTTTTCTGCCTTGTTTTCCTCATTTTCTTTGGAATCCCGTTGCTGTTTTCTTCTCCCACGTTGCTGCCCTATTTATGCCTTTTTCTGCCTCTAAAACATAGCCACCACACCCCTCATAATATTACTTAGGGTTATATTAAGAGGGGGTGTGGACTGTGGGCTGCCCAAGCCCACTATGGGCTGAATTTGTGGGCTACCATCCCAACAACCTCCCTCTTCAGCCCATAAGGGAGGTTGTCCCATGACTCCTCAATGTGAAGCCATGCCGACCAGTTGTCGGCATATCTCTTGCCTTTCTTTTGGTAAGATCTTCATTCCATTTGGTAGTAGTACCAAATCATAAGTGTGGTTCTTCTGAAGAGCATCCATCTCTTCTTGCATAGCAACTAATCACTTCTCTTTCTGCTCACTTTCAATTACTTCCTAGTAACTCTCTGGTTCACCTACATCAATAAGCATCATATACTCATCTGTAGAGTATCTTCTGGAAGGTTGACGTTGTCTAGAAGATCTTCTCAATTGAGGTTCTGCTGGAACTTGCTCTCCTACTTCTTCTTGCTCAACATGTCCTGCAGGTAGATCAACATCAGGCTCTACACCATCTTCCTGCACATCTCCCCCATCACCCTGATATATTGGAGGGATAACTGGGTCACAATCTGCTAATTCTTCTGCAGAAGTATTGGTTGGTGCCTTCTTCTTCAAATCTTTAAAAGTTTGATCCTCAAAGAAGACTACATCTCTGCTTCTAAACACCTTCTGCTTTTCTAGATCCCAAAGCCTGTAACCAAAATGATCATGTGAGTAACCAAGAAAAAACATTCTTTAGTCTTACCATTCAGCTTGGACCTCTCATTATCTAGAACATGTGCAAATGCACGACAACCAAATACTCTCAAATGCTTGTAGGAAACATCTTTCCTCGGCCATACATGCTCTGCAACATCACCATCTAGGTTTATACATTGTGATAAGTTGATCACATCAACTACGGTCCTCAAAGCCTCATCCCAAAACCTTTTGGGTAGCTTGGCCTGTGAAAGCATACATTTGATCTTTTCTATGATGGTGCGGTTCTGTTGAATCTCATATTTTGATGATGAAACTACTTGATATATGTTTATGATTTAATCTGCGTCTTGAGTGACGCAGGGTGCTTCGATCAGGATGAGACAATTAAAGCAGGAAAATCATGTTGTGCCGAAGGAACATGTCAGAAGATTGAACGTCGGGCCGGTGGATCGGTCGACGTATCGACAGAAGGCTTCGAGCCGTGGACTCGGGCATCGGGCCAAGAAGAGCGGGTATTGTGCCAAGGATATCGGAGTTGCGGAGTCAACTGGCCGATTGGGCAATAGGCTGCAAGAGAGGACGATGCGCCGAAGAATCGGACGAATGACATGTCGAGGGACCAATGACATGTCGGACAACTTGGTTAAATTGCTTAGGATTAATTGTCTCGATCGAAGTTTTGTTTTAAGTGTGCAGGATTAACTACGATGAAAGTTAGACAAGCAGCAGGAGTTGCGCCGGAGTCAAGATCATGATCACGTTGGGAGTTCGAGAGTTCGACGGAAGTTCGGACGATCGTCGGAGGTTCTGCGAGAACAGATCCGAGAAGTCCAAAAGCTTGCCAAGCGAAGCTCGTCGGAACTCGCCAAGTGGATCGTCGCAAAGTCCAGGAGTTTGCCGAAAGTCGGCAGAAGAATCACCGAGGGTTCATCGGATGATCGACGGAAGTTCGCCGGAAACTCGCCGGAAGAAGCGATTGACGCATCGGAGCAAACCTGCAGAAATTGTCTTAGATTTAATCGTAGTTAGCACATTGATTAAGTTGGAAAATGGGAGGTGATCCCATTAAGCTTAATCTTGGGGCAATTGGGCCCCCGAAAAGATTGAAATTGGGCGAATGGAGCTAACCATTCGGACCGATTGCACCAAGAGGTGCAACCGCCTAGGCCGGGAGGTGGCACCGCCTGGGCTATGTCTCCCTAGCGAGGCCGGGCAGTGCAACCGCCCCACCAAAGAGGTGCAACCGCCCGTGGTTCAGTCTCCGAGCGAGACCGGGCGGTGCAACCTCCTCTGTCGAGAGGTAGCACCGCCGAGCTCAAGTTTCGAAGCTCTGCCGGGCGGTGCAACCTCTCTAGTCGGCGGTGCAACCGCTTTGAGCTCGGTCTTCGAGCTCGGCAGAGGTGCAACGCCTCGACAGAGGTGGCACCGCCCGAGGCTCGATCTTCGAAGCTCTGCCAGGGTGCAACCTCTCGCTTAGGAGGTGCAACACCGATCCCGAATTCGGGGATTTGATCGCTTTGAGCTCCAAATTTGAACTGGGTTGGGGCCTATAAATACCCCACCCATTCAGCACAGAAAGAGCAAGATACCTACACCGAAATCTTGATCTTCTCTGTGATTCTTGAGCTCAAAATTGTTGTAAAGCCTTTAAGTCTCCTCCTTCTGTTCTTTAAGTTTCTGAATTGTAAAAGTGAGGAGAGAAAGGTTCTGTAAGGGTTGTCTCCTGAGCCCATCAAAAGGAGTGAAACTGTAAAAGGACAGTTGGCCTTCGCCCATTGAAGGAAGGCAGCTAGTTGACGTCGGTGACCTCGTCGGAGGAGGAAGCCAAAAGTGGAGTAGGTCAAGACGGACCGAACCACTCTAAATCTCTGGTTTGCTTTTACTTTGAGCACTTTATCATTACTACAAACCTCCTACATAGCTACTGCCCTCTGCGCTTTTACGAACGAGTCTCTAAGTTCTGATCTTTCCGAATCTGCATTCAGACGTAAATCGGTGTTTTCGTACTATCTTTACACTGCAGTTTACGCTTACGTTTTGATTCCATTTATAACTGCAAATTGCTTTCTGCGTATTCATAAAACACTTTTCAAAGTTCAAAACTGCGTTTAGACGCAAAACTGCGTTTAGACATAAAATTATGCTTTGACGTAAAAACTACGTTTAGACGTAAACTGAGTTTAGACGTAAAACTGCGTTTAGACGTAAAACTGCGTTTAGACGCAAAACTACGTTTAGATGTAAAACTGCATTTAGACGTAAAACTACGTTTAGACGTAAAACTGCGTTTAGACGCAAAACTGCGTTTAGACGTAAAACTGCACTTAGACGTAAAACTGCGTTTAGACACAAACTGCGCTCAGACGCAAAATGTGTTTAGACGCAAACTATGTTTAGACGCAAACTACGCTTAGACGCAAATTGTGTTTAGACGCAAACTGCGCTTAGATGCAATCTGCGCTTAGACGCAAACTGCGCTTAAATGCAAACTGCGCTTAGACGCAATCTGCATTTAGACGCAAACTGCATTTAGACGCAAAATTGCATTGAGACGCAAACTGCGTAAACTGCACTTAGATACAAACTGTGAATCGGCTTTTACATCGAAATCGTTTTTATCGGACGAACGCAGCTTTTGTTTTTAAATCGCTGAAAGATTTCCGCTGCACTAATTCACCCCCCCCCCCTCTTAGTGCTCTCGATCCTAACAATTGGTATCAGAGCGGGGTATTTCTCATTTTGGATTTACACTCGAGAGAAATGGCTCTTCAAGTGGGCTTTTCGGTCTTTCGTCCACCGTTCTTTAACGGATTGGACTACACTTATTGGAAAACTCGAATGAGAGTTTTCTTGATTTCTTTAAATCTGGATTTATGGAATATCGTTGAAAACGGTTTTCAACTTCCCTCTAAACCGATGAACGAATGGTCGGATTTAGAGAAGAAGTATTTTTCTTTAAACGCAAAGGCTATGAATGCCTTATTTTGCGCTTTGGACAAAAATGAGTTCAATCGGGTTTCTTTGTGCAAAACGGCTTTCGATATCTGGCGCACTCTTGAAATCACGCACGAGGGAACTAGTAGAGTCAAAGACTTGAAAGTTAATATTTTACTGCATGATTCGAGCTTTTTCATATGAAACCAAGCAAAATCGTTGTTGACATGTACACCCGTTGAACGGATGTCGTCAATGGTTTAAAATCGCTTGGTAAAAGCTTTTCGGATTTTGAACTCGTTAACAAAGTTTTGCGCTCACTTTCTAAAACTTGGGATTCAAAAGTAACTGCTATTCAAGAATCAAAAAACTTGAACCAATTTTCACTTGAAGAACTAATTGGTTCATTGATGACATATGAAATGGTGCACAATGCACATGATGAACATGTTGAACACAATCACCTTCCAAAGAACAGGAAGGATTTGGAACTCTGGACAAATGAATGCCACTTGAGCGATGACTCCAGTGATGAGGACAATGATGAACAAAACAACCTTCCAAACACAGGAAGGATTTGGGACATAGAACATTTGAAGACCACTCGAGCATAAGCTCAAGTGATGGTGAACTTAAACTACAAATGAAACAAAAATTAAAAAGTAAAAAGAACGGAACTACTTGCTTTGAACGCAAGAAGAAGAACAAAAATTGGGATGAATCGAGCTCCTCCGAAGACGAGGAGAAAATCAACAAAGGCGAGGTGGCAAACTACTTCTTTACGCCTTTCGACGCTGAGGTAATCAAAATGCCTTTAATTTACTTTGAAATTACATAATGCTTTTCATAATGCATTTTTCTTTTTTATTTTCTTGAAAATTGCATGTTTAATAATCTTATAATGAAAATACAAACAATTAGGAATCATGCTTATCATTCTAGTAATTTTGAAAATAATCATGAAAATTGCATGTTTATGATAAACAAAATGATTTTGATTAAAAATACCTTATGAAATCATGCTATATGTGGTTGAGAAGTAATAATGTGTATCATGTTAATTTCCATTGTTATTTCTCGATGAAATCATGAATCTATTTATAAATTTTGTGAGCCATAAAAATGATTTTGATAATTTAAAATTGAAATAAGTTTTATCAAAATCATGATCTTGATTTATCAAATTGAATGAATTGAAAATGAATAATGAATTTTCTCTTGAATGATTGTGACTTGTATTCCTTGTATTCATGATATGATTTTTATGCAATTCTTTGTACTCATGAAATATTTATCTCATCACCCAATTATTCCTTTTCAATACTCCTCAAGTGATGATATGAATGCATGAGATATTCATGAATTTATTTTGATGTATGCAAATGAGAAGTTTCGATCATGCATGGTAGGATGCAATGTGACAAATTAATATCATGATGATTTAAAATATTTATGATTTAGAATGATGCACATGTTTTTTTTTATGTGTATCATGAATGCTTTAAATGATAAATGTTTGGAATCATGATTAAAATGAAGTGATAAATACTGATTCAATGTTCGGTATCATGAATACTTCATTATCATATATTAAAATAGTGATAAATATTTTGAAAATAAATGATTGTATCATGTTAGATGATTTTATATATTGTGCATGATATGCTATAAGTGGTGATTGAAACAATGATTGAAATAATATGAATGATGATTTGGAATCATGCATATAATAATGAGTTTATTTGTTTTGAAAATGTGCATGTTTTAATTTGAAAATATAATGATGCACAAATAAGATTGATACTAACCGTTGTCATGATTTAAAAATTGATGTAAAGGGTTTTTTCCCTTCTTTTTGACAATGACAAAAGGGGAGATAGCTAGCTTGCACAATTCAAGAAGAAAGAAAAAATTGCACTTCTCAAAAGAGAAGAAATTACTATCTTGAACATCACCAAGGAGTGCTATCTTGCAAATCTCAAGACACACAAATGCAATCATGCAAAATTTGTAATTTTGCACATCATTAAATTTATGATGCTTTGGTGATTATACATGTTCTAAAATGTTATAAAATTCACTAGCTTCCATGATGTAGAACTTAGCTATATTGAACATCACCAAGAATGCTATTTTAACTATCTCAAGAAGCAAAAAGTTAACTTGCACATCTAAGCAAAACTTATATTTCAAGAAGCAAGAGTTGCTTTCTTGAACATCTCAAAATTGCTAGCTTGCGGGCCTTAAAATGTAGAAATTTTTTGCTAGCCTGTATATGGTAAACTTGCTATCATACCACCATGATGATGAGCATGCCTTATCTTCATGATTATATTTGAAAAACTATGGCAAAAATATGTCCGAATGATTAAACGTGTTAAAATTATTTTTAGGACTTTTTTGATTAAAAGATCAAATCACTTGATTGCCATAATGACTTTACACAATTACTTGCCATGTTGGAAATTATGTGCTTAAATACAAAAATTTCCATGATAATAAGCATGTTTTACCTTCATGATTGTAATTGAATATCTCTAGTAAAACCCTGTCCGAATGTATGAAAGTGTCAAATTTCATTTTTGGATTTTCTTGATCCTAACAATTGGATTTTCTTGATACATTATCCTCTTCCGAATTTAACAAGCATATGTTATATCAAGTTTAATTCACATCATTGATTTTTGACATATGGAATCATCTAGCAAATGCACTTATCATGTGAAAAATATTTTTCGAAAAACATATTTGATGATTCCCTCTTATAAAAGGAAGATATTTTTACATACAAAGACTTGACTCACTTACATATCTTAATCCTTTAAAAAATGAAGTGTGCTTTAATATCTTATCGATTTGAACTTCACATATGGCTTTCCTCCTTCATGTAAAAAGATAACAAATAAAAAGGAAGACACAATAAAAGTTATCTCCATGTCATGTTTTCCTCGAGATGTTTGCATTACTGGTATCCTATCACTCACTGTTGGAAAATGACATGAACCAACTTATGGCATCGCACTTATATTTAAAATTTGCTTATATCGTTCTCCTTGTTGTTGATGACAAAGGGGGAGAAATATATGAATTGATATGTTTGCTATCACTAATGGTTGCTATGGTTGCTATCACTGATGCTATGATTAGGCCATACTTGCATCACCAAGAAATATATGATTGCTATCATTGCTATATGCCCTGTATCAAGATATCAAACAAAAATTTGCATCGTACGAGCTGATATCTTACCATGTGATGCAATGCTACACTTGCTAAAATATTCGAAATGTGTACATCATGAAATGATATCAAAATCTTGCTTCACAGCTTTACATGTCGATATCATGCCATATGATGAAATGCTACAATTGATAAACACTTGAAATAGTTGCGTTACGATATCAAAAGCTAACACTGCAAAGGAAGCCAAAATTTGCTAGCTTGCAACTTGCATATTTCAAGAAGCAAGAGTTGCCTTCTTGAATATCTCTAAACTGCTAGCTTGTAAGTTCTAAAATGTTGTAACATTGCTAGCTTGCTTGTGCTATCTTATATGCTATAAAACTTGCATATCTAAAACTTGATAGCATGAATGTTCTAAGCATGATGTAACACTTGCTAAATCTTCTAGCTCTAAGATTGCATGATGATAAAACTTGATACTATGTTTTTCATGCAATGAGTTGAATCAATATCACAAACGATTGATTGTGATACTTCTCCTTTTTGTTGATGACAAAGGGGGAGAAGTAGTTGATAACATGACATGTTATTCATAAGTTTATGAAGACATGTTGCTTGGATTTTTGAATCCAAGAGTTTCTATCAATATGGCATATTGATAGGGGGAGTTTGATTAAACTCCGGGAGTTAAGTTTAACTCCGTCATCAAGTAGTTGTCATCATAAAAAAGGGGGAGATTGTTGAATCTCATATTTTGATGATGAAACTACTTGATATATGTTTATGATTTAATCTGCGTCTTGAGTGACGCAGGGTGCTTCGATCAAGATGAGACAATTAAAGCAGGAAAATCATGTTGTGCCGAAGGAACATGTCAGAAGATTGGACGTCGGGCCGGTGGATCGGCTCGTATCGATCGACAGAAGGCTTCGAGCCGTGGACTCGCATCGGGCCAAGAAGAGCGGGTATTGTGCCAAGGATATCGGAGTTGCGAGTCAACTGGCCGATTGGGCAATAGGTTGCGGAGAGGACGATCTTGTATGCCAAGAATCGGACGGGCGTCGAGGGACCAATGACATGTCGGACAACTTGGTTAAATTGCTTAGGATTAATTGTCTCGATCGAAGTTTTGTTTTAAGTGTGCAGGATTAACTACGATGAAAGTTAGACAAGCAGCAGGAGTTGCGCCGAGTCGAGATCATGATCACGCTGGGAGTTCGAGAGTTCGACGGAAGTTCGGACGGTCGTCGGAGGTTCTCGAGAACAGATCCGGAAGTCCGTAAGCTTGCCAAGCGGCTCGTCGAACTTCGCCAAGTGTATCGTCGCAAAGTCCAGGAGTTTGCCGGAAGTCCGCAGAAGAATCATCGAGGGTTCATCGGATGATCGACGGAAGTTCGCTGGAAACTTGCCAGAAGAAGCGATTGACGCATCGGAGCAAAGCTGCAGAAATTGTCTTAGATTTAATCGTAGTTAGCACATTGATTAAGTTGGAAAATGGGAGGTGATCCCATTAGCTTAATCTTGGGGCAATTGGGCCTCTGAAAAGATTGAAATTGGGCCGAATGGAGCTAACCATTCGGACCCTGATTGCACCGGAGGTGCAACCGCCCAGGCCGAGGGTGGCACCGCTGGGCTATGTCTCCTAGCGAGACTGGGTGGTGCAACCGCCCCAGCCCAAGAGGTGCAACCGCCCGGGGCTCGGTCTCCGAAGCGAGATTACGGTGCAACCTCCTCTCGTCGAGGTAGCACCGCCAGAGCTCAAGTTTCGAAGCTCGCCAAAAGCGGTGCAACCTCTCCAATCAAGCGGTGCAACCGCCCGAGCTTGGTCTTCGAGCTCGGGCAGAGGGTGCAACCGCCTCGACAGGGTGGCACCGCCTGAGAGGCTCGATCTTGAGCTCGCCAAGCGGTGCAACCTCTCCAGCTTAGGAGGTGCAATCACCGATCCCGAATTCCGGGATTTGATCGTTTGAGCTCCAAATTTGAACTGGGTTGGGGCCTATAAATACCCCACCCATTCAGCACAGAAAGAGCAAGAGACCTACACCAAATCTTGATCTTCTCTGTGATTCTTGAGCTCAAAATTGTTGTAAAGCCTTTAAGTCTCCTCCTTCTGTTCTTTAAGTTTCTGAATTGTAAAAGTGAGGAGAGAAAGGTTCTGTAAGGGTTGTCTCCTGAGCCCATCAAAAGGAGTGAAACTGTAAAAGGGCAGTTGGCCTTCGCCCATTGATGGAAGGCAGCTAGTTGACGTCGATGACCTCGTCGGAGGAGGAAGCCAAAAGTGGAGTAGGTCAAGACTGACCGAACCACTCTAAATCTCTGGTTTGCTTTTACTTTGAGCACTTTATCATTACTGTAAACCTCCTACAGAGCTACTGCCCTCTGCGCTTTTACGAACGAGTCTCTAAGTTCTGATCTTTCCGAATATGCGTTCAGACGTAAATCGGTGTTTTCGTATTATCTTTACACTGCAGTTTACGCTTACGTTTTGATTCCATTTATAACTGCAAATTGCTTTCTGTGTATTCATAAAACGCTTTTCAAAGTTCAAAACTGCGTTTAGACGCAAAACTGCGTTTAGACGTAAAATTACGCTTTGACGTAAAAACTGTGTTTAGACGTAAACAGAGTTTAGACGTAAAACTGCGTTTAGACGTAAAACTGCGTTTAGACGTAAAACTGCATTTAGACGTAAAACTGCGTTTAGACGTAAAACTGCGTATAGACGCAAAACTGCGTTTAGACGTAAAACTGCACTTAGACGTAAAACTGCGTTTAGACGCAAACTGCGATCAGACGCAAACTGTGTTTAGACGCAAACTGTGTTTAGACGCAAACTGCGCTTAGACGCAAACTGTGTTTAGACGCAAACTGTGTTTAGACGCAAACTGCGCTTAGATGCAATCTGCGCTTAGACGCAAACTGCGCTTAAATGCAAACTGCGCTTAGACGCAATCTGCATTTAGACGCAAACTGCATTTAGACGCAAAACTGCATTGAGACGCAAACTGCGTAAACTGCACTTAGATACAAACTGTGAATCGGCTTTTACATCGAAATCGTTTTTATCGGACGAACGCAGCTTTTGTTTTTAAATCGCTGAAAGATTTCTGCTGCACTAATTCACCCCCCCCTCTTAGTGCTCTCGATCCTAACAGGTTCATCCTCTCTGCAATTGCATTATGCTGAGGTGTACCAGGAACTGTCAGTTCATGTTGGATCCTATGTGACCTGCAATAGTCATTAAACAATCCTGTATACTCACCACCATTATTTGATCTTATACATTTCAATTTCCTTTCTATCTCCTTTTCAACCCTAGCATAAAACTCTTTGAAGACATTAATCACCTGATCTTTAGTCTTCAAAGCATAGACCCAAACTTTCCTAGAAAAATCATCTATAAAAGTGATAAAATAAAGTGCACCACTTATACCAAGAACATCAACAGATCCACCATGAGTTTTTGTCCTCAAAGGACCATATACATCTATATAAACACGGTCTAAGGCATGCATTTTTCTAGATAAAGCAGAACTAGCAAATGAAACTCTATGTTGTTTACCTGCCAAACAATCAATACAAGGGTTCAGATGTATACCTCTGAGGTCTGGTAATACCTCTCTCTTGGAAAGAGCTTGCAGCCCCTTCTCGCTCATGTGTCCCAATCGCCTATGCCACAACTCCATGCTGAAGTCTTTTTCTATAGCATTTAACTGCTCACCATAAGCTTTAGCCTGCAACATGTACAAAGTATGAAATTTCTTTCTATTAGCTATAACAAGAGAACCCTTACTGAGCTTCCAATGCCCTTTGTGAAATCTACTATCATAGTCTTCATCATCTAGTCTTCCAACTAAAATTAAATTCAGCCTCAAGTCAACCACATGCCTCACATCCTTAAGCACCAACTTGCAGCCTAGGTTGGTCTTTAAATGGAAATCACCCATGCCTATAATGTCTGTTGTGTCATAGTTGCCCATCTTGACAACACCAAAATTTTCAAACCTGTATGTAGCAAAAAACTCTCTTCGTGGTGTAGCATGATAAGAAGCACCTGTGTCAATCACCCACTCAAGATCCTGACACACACAAGAAAAAATATCATTAGAAGGAGACAAAATCAAATAATCACCACCCTGCATTGTAGTTGTGATATTATATTTTGACTCTATAGACTCTACTTCTTTTCCCTTTTTCTTGCACTTTTTAGGTTACTTACATTGGTTCTTATAATGTCCTTTCTCACCACAATTATAGCAAACAATATATTTTCTTGATCTTGACTTGCTTCTACCCATGCGTGAACTGCTTCTAGACTTTAACCTTCCTCTGTTCTCTGAGATAAGTGCTTGTGAATCATTCTAAGATGTTGCTGAACTCTTTTTTCTCAACTCCTCATTCAACAAACTGCTTGTTACTTGACTTATAGTGACAATACCATCTGGCGCAAAATTACTAAGGGAAACCACCAGTGTCTCCCAACTTTCCGATAATGAACTAAGAAATAACAATGCCTGCAACTCATCATCAAGAGACATTTTCATAGAGGATAACTAGTTAGTAATACTTTGTATTTCATTCAAATGTTCAGTAATAGAAGCACCCTCTCTATATTTTAGGTTCACAAGTTTTCTGATCAAAAAAGCTTTGTTGCCGGCTATTTTTCTTTCATAGAGACTTTCCAATTTTTTCCAAAGAGAATATGCAGAAATTTCAGTGGAAACATGGTGAAAGACACTATCATCAAGCCACTGTCAAATAAATCCAATTGTTTTTCGATCTAACCTCTTCCACTCATCATCTGTCATAATTGTGGGTTTTGCACTGTCCCCCTACAAAGGTCCATACAAATCTTTGCAATACAAGAGATCTTTCATTCTTGATTTTCATATCATCCAATTGTTTCCATTTAAACTAATCATGCGAGAAACATTACTGGCCTCCATGTTCAAATACAAAATTAAATCACCAAAACCCTTTTGCTTTGATACTAGTTGATGGGGATATAAACAGGAATAACCTTTGTATATGAACAAATACTAGAAGATCATAATACGCAGCGGAATTAAATGAAAGCACAATCAAATAGAACACCAAGATATACGTGGAAAACCCCTCCAATGTGAAGGGTAAAAACCATGGGGCAAACTATAGATAATCCACTATGAGAATAATGAATATACAAATCTCAATCTCTTGCCTTAAACCCTAGCAACAATCTCAAAAGAATAACTGAGATACAAGGATCACGTCACTGCCCACAATATCTAAAACCTCCCCAAGTAATCACAGCAAGAGTCTACTGTAGATTTGATCTAACATGATATAGAACACTACTAGATGATTGAGAACAATCTCTCTGCGTTGTCCTTGTCTTCTTCCCTTTCTTTCTCTTTCTTTTCTGCCTTGTTTTCCTTATTTTCTTTAGAATCTCGTGGCTATTTTCTTCTCCCATGTTACTACCCTATTTATGCCTTTTTCTACCTCCAAAATACAGCCACTACACCCCTCCTAATGTTAATTAGGATTAGATTAAGAGGGGGTGTAGGCTGTGGGCTACCAAGCCCACTATAGGTTAAATCTGTGGGCTATCAGTCTAACAAAGTCTCGGTGAAGGAGGAGGGCAAGAAGAAGAAGTGATCAGACCTTTTGTTGAGGGAATAATCAGGATAAGCAAAAGCATTACCAGCTAAGATGCCTCATACAATAAAATATACTGTCATCTGATAATTACACAACTCAAATGATCTTTATACAACTTGACAAGTACTAACAAAGAAGTAAAACGTGAATTTTTCCTTGTCACAACTTTCGCTTGGATCGAATAAGCACAACACACAGCACATAGCTCAATATATACTGTATCATCTGATTATGTGAGTGTAGCTTCCCTTCACCTTGAAGGACTGCGCGAAATGGTGCTTGCAGGTTTTGTGGTATGATTCACCTCTCATAGCCTTTTGCTACCCTAATTTAATTTAAAAATTAAATTATTAAATTATGAGTTAATTCAGATATATATCATTCAACTTTTTCGATATTTACGAATGTAAAACTATTTTTTTAGTCCTATTTTTAATCTCTCCTCGTATATAAATATCTTTTAACAAAAATATATCTGATCAATTAGGAACAGTATGTATCATGCCAACCTTCTCTAAAGGATATACTGTTTTGTTGCAGCCGGCACATTTTGTCTTGGGTGCCAATAAACATGGCTGATAACCTGCTTGAACTCGAGACTTAAAAGATTAGTCATTTTTTTGCTATCCTCTACTGTAAAGGTTAGAATAATAATTAGCCAAGAACGGTGAAGAGAAGGGACATGGAGTTATTGTAACAATTCATTCTTCCCGCCGGATTTTGTACCTTAGCATCATAGAACCACCATCATCAAGCTATAAGGTGGAGGCAGAAATCCAACAAGAACATAATTCATGTAATATCCCTAATTGTACTTAAGGAACTGAAAATAAATATAAATATCCCTAATTATAGGGATTATATTATAAAAAAGTATAAAAAATCATAGAAATGAGAGGTAGAGAGAGTGACGAGGGAAAATATTATTGACATCTTAGTTAGCTTGATGTGGTTCTGACTCATATGCATAGGGTTATCCGAGTTACCTCCGAGGTAGAAATATCAAGCTCCTGAGATATCACATGTACGAAGATCAAGATCGAAAGAGGTTTTTCGATATGATTCCTTTGACACTCAAATTCATAACCCAAAGTCTCTAAGTGCGGATGCAAGCGGTTAAAAAAGATAGGCCCCTACTCCTTTATGTTAAGAATGTATTTTTATACCTAGTCACAGAGGGTAAAATATTTTATAGAATATTCTACGAGAATGATGAGGGAGAATACTCCATGATATATTCTTTGGACTCTTGTCCACGTGGGCAAACGAATGGAAGCTGACTTGAAATCCACGTAACGATTATATATTAGATGATGATTAGCTGATAGTGTATTCTCTATTATTTGTACCCCTGCCTAAAAGCATGCTTTGGGGCTTTTGTAAAGGGGGCTTAAAGTGTGGCATTTAGTTCATCCAACATGAGAGCGTTCGGGATCTCCTCTCATGGGTTGGGTTTTCTTGACTTGCATGCCTTGGGAATATTTTGTCCTACGCTTCCATCGTAGTAGATTTCTTCTTATATAGGTCATGTTTTTTCGACTTATGCGTTTTGGGCATAATTTGCCATATGCTTTTATCATGACAGATATTTCATGTAGGTCGAATTTTTCTGACTCACGTATCTTTGGCATATTATGCTTTGTGCCTCCATAGTGGCAAATCTCCTTACATGAGATAAGTTTTCCTAACTCACGTGCTTTGGGAATATTTTTTATGCCTATACCATGGCAGATCTCCTTATGCGGGTTCGATTTTTTTAACTCATGCCTCGGGCATATTTTATTTTGTATCTCCACCATGATAGATCATACATGGGTTGGGTTCTCCTAACTCATATTTTTTGACTTACATGGGTTGGGTTCTTCATGATAGATCTCCTTATGGAGGTGAAGTTTTCTTGACTCAACTACCTTGAGTATATTTTACTTTGTGCCTCCATTGTGGTGGATCTTCTTACATGAGTTAAGTTCTCCTGACTCAAGCGCCTCGGGCATATTTCGCTTTGTGCCTCCGCTATGGCGAATATCTTTACGTGGGTTATGTTTTCTTAACTCATGCACCTCAGATACATTTTACTTTATGCCTCTATTGTGGTAGATTTCTCCTCATATGAGTTAGGTTTTTTTGACTCACACGCCTCGAGCACATTTTGCTTTGGGCCTCCGTCGTGGTGGATCTCCTTAAGTTGGCCAAGTTCTCTTGACTAATGTGCCTCAAGCACATTTCGCTTTGTGCCTCCACTATAGCGGATCTCCTTATATGGGTAAGGTTTTCTTGACTCATGTGGTTTGGGCATATTTTTCTTTATGCCTCTACCATGACAGATTTCTTCTCATGTGGGTTAGGTTTTTCCTACTCATGCATATTGGGAACATTTTGCTTTGTGGCTCTACTATGGCGAATTGCTTTGCATGAGTCAGGTTTTCCTGACTCACATGTCTCAAGTATATTTTATTTTGTATCTTTATCATGGTATATTACTTTACACAGGTCAGATTTTTTAGACTCATACATCTCGAGCATATTTTACCTTATGCCCCTTATTAGAAAATATTAAGGAGCATCACATGTGTAGCAAAAAATTAAAACAAAAACCATTCACAAATAGGAAGCATCAGATCGTTGAGAGATGATAAGGATTATAAAAACTCAAAACCACAAAACTGCATCAAGGGGTGAGACATTCTCACCTAAAGGAACTCATATATCCCCTAAAAACACAGATCCTGGCCCGTCGGATGAAGAAGCACTCGTGAACTCCTCTTGAGCGAAAGTCCACATGGTGGATGATAGTGGTGACACACCTCCTCATGGCGGACTATCTCCTCATGATGATGCTCATGTAGGTAAATCTAGGGATGACATCACATGCATAGCGGAAGAATAGAAAATAAAATCCATAAATTTCCTAAAAGGATGTTTGTCGTCGTGCGAATATTGGTGCAAAAAAACTGCAAAACTTAAATCCACATGTGAGATAGTGTTTTACCTAGGGAGATCATATATCATTGAATTCTTACAGATCTGTATGAGAGAATGAAAGAGATCAAGCGTCCTCCTCTCTAGCGGTGATCCACACAATAGGGCTATCACGCCCTCCCCCCTCCCGAATTTAATTTTCATTCAGGAGGTGTGAACCTAATTTAATTCAACAAACAATCCAGAATCCAATCACACATTTGAGGTCACTAAGAAAAACATTCAAGTCATTCACCTCTACAATCCACAATTCACAAAACCTGTGCAGTTTATAATCATACATCATGTCACTAGATAATTCTTAAAATCCAAAGGTAACTTAACTAAACCATGACCACATCATAAATCCATAGTTGTGAGAATCTATACAATTACAAAACCAACATGTACCACATGTTTATATCATTTATTACATAATTTTAACTCAACATTCCCAAAATCCTAACATGAAAGATACTTTTCAAATATTTACAAGATACATCAATCTAGATTTATCGTTGATACACACATAAGGAACTTATACAACATCCACATATCAAGTATGAAAGATTTACCCCAAAATCTTCTAGCTTCCCACTGCCTCAACCCAAACTACATAATTTAGCGAGCGATAAGCTATCCTGAAAAATTTATATATCAATAGGGTGAGCATATAAAGCTCAGCAAGCGACTAACATATCCATAGCAAAGAGGACAATTTTTTTTTTCAAACAAATAAGATATCAAAAATACAAAGCAGAGATGCAAGATGAAACAGAAGCATGTGTTGTTTGAATGTAGAATTACGATGTCATTTCGTTCGAAGCATATTTTGTTTATAAAATCAAGGAAGGGTAATTGACATAAGGAGCACATCCATGGCATATGATAATTTCAAGGTATAATAAAGACTTATAACATTTCAGAAACATATCAAAGAACAAAACATGAATAGAAGCTCAAATGTCACATGACGATGCATTCATTTCATTCTTATCCAAAGCATGCATAGAAACATAGCCAAAGCTTTGGATATCATATCAAACACATAGAAGGTAAAGTGGGATCATAACATAATATGGTCCATCCAGTTCTGAATGACCACCAAACATAAGTCTCCCATGTTTGGGAGCTTCATCCACCCACGTCTGAGTGAAGTCATAGGGGACCGGTAGAGCATCGCGGGCTCTAAGCATAACTCCCTTTACCATTTCTAGCAAAGGTTCACATTTATCCCATAAACACTAGAGTACAAAGGGACAGTATGAATAATGAAATTAGCGTATATTGGAAGCACATGCGGAACAACGAAATGTACATATGCCTTTCGAGTCAATACGATACAAACATAATATTTCACAAATGTATTCAGATTTGAAAGGAAATAAAAATAAGAGCATACAAGGATTTCAGGAAATTATATATAGCTCAATTTAAATAAGAAAGTTAGAAGAATTCAATGTCCAAAGAAATTAAACTGGAAGAGGCACATATTGAAAGCAAATGCGGAACAATGGGATACATGTGCCGAATCATTACGATGCAAACATGAACTTTAGATAATAGCTGCAGATGTACAAATAAATAAAGGATAAAAGTATACAGAAATTTAAGGTAATAATATAAAGCTTAACTGAAGTAAGAGTTTTTGCCGAAATCGATTTCCAAAGAGAAGAAACAAGAAAAGCTGAAATTGTCCAAAGCTCGATTATGACATAATTTGATAGGAACATTATATGAACTATTTAGATAATCAATTATACTCCAATTTATATAAAATAGATATCATTAGAAAGCATCAATCTAGTTTTAGGCAAATTAAGTTTAATAAGAATTGGAATTTACAACAAGGAGTTACAGATAATTTTGTAGTGAAAGGTGTGAAAATATTAGCTCTGTTTTATTGAATCTATAGGGTCGATGAAAGTAGATGTTTCAGTTAGCAATTGTACTCCAAAAATTTCAAATTAGGTATATATAGAAAGAATTTCGAGTCTAGCTTCGAATAAATCATACTTTGTATGAATCTGAGTTCACATCAGAAAGTTATAAGCAGTTAAGCAACAAGAGGTCAGAAATTTCAGTCCCTGTTTTGCAAAATCTGTAGGGTTAATTTAAACAGAAGTTTTTGTAGGCATTTAAACTCCAAAACATTTGATTTTAGTATCAAAATAAAGATTTTTTTGTCTACTTTCAAGTGGAATATTTTGTCTGAATCAGAGTTTATTACAAAATGTTATGACCGAAACATTGCATAGAGGTCAGATTACCGAAAAATTACAGATTCAAGGCTTTGTATCAAAACGAAAGAAGGTATGGTTCTCAGTTGAAATCTCTTAAATTTTACAGAATAAAAAAGGAAATAGAGATTAAGGTTACTGTGGGATGGGGTTAGAACACTTGCCTTAAAATTATTTGAATCCCAAATGTGGGAAAATTGATGACGACTACAACTCTTCAGGTTTGTTTTCTTTAACCTTTCATCTAAATTATTTTTTTTTCGGGTTTTGGCTAATGCAAAAGTTGCAAGGTGTCATGCATGCATGAAAGGGGCTAGGTGTCATCTTTAGAGTAAACATAAGTGACACCATTAGGTTAGCTAGTGACACATGTCCACTATATATATATATATATATATATATATATATATATATATATATATATATATATATATATATATATATATATATATATATATATATATATATATATATATATATATATATATATATATATAACTTAAATCTGAATCTTTCATAAATTATATTAAACTTCTAATATTTACTCTTAGGTCCATAGCCATAAACTTTTAATATAATATCATTTAATATAAAATAATTATTAAATAATTTTTATTTTTACAAACAAACCTTTTACTAAATTTTTAAAAATGGGGGATGTTACAAGGGCTGCGACGACGCTCCTCAAATCTCCACACTTGCTATCTAAGGAGGAGAAGGAGAGAGGAGAATAGGAGGTGGCAACCTAGAAACCCGAGCCTATGGGCCTTTAGTTCCCTCTTATTTATATAGGTCCCTTGTCAACTTAACCTTAATGGATCCAACCCTATTGAGTATTGGATCTCCAACTAACTACTCAAGCCTATTAGATTAGTAGATCTCTATCTAATAATCTCTCATTCCTCTTATTGGATCTCATCCATAGGATCCAATCATTTAGAGGCTTATTAGATATCCAATAAGATAGAGGCTCCGACGGATATCTTATATCCGAATCTCTACTAATCGCAATGCCTACCAAATGTGTGTGATCCTCTAGGCCTAATATCGAGCTAGCCGAGAGTTATACCTATCAGAACTCCTTCTGGCTCAGTGAAATATTATCTTTATAATAATTCACTCGACTCATCGATTGCAGATGTACTAGGCCACTATGCCATAGTCCCCAAATGATATAGGGAAATCAAATCCATTGGACATATATGTCCTTAGTTACAGTATATCTATAGTCCCTTATCCATCTAATATCCCATAAACTGTATACTAGGCATGGTGCTATCATGCTCATACGGTTTCTCCTCGAGTCTCACTCTAATCAGATTTTTCAGAGAACTCTTTCTCTCAATCTGAACGACCTTGGCCAAGGATTTATCTGAGCAAGAACATAGGATATTTCTCTCATGATATTGAGAGTGGATGATCCTCTATCGATACTCAATAGTCCTTGTAAGTTTGACTACCACTCCTAATGATTGATTGTACTAGATATAAAACTTCCAAACATATAAGTCCAATAATCAAAGAGTAGAGTACTCATACAGGACATCCTTGATGTCTTAAGTTTAAAAACCAGATATACTATTAGGACTACAGAATCATTGTCTAATAATAAGATATCATTAATCATCTAGCATTCCATGAGCAGATCAATCTATGAACTCATTTTCCAATGAGTATCTGCATTGTAGCCCTAGTGTCTCCACATGAGGAACTATGAGATCAACTGCCTCCATCATATGAACGGGTATACAACACACCAGTCTGTCCGATTATCTCGATTTCCCTCTCGAGTAACCTATGATCGAGATTATTTAGGATCTGTGTTTAAAGGTGAATTAGTCTTATTATCGTGATCTCATCACGATCTGATTCTCATTGCACAAATCTATGGACATCACAATATATGCAATACATAAGATAAAGTGATAAAATACCAAATAATGATAATAAGCAAAAAGAGTAGATATCGAGTTACGTACCATCACTCACATGATTAGCTTACAGGTCATCTATGACTAGTAATCTCTCACTTGACCTAAATCCAATCACCTATGTGTTTGATGCCCATTAGACCTCTATGTCGCTCAAAGATAATCTTAGAAAATGACTTCATTAATGGATCTGCGATATTATCTTCGGATGGAACTCTTTCTATTGCTACATCTCCTCGGGCCACGATCTCTCTAATAAGTGTTAGTCATAGGTGCCTTACATGCTAATCACGTGAGTAATGACACGTGTGACTTAATACGTAGTCTTTTTGCTTATTATATTTTGGCATTTATCATTTTATATTATTTGTTACATATATATAATATATATATATATATATATATATATATATATATATATATATATATATATATATATATATATATATATATATATATATATATATATATATATATATATATATATATATATATATATATATATATATATATATATTAGTGATGTCCTTGGAACTGTGCAATGGGAATCGAATCGTGATGAGATCACGAAAATAAAATCGATTCACCTTTAATCATAAATCCTAAATAATCCCGATCATAGGTTACTCTAGTGGAAAATCGAGATAATTGGACATACAGGTATGTTGTATATCCATTCATATGATGGATGTGTTGAATCTCAGATTTTGATGATAAAATCAACTGATGGGTTATTTGATCTAATCCATATTATTGAGTTAAGTGTGCAGGATTAACTACGATAACCAGAAAACACAAAGTAAGGATACCAGAGTCAAGTTCGATGGACGTTTAAGAGTCCGAAGAATCGTCGGAGATGCTGCCGGAACCAACCGAGAAGAAATCGAAACCCATGCCGGAATTTTTCTAAGTTCACCAAGAGATCGTCGGAGGTTCACGGAGATCACCGAGAAGGCTCGCTACTCATTAAAGTCATCACAAGTTCGGAGCTTGCCGAGTCCGCCGGAGAAGTTCGCTTAAAAGCTCACGGAACAAGACTCGACGTTCGCGGTTGAAAACTTGCTTAGGATGTTTTTTTTGTTATGTAGTTAACGTGTAATTAGGATTAGGATTAAGAGATAATCCTATATCATGGTTAGGGGCCAACTGGGCCCAAAATTAGACTTGGTTTGGGCTAAGTTTGAAGCCCAACTAGTCAATCGAAGAGTCTGGCAGTTGGCACTAATTGACTAGGGCGGTGGCATCCCAAAGACTATCACCGACGACACGATAGGCGATGGTATTACATACTCGACAAGTGGTGGCACCGCCAAAGATCGGAACTCAAGAGAATTCAAATTTTGGAGCCCAAATTTGAATCCTCTTGAGGCCTATAAATACCCCTCAAATCTCAACTGAGATTACAACTTTTTGAGCAGCAATTGTTTAAGAGAAAGGCCTTAGAAAAGTCGTAGCTAGTCTTGTTTTCAATTTGCTAGTGTTCACCGCCTTCTTTCTTGCTGAAAATCTGTAAGAGAGTGAACCCCTTGTAAAAGAGTTGTAAGAGGGGTATTCACCCTTCCCTTTCAAGAGATTTGCTATTGGAAGGTGGGAGCCTCATCGAAGAGGGGCATCGCAAGTGGATGTAGGTCACTTGACCGAACCACTTCAAAAATGGCGTAATCTCTGGTTTGCGTTTCATTACTGCTATTTACATTACTGCAAACCTTCTTACTTGTTTTATTTCATCATTACCTTTGCTGCACAACTTTGCGAATACGCTTTCAAGTTAAGCACTTCCGATTCCGATTTTTATCGTACGAAAGTTTTGTTGAAACCAACGTTTTAATCCGCTGCACTAATTCACCCCCCCCTCTTAGTGTCGCTTTGATCCTAACAATTGGTATCAGAGCAAGGCTCACTCTCATATTTGATTTAATACCCAAGAGAGATGGCTTACTCTGGCATGCATGAGGGACACTCTATCACACGTCCACCTATGTTTAATGGGTCGGATTACACGTATTGGAAGACTCGGATGAGGATCTTCCTTATTTCTATGGATTTCGAGCTTTGGACTATTGTTGAAAATGGATTTAAAAAATCTTCTCTTCCGATGAGCGAATGGAATGAATCGGAGAAGAAGGTTTTTGCTTTAAATGCAAAGGCTATGAATGCCTTGTTTTGTGCACTAGACAAAAATGAATTTAATTGTGTTTTAATCTGTGATTCGGCTTTTGATATTTGAAGAACTCTTGAGGTCACTTTTGAAGGCACTAGCCGAGTGAAAGAGTCCAAAATCAACATCCTTGTGCACTCTTACGAACTTTTTCGAATGAAACCAAGTGAGTCCATCGGAGACATGTACACCCGGTTTATGGATGTCATCAATGGACTCAAAGCTCTTGGTAAAGAGTTTACTAACTTTGAACTAGTAACTAAAATCTTAAGATCCCTCTCTAAAAGTTGGGATCCAAAAGTTACGGCCATTCAAGAGGCCAAAGACCTTAAAACATTCCCTCTTGAAGAACTCATTGGGTCTCTAATGACCTACGAAATGACATGTCAAGCTCATGACGAGCTCGAGAACCCCCTTCCAAAGAACAGGAAGGATATGGCACTCAAATCACAAGAAGACCACTTGAAAGGAACATCAAGTGATGAGGACAGTGACAATGACATTGCATTTTTGGCTCAAAAATTTAAAAAATATTTAAGGAAGAACAAATTTAAAAATAATACAAAAAATAAATTTGAACAAAAGAAGGACCAAGTGATTTGCTATGAATGCAAAAAACTGGGACACTACAAGAACGATTGTCCTCAAGCCAAAAAGAGAACATCGAAGAAGAAGGCGCTCAAAGCAACGTGGGATGATTCAAGCGCGTCCGAAGAAGAGGAGTCCAACACCGAGCAAGTTGCTCATTACGCCCTAATGGCCATCGGAGAAGATGTAACAGATTTAATTGATGCAGATTTACCTTATCATGAATTATTAAATGCTTTTCATGAGTTATTTGATGAATGTAAGACAATTAGTAGAAAATATAAATTGCTAAAAAAGGAGCATGATAGTCTCACTTGTGATATCGATAAATTAAAAACTGAATATCATGATAGTTTAACTCCATGTATAAAATGCCATGATCTAGAATCTCTCCAAAAGGAGAACTTGCTACTTAAGGACACCTTGAAAAATTCGAGATTGGTAGCAAATTTTTGAACATGATCCTTACAAATAAGGGTCACGTTCCTAAAAGAAGTGGAATCGGATTTATGAGAAGTCCTCACCAAAATCCAACCACCTTCATTAAAGGCCCCGTCTTACATGTTCGGCACCAAAGCCATTGCAACTTTTGTTGCAAATATGGACATAAAACTTATAAATGTCCATTCAAGAAAATTAGTCTGAACAAACTAATTTGGGTTCCTAAAGGAACCATGATCAATTCTATACAATATGATGAACAAGTTTTTAAGGCACCCAAAAGAAAATGGGTACCTAAAAATAATCCCTTCTTGTAGAAACATACACCATCAGAAGCTAGGAGCAAGAGATGGTATCTAGATAGTGGATGCTCAAGACATATGACTGGAGATCCATCTCATTTCTCTGTGCTCTCTAGCAAGGAAGAAGGGTACGTCACCTTTGGAGACAACAATCAAGGGAAAATCATTGGCAAGGGAACCATAGGTAACAAATTAAAATTTTCCATTGATGATGTCTTACTAGTTGATGGATTGAAACATAATCTCTTGAGTGTTAGTCAATTATGCGATAAAAGTTATATTGTTAGATTTGAATCAAATGTATGTATTATTGAAAAACCAAACCATAACATGACTATGATTGCATTAAAACAAAATAATGTCTACACCATCAACCTTGATGAACTAAGTAATGAAATGTGCTTCTCCGCTTTAAATGATGATGCTTGGCTTTGGCATAGGAGACTAGGCCATGCAAGCATGAAACTAATATCTAAGATCTCATCTAGAGAATTAGTGCGAGGAATTCCAAATATAAAGTTTATTAAGGACAAAGTATGCGATGCATGTCAACTAGGTAAACAAATAAAAACTAGTTTTAAATCAAAAACTCAAATTAGCACCACTAGACCATTACAATTGATTCATTTAGACCTATTTGGACCAATTGACATGACAAGTCTAGGGGGAAGCAAATATGCGTTTGTAATTATTGATGACTATACTAGATACACTTGGACCTATTTCTTAGCTCACAAAAGTGATTGCTTCAAATGTTTCTCTAAATTTTGTAAACTTACTCAAAACGAAAAAGGTTTCATGATTTCATCAATTCGGAGTGATCACGGTGGCGAATTTCAAAACCGTGACTTTCAAAATTTTTGTGAAGTTAATGGATACAACCACAACTTCTCCACTCCGAGGAATCCCCAACAAAATGGAGTAGTTGAAAGAAAAATTAGAAACCTACAAGAAATGGCAAGAACTATGTTAAATGAACATAGTTTACCTAAGTATTTTTGGGCCGAAGCCATAAATACGGCTTGCTACATCATGAATAGAGTCCTAATAAGACCATCCTTATCAAAAACTCCATCTGAATTATGGAATAACAAAAAACCAAATATTTCCTATTTTAAAGTTTTCGGTTGTAAATGCTTTATTTTAAATTAAAGGGATGCCTTAGGAAAATTTGATGCTAAATCCGATGAAGGCATCTTTCTTGGTTACTCTTCCATTTCTAAAGCTTTTCGGGTTTTTAACAAAAGAACCTTAGTAATAGAAGAGTCTATTCATGTAGTTTTTAATGAAGTTTTAAATTTAAAGAAAAATGATTTTGATGATGATCTTGGTTTTGATAATTTGAATTTAAATGAACCCCCTCCTCAAAATAGCAACTTGGATGCACCTTCTTCCGAAATTTCCTTACCTAAGGAATGGAAGTATATAGATGCTCATCCAAAGGAGCTAATCATAGGGGATACATCAAAAGGGGTTCAAACTCATTCCTCTTTCAAGAATTTTTGTGCTAATGCCGCTTTCCTTTCTCAAATCGAACCTAAGTGCATTGACGAGGCCATAAAAGATGATTTTTGGGTTATTGCAATGCAAGAGGAATTGAATCAATTTGAGAGGAATAAGGTGTAGAAGCTTGTTCCTAGACCTAGTGACCATTTAGTCATTGGTACTAAATGGGTCTTTAGAAACAAGCAAGACGAAAATGGTATCATGGTTAGAAACAAGGCTAGATTAGTGGCCAAAGGTTTCAACTAAGAAGAAGGTACGATTATGAAGAAACCTTCGCTCCCGTGGCTCGATTAGAAGCCATAAGGATGCTCCTTGCTTATGCTAGTAGTAATAATTTTAAACTATTTCAAATGGATGTCAAAAGTGCCTTCTTGAATGGTTTTATTTCCGAAGAAGTATATGTCGAACAACCTCCCGGATTTAAAAATTCTCTTCTTCCTAATCATGTATTCAAATTGACTAAGGCCCTCTATGGCTTGAAACAAGCTCCTAGAGCTTCGTATGAAAGGCTTAGTTCCTTTCTTATTTTAAATAATTTTACCAAAGGCAAGGTTGATACTACATTGTTTATTAAATATTTTGAAAATAATTTTCTTATTGTGCAAATTTATGTTGACGATATTATTTTTGGCTCTTCGGATGAATCACTATGTGAATCATTTGCCAAATGTATGAGTCATGAATTTGAAATGAGTTTAATGGGTGAATTAACTTTCTTTTTAGGATTACAAATCAAACAACTTAGGGATGGTATATTTCTTAACCAATCTAAATACACATTAGAATTGTTAAAACAATTTAACATGGATAATTCAAAAGCAATAAACACCCCTATGAGTACTGCGACTAAGTTAGATATGGATGAAAATGGTGAAAAATTCGATCAAAAAACATATAGGGGAATGATAGGTAGTCTACTCTACCTTACCGCGACTAGACCGGATATTATATTTAGTGTAGGACTTTGCGCTAGGTTTCAATCAAATCCTAAATTATCTCATCTTAAAAGTGTTAAAAGAATATTTAGGTATCTTAAAAGAACTCCAAATTTAGGATTGTGGTATCCAAAATCTGACAAATTTGATTTAATAGCTTATGCGGATGCTGATTTTGGCGGATGCAAGATAGATAGAAAAAGTACATCCGGAACATGCTAATTTTTAGGATATGCACTGGTTTCTTGTACCTCCAAGAAACAAAATTCAGTTGCACTATCTACGGCGGAAGCCGAATACATTGCTGCAAGTGCATGCTGTGCACAAGTTGTATGGATGAAAAATACATTAGAAGACCATGGAATTCACTTTAAAAACATTCCCATAAAATGTGATAATACTAGTGCCATATGTCTTACTAAAAATCCAATTCAGCACTCTAGAACTAAGCACATCGACGTTAGGCATCATTTCATACGCGATCATGTCCTTAACAATGATTTTGTTCTAGAATTCATTGACACAAAGCATCAATTAGCAGATATTTTTACAAAAGCCTTAAATGAAGACCAATTTGAATTTATTAGAAGTGAACTAGGCATGTTAAATTGTCCCTTAGAGTAAGTTGTTTGAATGTATTTTACGAAGAATGTCTCATCCTTGTTCCGTTCGTTTGTAGATTTGATTTCATCTTCTTCTTTCGATTCCAAATGATATATTAAAGTATAACTCAATATCTCAACCTTTCCTTGTGTCAAACACCTCTGGAAATCAAGAAGGGGGAAGAAAAGTTTTCTTTCCTTCTTCCGCGGCAAGCCAGCGGTGGCACCGCCAGAATCGACGGTAGCACCGCCTGAGCGCTCGGGCGCCAGGCGGTGGCACCGCCCGAGAGCCCTTTATAACCCGAAATGGTTAGGGCCGACGGTGACACCGCCCCCAACTCGTGGAACCCTTGCTCTAACTCTCCCAAAATCTCTCAATCCCTCATTCTAACTTCTACAAACCTTGGAGAAGGATTCTTGTTGGCCCAAACTCTCCATCATCCCATAAACACTCCATAAGGTAAAATCTTCCCTTCACCTTCTTCTTGTTTCACCTATTCATTACAATTCATATTTCTCTTATCATCTTGTCTAGAAAATGGCTCCTAAGAGATCAAAAGGGAAAAGGATTGAAGGAGATTCATATGACTATAATCTTTTTAAATCCAAAGAAGACGCCCTTAGGTTTCCAAATTTTGAAACAAGACATATCCATAAGGGAAAACACGTTGATCTCGATGAACTAGGAGACTTAGAACCCATTAGGTGGTTTGCTCATCTAGAGGCCCTACCTCTCTTACAAATAGATGAACAAATTTATCCTAGATTAGTTAGGCTCTTTTATGCAAACCTATGGGCAGATAATGATAGCCTAAGTATTTACATTTTAGGAACACAAATTAGGATTTCTGATAATTCTATTTGTGAACTAATTGGAATCACTGAAAAAAATAGGGGCTGCTATTTTAGAGGAAAATGGGATGTTAATATAATAGGAGCAACTTACACCGAAGCTGTTGAAACCATTTTTACAAACTCGAACTTCGGAATAATACCCAAGAGTTGCGAACACTTACTGCCTTTTAACTCTAAGATTCTTCATCATATCATGACAAGCATACTATTCCCTAAGCAATATCATCTTGATGAAATTAGTCAAATAGAGATAAGCACTATGTATTGGATTATGACTGGTCAACATAACTGTTTTGGATACTCAATACGGCAACACATGTAGGACATTACAGCTAAAGATATTATGTTGCCATATGGGGGGTTAATCACTAGATTTCTTTGTGCCTATGACATTTGCATCCCACCCGGTGAAGAAACAATTCAGAGTGATAGATATAACATCATCAATAAAAATCTACTAAAGAGACTTAGGTGCATATTTAACAATGAAATATGGGTAAGGTAACCTAGAAGGACTGATCCTATTCCTCCACTAGTAGAACAACCAGAAACACCAATTTTTATGGGAAATGAATCTCCTCTTCCTAGTCCCTTTGGTGCAGCGCCTTCAGCTCCTGTTTCATCCTTTGAAGGACTCATTATGGCAGAACTATCTCAGATCAAATTCCAACAAGACCAACTCAAATCGCAGCAAGAACAAATTCAACTCCAGCAAATTGAAATTTTTAAGGAACTACGACAACTAAATCAAAAAATAGATGTTATGTATCAGCACTATGGATTACCTCCTACGGATTGATGTATCTTTTTATTCTGTTCTGTTTACTCTTAATCTCAAGTTCCAAGCTGGTCATCTTTTGAACAAAAAACTGAACCTTCTCTTTAAATGTATATTTAAAATTATGGATATATGCTTCTGGATGAATGCTGGTTTTCCTTTTAAGCTGAATTATGGATAAGTATTTTTGGTAAATTTGAATGAATGAATGCTGAATTTGAATGAATGAATGAATGAATGAATGAATGCTGAGTTTCAAATTGACGAATTGAATTTGAATAGGCTTGTATAGAAAGAAGAGATTTGATAAAATGAATGAATGCTGCATTTTCCTTTAAGATAAATTTAGCATACTTAACTTTGGATGATAAAATTTTTCTGATCAGTGCTGAATTCCTGATGTTATAATCACAACTTATGTGCTTCAAGTCTCATTCCCTTTTGTTGATGACAAAGGGGGAGAAAAGTGATTTGTATCATTTTAATAGCATGACTTATATGAATTACAAAAGCTAGTGTGATATGAATGTCTTATGTGCTTTTCAAAATCTTTGAGAATATGCCTTGCAAATCTTTGAGAAATTAGCAAGATCGAATGATCATATTGAAAGCATGTCAAACATGTATATCATGAAATTCATGTTGAAAATCTTTATCTCCTGTCGCAGTAAAAATTGTCTCTTATCTTTCGACTTGAAAAGGATTTTCATCGAAGTTTAGCATTTACATTATGCTTAATGAGAATAACGATAAGTTCTACGGTTAGAACTTATCGGTTCATGCTTGAATTCAATGGGATGGAATTCAAGTGTTTTCATCTTCTCATAATATGGCATATAGATAGGGGGAGTTATGTTTAACTCCATCATCAATTGATTGTCATCATCAAAAAGGGGGAGATTGTTGAATCTCGGATTTTGATGATAAAATCAATTGATGGGTTATTTGATCTAATCCATATTATTGAGTTAAGTGTGCAGGATTAACTACGATAACAAAAAAACACAAAGCAAGGATACCAGAGTCAAGTTTGATGGACGTTTAAGAATCCGAAGAATCGTCGGACATGCTGCCGGAACCAACCGAGAAGAAATCGGGAACCTGTCGGAATTTTCGGAAGTTCGTCGAAGAGATCGTCGGAGGTTCACGGAGATCATCGAGAAGGCTCGGCTACTCATTAAAGTCATCACAAGTTCGGGAGCTTGTTGGGAGTCCGTCGGGAGAAGTTCGTCGGAAAGCTCGCCGGAACAAGACTCGATGTTCGCGGTTGAAAACTTGCTTAGGATGTTTTTTTGTTATGTAGTTAACATATAATTAGGATTAGGATTAAGAGATAATCCTATATCCTGGTTAGGGGCCAACTGGGCCCAAAATTAGACTTGGTTTGGGCTAAGTTTGAAGCCCAACCAATCAACCGAAGAGTCTGGCAGTGCCACCGCCTAGCACCCGAGAGCTGGGCGGTGCCACCGCCTAGTGCCCGAGAGCCAGGCGGTGGCACCGCCAGCATCGGGAACTCCAAGAGAATTCAAATTTTGGAGCCCAAATTTGAATCCTCTTGAGGCCTATAAATACCCCTCAAATCTCAGTTGAGATTATAACTTTTTGAGCAGCAATTGTTTAAGAGAAAGGCCTTAGAAAAGTCCTAGCTAGTCTTGTTTTTAATTTGCTAGTATTCACCTCCTTCTTTCTTGCTGAAAATCTATAAGAGAGTGAACCGCTTGTAAAAGAGTTGTAAGAGGGGTATTCACCCTTCCCTTTCAAAATATTTGCTAGTGGAAGGTGGGAGCCTCATCGAAGAGGGGCCTCGCAAGTGGATGTAGGTCACTTGACCGAACCACTTCAAAAATGGCGTAATCTCTGGTTTGCGTTTCATTACTGCTATTTACATTACTGCAAACCTTCTTACTTGCTTTATTTCATCATTACCTTTGCTGCACAACTTTGCGAATATGCTTTCAAGTTAAGCACTTCCGATTCTGATTTTTATCGTACGAAAGTTTTGTTGAAACCAACGTTTTAATCCGCTGCACTAATTCACCCCCCCTCTTAGTGCTGCTCCGATCCTAATAGGATGCAGCTGGTCTCATAGCTCCTCATGTGTGGATACTAGGGATACAATATAGGTGCTCATTGGGGAATTAGTTTACTGATTGATCCACTTACGGAATGCAGAATGGTTGATGATGCCTTATTATTAAACAGCAATTCCATAGTTCTAGTAGTGTATCTAATCCTTAGACTTGAGATAACAAAGATGTCCCTATATGAGTGCTCCACTCTTTGATACCGGACTTTTGGGTTTAGATGTCCCAGATCTAGCATAGTTGGTCATCAGGAGTGGTAGCCAACCTTACAAGGACTATTTGAGTGTCGATAGATAATCATTCACTCTCGGTATCATGAGAGGATATCCTATGTATTCTTGCTTAAACAAATCCCTAGCCAAGGTCATTCAGATTGAGAAAGAAAGAATTATCTAAGAGAATCCGATTTGAGCAAGACTCGAGTGGAAACCATATGGGTCTGATAGTATCATGCCTGATATACAATCTCTAGAATATTAGATAGATGAGAAACTATAGGTACACGGTAACTAAGGATAGACAAGTCTAATGGATTAGATTCCCATGTATCATTTGGGTGTTAAATCTCAGATTTTGATGATGACGTCAATTGTCATTTGTTATCTAATCCATATGTTGAGATAAGTGTGCAGGATTAACTACAATGAAAGTAAGACATGCAGTAGGAGTTGCGCTGGAGTCAAGACTATGATCACGTTGGGAGTTCAAGAGCTCGACAGAAGTTCGGACGGTCATCAGAGGTTCTACGAGAACAAATCTGAGAAGTCCAGGAGCTTGCCAAAAGAAGCTAATTGGAACTCGCTAAGTGGATCGTCACAGTTCCAGGAGTTTGCCGGAAGTCCGTCGGAGCATCGCTAGAGGTTCATTTGATGTTCGCCGGAAGTTCGCCGGAAGCTCACCGGAAGAAGCTATTGACACACTAGAGTAAGTTGCAGTAAATGTCTTAAGAAATTCGTAGTTAGCACGATGATTAAGTTAGAAAAGGGAGGTGATCCCATTAACTTAATCTTGGGACAATTGGGCCCTTGAAAGACTCAAATTGGGCCGAATGGATCAGCCCATTCGGACCTAGATTACTTGGCCAGAGGTGGCACCGCCCAGGGCTCAGTCTCCGAGCTCTGGCTGGGCGGTGCAACCACCCTAGTCAGGCGGTGGCACCGCCTGAGCTCGGCCTCCGAGTTCTGGTAGGAGGTGCAACTGCCCCTGACAAGCGGTGGCACCGCCTAGAGGCTCAGTCTCTGAGCTCTGCTAGGCGGTGCAACCACCAGACCCCGGAATTCCGGGAATTAACAATTTTGAGCCTGGAATTCAAACTGGTTTGGGGCCTATAAATACCCCACTCTTTCAGCATTGAAAGGGCAACGAAAACCACCGAAATCCTGATCTTACTCTGTGATTTTTAGAGCTCAAAAGTATTGTATGAGTTAAAAGTTCTTTTCCCTCTTTTCTTTCAAGTTCTGATCTTTCAAGAGAGGAGAGAAAATTCTATAAGGGTTGTATCCCAAGCCCATCAAAAGGAGTGAAACTATAAAAGGGTGGTTGGCCTTCGCCTATTGAAGGAAGGCCTCTAGTGGACATCGGTGACCTCGTCGGTGGAGGAAGCCAGAAGTGGATATACGTCAAGATTGACCGAACCACTCTAAAATCGCGGTGCTCTCTGGTTTGCATTTACTTTGAGCATATTATCTTTACTGCAAACCTCCTCAATAGCTTACTGCCTTCTGCGAATTTACGATAGTGTTTTAAAGTTCAGTATTTTTCGAATCGATGTTTAAACGTAAATCAGTTTTATCGTACGAACATCATATTTCAGTTTGCTCTTACATTCTGATTTCCATCTTAACTACAAACTGCCCTTATAGATTCGCTTTAACTATATCTTGCTTGATCACAAGTTAAAGTGATTTACGAATTGGCTTTTCTACCGAAATCACTCTTATCATACGAACGCAGTTTTAATCGTCGAAAGTTTTTCGTTGCACTAATTCACCCCCCCCTCTTAGTGCTCTTGATCCTAACAATTGGTATCAGAGCGGGGTTAACTCTCAAATAGATTAAAACCCAAGAGAGATGGCATACGCCGTAAACCAAGAGGGCCATTCTATTACACGTCCACCCATGTTCAATGGGACGGACTACACCTATTGGAAGACCCGAATGAGGATCTTTCTTATTTCAATGGATTTTGAACTTTGGAATCTTGTCGAAAATGGATTTTCCAAGTTTTCTCTTCCAATGATCGATTGGAATAAATTGGAGAATAAGACTTTCGCTCTTAATGCAAAGGCTACAAATGCCTTATTTTGTGCGCTTGATAAAAATGAGCTTAATCGTGTTTCGGTTTGTGAAACCATGTTTGATGTTTTGGCATACACTCGAAGTGACTCACGAAGGCATAAGTATAGTGAAAGAGTCAAAAATCAATATTTTGATACACTCTTTCGAACTTTTTTGAATGAAACCGAGCGAGACTATTGGCGACATGTACACCCGTTTCACGGATGTCGTCAATGGTCTAAAAGGACTCAGCAAAAGTTTTTTGGATTTTGAGCTCGTGAATAAGATTCTAAGATCCCTTTCTAAGAGTTGGGACACTAAAGTCACTACTATTCAAGAGGCTAAAGATTTAAATAACTTTCCTCTTGAAGAACTAATCGGGTCATTAATGACCTATGAAATGACATGCAAGGCTCATGAAGAGCAAGAAAACATCCTTCCAAAGAATAGGAAGGATATGACACTTAGAACTTTAGATGACCACTTGAGAGAAAACTCAAGTGATGAGAACTGTGACAGTGACTTGGCACTTCTAACAAGGAAATTCAAAAAATTCATTAAAAGAAACAAGTTTTAAAATGACACAAAAAATAAACTTGTACCTAAAAAGGACCAAGTTATTTGCTATGAGTGCAAAAAGCCAGGACACTACAAGAGTGATTGTCTCCAAGCCAAGAAGAGAACATCAAAGAAGAAGGCGCTTAAAGCAACATGGGATAACTCGAGCGCGTCCGAAGAAGAGGAGTCCAACACCGAGCAAGTTGCTCATTATGCCTTAATGGCCATCGGAGAGGAGGTAACAAATTTAATTGATGCAGATTTATCATTTAATGAGTTATTAAATTCCTTCCATGATTTATTTGATGAATGTAAGATTATTAGTAGAAAATATAAATTACTAAAAAAGGAGCATGATAGTCTTACTTGTAATTTCGAGAAGTTAAAAACTGAATATCATGATAGTTTAGCCTCTTGTATAAAATGCCATGATCTAAAAACTATCCAAAAAGAAAACTTACTACTTAAGGACACCTTAAAGAAATTCGAGGTTGGTAGTAAGTCTTTGAACATGATCCTTACAAACAAGGGTCACGTTCCCAAACGAAGTGGAATCGAATTTTTAAGAAATCCTCACCAAAATCTAACCACCTTCATAAAAGGCCTATCCTACATGTTCGACACCAAAGCAAATGCAACTTTTGTTGCAAGCTTGGACACAAAACGCATTATTGTCCATTCAAGAAAATTAGTCCGAACAAATTAATTTGGGTTCCTAAAAGAACCATGATAAACTCTATACAAAATGACAAACAATGTAGATCAGTTTTTGAGGCACCCAAAAGTAAATGGGTATCTAAAAATTATCCTTTCTTGTAGAGACATACACCATTACAAGCTAGGAGCAAGAGATGGTACCTTGATAGTGGATGCACAAGGCATATGACCGAAGATCCATCTCAATTCTCTAAGCTCACTAGCATAGACGAAGGCTATGTTACCTTTGGAGACAACAACAAGGGTAAAATCATTGGCAAAGGAACCATAGGTAACAAATCCAACTTCTTTATTAAAGATGTTTTATTAGTTGATGGTTTAAAACATAACCTCTTGAGTATTAGTCAATTATGTGATAAAGGATATATCGTCAAATTCGAATCTAATGCTTGCATCATTAAAAAACCACACAAAAACATATCTATGATTGCATTAAAACAGAATAACGTATACACCATTAACATCAATGATCTTTGCAATAAAGTATGTTTCTCAGTTTTGAATGAGGATGCTTGGCTTTGGCATAGGAGATTAGGTCATGCTAGCATGAAACTAATCACTCAAATATCATCCAAAGAACTTGTACGAGGAATTCCTCACATCAAGTTCATCAAAGATAATGTTTGTGATGCTTGTCAATTAGGAAAATAAATTAAGAGTAGTTTCAAATCTAAGAATCAAATAAGCACATCTAGGCCCTTACAATTGATCCATATGAACTTGTTCGGACCAATCTCTACATCAAGCCTAGGAGGTAGCAAATACGCCTTCGTCATTGTAGATGACTATAGTAGATACACATGGACTTATTTCTTGAAACACAAAAATGAATGCTTTAGATATTTCACCAAGTTTTGCAAACTTGTTCAAAATGAAAAGACTTTTATGATTTCGTCAATTCGAATTGATCATGGTAGTGAATTTTAAAATCGTGATTTCCAAGAATTTTGTGAATCTAATAGATACAACCACAACTTCTCTACTCCAAGAAATCCTCAACAAAATAGAGTAGTAGAAAGAAAGAATAGAAATTTACAAGAAATGGCAAGAACCATGTTGAATGAACATAGCCTACCCAAATATTTTTGGGCCGAAGCTGTAAACACTACGTGCTATATTCTGAATAGAGTTTTAGTAAGACCCTTGCTCACTAAAACTCCCTATGAGTTGTGGAACAATAAAAAACCTAATGTTTCATATTTTAAAGTTTTTGGGTGTAAGTGTTTTATTTTGAATGAAAAAGATGCCTTAGGAAAATTTGATGCTAAATCCGATGAAGGAATTTTTCTTAGTTATTCTTCGGTTTCTAAAGCTTTTCGTATCTTCAATAAAAGGACTTTAATTATAGAAGAATCCATTTATGTTGTTTTCAATGAGATTTCCGAAATCAAGAAAAATGACTTTGATGATAATGTTAATTTCGATTATTTGAATTTAAATGAAACCCCTTCTCCAACTAGCAACTTGGATGCATCCACTTCTGAAACATCCTTACCTAAGGATTAGAAGTATGTAGATGCTCATCCTAAGGAGCTAACCTTAGGAGACACATCTAAGGGGGTTCAAACACGTTAACCTTTTAAAAATTTTTATGCCAACGTCGCTTTTCTCTCCCAAATTAAACCTAAATGTATTGACGAAGCCATCAAAGATGATTCATGGATTATCGCAAAGCAAGATGAGTTAAATCAATTTAAGAGAAATGAGGTGTGGAAGCTTGTTCCTAGGCCAAATGACCATTTAGTTATTAGTACTAAATGGGTCTTTAGAAACAAGTAAGATGAATATGGTATCATGGTGAGAAACAAGGCTAGATTAGTGGCCAAAGGTTTCAACCAAGAAGAAGGTATCGATTACGAAGAAACCTTCGCTCCTGTGGCTGGATTAGAAGCCATAAGGATGCTCCTTGCCTATGCTAGTAATAATAATTTTAAGTTGTTTCAAATGGATGTTAAAAGCACTTTTCTCAATGACTTTATTTATGAAGAAGTTTATGTTGAACAACCTCTCAGATTTGAAAATAATAGCCTCCCTAATCATGTATTTAAATTAACCAAAGCTCTCTATGGTTTAAAACAAGCCCCAAGGGCTTGGTATGATAGACTAAGCACTTTTCTTATTGAAAACAATTTCACAAAAGGCAAGGTCGATACTACATTGTTTATCAAGAAGTTTAAAAATAATTTTCTCATTGTTCAGATTTATGTTGATGATATTATCTTCAGTTCTACGAATGAATCTCTTTCTGAATCTTTTGCTAAAACCATGAGTCTCGAATTTGAAATGAGTTTGATGGGAGAATTAACCTTTTTCTTAGGCTTACAAATTAAGCAACTAAGTAATGACATCTTTATTAGTCAAACTAATTATGCTTTAGATCTACTGAAAAAAATTAATATGGATAGCTCAAAAGCTATTAACACCCCTATGAGCACCTCCACTAAGTTAGAAGCTGATGAGAGTGGAGAAAGCTTCGATCAAAAAACTTATAGGTGTATGATAGGAAGTTTACTTTACCTCATTACAACTAGACCAAATATCATGTTCAGTGTAGGACTTTGTGCTAGGTTTCAATCGAACCCTAAAATATTTCATCTCAATGCAGTTAAAAGAATACTTAGATATCTTAAAGGTACCACAAATCTAGGATTATGGTATCCAAAATCTGAAAATTTTGAGTTAATTGCTTATGCTGATGCGGATTTTGCTGGGTTTAGACTAGATAGAAAAAGCACAACAGGAACATGTGAATTTTTGAGACATTCCCTTGTTTCCTGGTCATTTAAGAAACAAAACTCGATTGCTCTATCAACAACTGAAGCTGAATATATTGCAGCTAGTGCATACTGTGCACAAGTTGTGTGGATGAAAAACACCTTAGAAGATTATAAAGTCTATCTTAAAAACATTCCCATTAAATGTGATAACACGAGTGCAATATGTTTAACAAAGAATCCCATTCAACACTCAAGAACAAAGTATATTGATATTAGACATCATTTTATATGAGATTATGTTACTAATCATGATGTAATTATAGAGTTCATAGATACTAAGCATCAACTAGTTGATAGTTTTACAAAACCTCTAAGTGAAGAACAATTTGATTTCATAAGAAGAGAATAAGGAATGTTGATGTGTCCGAATGCATAAACTTGTTAAAATTATTTGGACTTTATTGATTGAATGATCAAATCACTTAATTGCCATTACATGCCTAAAATAATATGTTGGAAATTAATACAAAAAATTTCCATAACGATGAGCATGTCTTCATAGTCTTGTCCGATTGCATGAAAGTGTTAAATTAAATTTTCAGTTCCAATCGGATTTTATGAATACATTATTCACTTTCGGACTTTGATTCACATCAATGATTTTTGACAAATAGAATCATCTAGCAAATACATATCTTTTAGACTTATCATGTGAAAAATATTCCCTTTGAGAAATAGATTTGATGATTCCTTCTTATAAAAGGAAGATATTTTTTGTAAGGATTTGATTCACGTAAATATCCTGATCCTTGTAAAGCATGCTTTAATATCCTATCGATTTAAACTACACAAATGACTTTCCTCCTTCATGCAAAAAATATAATAACAAATAAAAAGGAAGAAGTTTTCACTCTATGTAAATAATCTCCATGTCATGTTTTTCTTAAGATATTTGTATCCTATAAATGACATGAACCTACTTATGGCTTCGCACGTATATTTAAAAGTTGTTTATATCATTCTATTTTTTGTTGATGACAAAGGGGGAGAAGTATATGAATTGATGCTATAAATGCCATATTATGTTGAAAAAAACAGATATATGATTATTGATGCTATGATTATGCTATAACTGCATCATAAAAAATATATGAATTGATGATAACTATGATTGCCATAATTTGCATTATGTCATGTTTGCTATGATTGCTATATTTGCATCATGTTAAGATATCAAGAACTTGCATCGTAATTTTACGTGTTGATATCTTACCATATGATGAATTGCTACCATGACCATCAGTCACATTTGAAATTTGAAAATGAATGTCAAGCCTTGACATCATACATCATTTTCAGAGAGATACATCATGATGGGAATCATGATGGGAGTATTGATAAGGTTAAACGATTTTAACTTATCAATATGTCTCTTGAATTCAAAGGCTTTGAATTCAAGAATGACTTATCTCAATTATGGCACATAGATAGGGGGAGTTAAGGCTAACTCCGTTATCAATTGATTGTCATCATAAAAAAGGGGGAGATTGTTGAATTTCTGATTTTGATGATGATGTCAATTGTCATTCGTTATCTAATCCATATGTTGAGATAAGTGTACAGGATTAACTATGATGAAAATAAGACAAGAAGCAGGAGTTGCGCCGGAGTCAAGACTATGATCCCGTTGGGAGTTCGAGAGCTCGACGGATGTTCGGATGGTCATCGGAGGTTCTGTGGGAACAAATTCGAGAAGTCCAGGAGCTTGCCAAAAGAAGCTCATTGGAACTTGCCAAGTGGATCGTCGCAAGTCCAAGAGTTTGCCGAAAGTCCATCGGAGCATCGTCGGAGGTTCGTCAGATGTTCACCGGAAGTTCGCCGAAAGCTCGCTGGAAGAAGCGATTGATACACTGGAGCAAGTTACAGTAAATTTCTTAAGAAATTCATAGTTAACATGATGATTAAGTTAGAAATGGGAGGTGTTCCCATTAACTTAATCTTGGGGCAATTGGGCCCTTGAAAAACCCAAATTGGGCCGAATGGATCAGCCCATTCGGACCCAGATTACTTGGCCAGAGGTGGCACCGCCTGGGTCGGCGATGGCACCGCCTGGGTTGGTGGTTGCACCGCCCAGGGCTCAGTCTCCGAGCTCTAGCTGGGCAGTGCAACCTCCTCTGACAGAGGTGCAACCACCCCAGTTAGGCGGTGGCACCGCCTGAGCTCGATCTCTGAGCTTTGGTAGGAGGTACAACCGCCCTTGACAAGTAGTGGCACTGCCTAGAGGCTTAGTCTCCGAGCTCTGCCAGGCGATGCAACCTCTAGACCTTGGAATTCTAGGAATTGACAGTTTTGAGCTCGGAATTCAAACTGGTTTGAGGCCTATATATACCCCACTCTTTCAGCAATGAAAGGGCAACGAAAACTACCGAAATCTTGATCTTACTCTGTGATTTTTAGTACTCAAAAGTGTTGTATGAGTTAAAAGTTCTTCTTCCTCTTTTCTTCCAAGTTCTGATCTTTCAAGAGAGGAGAGAAAATTCTATAAGGGTTGTCTCCTAAGCCCGTCAAAAGGAGTGAAACTATAAAAGGGTGGTTGGCCTTCCCCTATTGAAGGAAGGCCTCTAGTGGACGTCGGTGACCTCGTCGGTGGAGGAAGCCAGAAGTGGATGTAGGTCAAGATTGACCGAACCACTCTAAAATCGTGGTGCTCTCTGGTTTGCATTTACTTTGAGTATATTATCTTTACTGCAAACCTCCTCAATAGCTTACTACCTTCTGCGAATTTACGATCGTGTTTCAAAGTTCAGTATTTTCTGAATCGGTGTTTAGACGTAAATAAGTTTTATCGTACGAACATCATATTTCAGTTTGCACTTACATTTTGATTTCCATCATAATTGCAAACTGCCCTTATAGATTCGCTTTAACTTCATCTTTCTTGATCACAAGTTAAAATGATTTACGAATCGGCTTTTCTACCGAAATTGCTCTTATCGTACGAATGCAGTTTTAATCGTTGAAAGTTTTCCACTGCACTAATTCACCCCCTTTAGTGCTTTTGATCCTAACATTGGGGACTATGGCGTAGTGGCCTAGTACATCTGCAATCAATGAGTCAATTGAATTATTATGGAGATAATAATTCACTGAGCTAGAAGAAGTTCTAACAGGTATGACTCTCTACTAGCTCAATATTGGGCCTAGAGGATCACACACATATGGTAGGCATTGTGATGAGTAGAGGTTCAATTATGAGATATCCACTGGAGCCCCTATCTTATTGGATATCCAATAAGCTCCTGAATTATTGGATCCTATGAATGAGATCTAATAAGAGCCTATGAGAAATTATTAGATAGATCTCCATTAATCTAAGAGGCTTGGGTAGTTGGATGAAGATCCAATACCCAATAGGGCTAGATCCATTAGGGTTAAGTTGATATGGGACCTCTATAAATAAGAGGGAATCTGTGGTTCATAGGTTAGAGTCTTTTGGTTTGCCTCTCCTATTCTCCTCCCCTTCTCCTCCTCAAAGTAGGCCTAGAGTTTTGAGGAGCGTTATTGCAGCCCTATTGTGTGGATCACCACTAGAGAGGATGACGCTCGACCTCCTTCACCCTCTCCTAGAGATCTGCAAGGATTCAGGTATGTATGATCTCCCTAGGAAATATAATCTATCTTATACGCAGTTTTAAATTTCATAAATTTTATGCACCAAACTTCGCATTACGACAAACACATCTTTGCGAAATTAGGGATTTTGTTTTTATGTTCTTTCACTACGCATGTGATGTCGCCCGCTAGATTTCCCAACAATAAGCTAGAACCTCCTTAGAATACTTCTGATGAGACCTGAGTTCCTTCAATTGAGCAATCACCTCATAGTTATAGCAATATAAAGGAATCGACTTCTCACTACCCGGCACGATGCCTAGATCTATAATGAACTTCTTCATCGAGACTCTCTCCTTTGTTGCCTTTGTCATAGTAATGTACTCTGCCTCTGTGATCGAGTCAGTAGTAGTATCTTGCTTGGAACTCTTCCAACATACTACTCCTCCATTATGGGTGAACATATACTTCGAATTTGACTTGCTATCATTGATATCAGATTAGAAACTCGAGCCCATAGAGCCTTCAACCCTGAGGCTACTACCTCCATATACTAGTAAAAGATCTTTAGTCCTTCTCAAGTACTTAAGGGCACACTTTACTACTTTCTAGTGCTCCAAGCCTGGATCTACCTGATACCTACTCGTGACACTTAGAGCATGTGCTATATCAGACCTGGTATATAGCATTGTATACATGATAGACCCTAACGTTGAGGCATAGGGTATCCTATCTATGTTCGTCTTTTCTTTAGGAGTTATTGGAGACATACTCCTAAAAAGCAATATCCCATGTCTCATCGGTATGAGATATATCTTAGAATTTTCCATGTCATATGAATCCTTGGATAATGGTGTCTATATATCTAGACTAGGATAAGCCAAGCATCCTCTTGGATCTATCTCTATAGATTCGAATCCCTAAGATATAGGATGCTTCCCCTAAGTCCTTTATGGAGAATTATTCAGATAACCAAGCCTTTACTATGGATAACATTCTTATATTACTCCTAATGATCAGGATGTCATCCACGTATAATACAAAGAAGGTGATAGCGCTCCCACTTACCTTCCTGTACACATAAGGCTCATCTTCATTCTTAACGAAGTCATAAGATCTGATCGCCTCATCAAATCTTATGTTGGGAAGCTCGCTTTAGTCTATAGATAGACTTAAGCAACCTGCATACTTTATCTGGACTATCCTTAGACACGAATCCCTCAGGCTGTATCATATACACCTCTTTCTCGAAGTTCCTTTTGAAGAACACAATTTTCATGTCCATTTGACAGGTCTCATAATCATAATGTGCTACAATAGCCAATAGAATTCAGATGGATTTTAGCTTGGCTACGGGTGAGAAGTTTTCATCATAGTCAACACCTTGCCTTTAATGATACCCGTTAGCCACTAGCCTTGCTTTATAGGTCTCTATCTTTCTATCTACTTTGATATTCTTCTTGAAGATCCATTTACAATCAATAGGTACAATACCCTCAAGGGCATCAACTAGGTTCCAAACCTTGTTGGAGGGAGTCTATACTGATAATTGTTGGGAAATCCTTGGGGGCGACATCATATGCGTAGCGGAAGAACAAGAAAAATAAAACCCCGATTCCCAAAGAGATGTTCGTCGTCGTGCGAAGATTAGTACGCAAAAATTCGCGAAACATGAAACTGCATATAGAGGGTGAAGGAGGTCAAGCGTCCTCCTCTCTAGCGGTGATCCACACAGCAGAGTTGCGACGACGCTCCTCAAAACTCCAGACCTACTCTGAGGTGGAGATGGAGAGGAGAATAGGAAAAGGCAAATAAAAGCTCTCTAGCCCATGGGGCTCTGAATCCCTCCTATATATAGAGGTCCCCTGTCAAACCTTAATGGGTCCTCCCCTAGTGGGTATTGGATCTGCATCCAATAAGACAAGGGCTTCGTCGGATATCTCATATCCGAACCTCTATTCATCGCAATGCCTACCATATGTGTGTGACCCTCTAGGCCCAATATCGAGCTGGCCGTGAGTCATACCTGACAGAACTCCTTCTAACTCAGTGAATTATTATCTCTGTAATAATTCACTCGACTCATCGACTACGGACGTACTAGGCCACTACGCCGTAGTCCCCAAACGATACAGGGGAATCCAATCCATTGGACCTGTCTGTCCTCAGTTACCATGTACCTATAGTCCCTCATCCATCTAATATACCAGAGACCGTATATCGAGCATGGTGTTGTCAGACCCACACGGTTTCTTCTCGAGTCTTGCTCTAATCAGATTCTCCCAGAGAACACTTTCTCTCTCAACCCGAATGACCCTGGCTAGGGATTTGTCTGAGCAAGCACACCAGTCTGTCCGATTATCACGATATCCCTCTCGAGTAACCTATGACCGGGATTATTTAGGATATGTGTTTAAAGGTGAATCGATCTCACTATCGTGATCTCATCACGATCCGATTCCCATTGCATAAATCCAAGGACATCACAATATATGTATGCATTTATGCAATAGTTATAAAGTGATATATCCCAAAATATAATAAGCAAAAAGATTCTATATTAAGTCACACGTGCCATCACTCACGTGATTGGCTTGCTGGGCACCTATGCCTAGCAATCTCCCACTTGACCTAAAGCTAATCACCTATATGTCTGATCCCCATCAGACCCTTGTGACGCTCAAAACAAATCTGAGACGACTTTGTTAGTGGATCTACAATGTTATTTTCGGATGGAACTCTTTCCACTACTACATCTCCTCGGGTCACGATCTCTCTAATAAGGTGGAACCTCCTCAGAACATGCTTAGATTTCTGATGAGACCTAGGTTCCTTTGCTTGAGCAATCGCCCCGTTGTTGTCGCAATATAGGGAGATCGGCTCTTCGCTACCCGGCATGACTCCCAAATCTGTGATGAACTTCTTCACCCAAACTCCCTCCTTTGCTGCATCTGATGCAGCAATGTACTCCGCCTCTGTTGTCGAGTCAGCAATGGTACCTTGCTTGGAACTCTTCCAGCACACTGCTCCTCCATTCAAAGTGTACACATACCCTGAATTCGACTTGCAATCATCGACATCAGATTGAAAACTTGAGTCAGTGTAGCCTTCAACCTTAAGGCTATTATCTCCATATACTAGTAAAAGATCCTTAGTCCTTCTCAAGTACTTAAGGATACACTTTAAAGGATACACTTTACTGCTTTCCAGTGCTCCAAGCTTAGATCCGCCTGATACCAGCTCGTGACACTCAAAGCATGCGCTATATCAGGCCTAGTACATAGCATGGCATACATGATAGACCCTATTGCTGAGGCATAAGGTATCATATCCATGTTCGTCTTTTCTTCTGGAGTCTTTGGGGACATACTTGTAAAAAGCGATATCCCATGTCTCATCAGTATGAGACCTCTCTTGGAATTTTCCATGCCAAACCTTTGGACAATAATTTCTATGTACCTAGACTGGGACAAGCCAAGCATCCTCTTGGATCTATCTCTATAGATTCTAATCCCCAAGATATAAGATGCTTCCCCTAAGTCCTTCATGAAGAAGTGTCTAGATAACCAAACCTTTACTGTGGATAGCATTCCTATGTCATTCCCAATGATGAGGATGTCATCCACATATAACACAAAAAAGGTGATAGCGCCCCCACTTACCTTTCTCAGATACACAAGGCTCATCTTCGTTTCTTAATCTAAGTCATAAGATCTGATTGCCTCATCAAATCTTATGTTCCAACTTCTCGAAGCTTGCTTTAGTCCATAAATGGATCTAAGCAACCTACACACCTTTATCTCAAGGCAGTTCTTGGACACGAATCCATCAAAGCTACATCATATACACCTCCTCCTCGAGGTTCCCGCTGAGGAATGCGGTTTTCACATCCATCCGCCAGATCTTATAATTATAGTGTGCTGCAATAGCCAATAGAATTTGATGGATTTTAGCATTGCTACGGTGTGAAAAGTTTCATCAGAGTCAACACCTTGCCTTTGACGATACCCCTTAGCCACTAGCCTTGCTTTATAGGTCTCTACCTTTCCATCTACTCTGATCTTTTTTTTAAAGATCCACTTGCAACCGATGGGTACAATACCTTCTAAGCATCAACTAGGTTCCAAACCTTATTGGAGTACATAGAATCCATCTCGAATTCATGACTTCTTTCCACTTCCTGAGTCTATACTCATAATAGCCTCCTCGTAGGTCCGAGGATTAATATCTTCTACATCCTCTGCTCTAATATGTCCCACATATCTCTCAGAGGATGGGATACTCTATCGCACTCAAGAAAGTTGATACTTGTGTGTATTAGGTACCCCAATAGACTCTGGGTAGAGGTGGTGCTTGAGCTTGGTTCTCCAACCTTGCTCAATTCTATCATTCTCCCACTGCCTCCTGCCAAGAATGTGTTCCTTCTCAAGGAACACTGCTTCTTTAGCTACAAAGACCTTTTGGTCCTCGAGATGATAGAAATAATACCCACAAGTTTCCTTTGGGATATCCCACAAATTTGCATTGCTCTGTCCTTGATTCTAACTTATCGGGTTGTGTCTTCTAATATGGGCAGGCAGCCCCATATCTTAACAACCTTAAGATCGGCTTCTTCCCTTTCCATATCTCATATGGTGTAGACACTACCGACTTAGTTGGAACTCGCTCGTAAGGTAAGTCATGGGTTTCTAGGGCATATCCCCGTAATGAGATGGGTAGGTCAACAAACTCATCATGGACCGCACCATATCTAATAATGTACCATTTCTCCTTTCGAGACACCATTGAGCTGAGGTGTATAAGGAGGTGTCCATTGGGATAATATCCCATGGTCCTTGAGGAACTAAGGAAACTCAGATTTAAGTATTCACCTCCTCGATCCGATCAAGAGTTTTGATACTCTTTCCACCCCGTTCTCCACCTCATTCTTATACTCTCTGAATTTCTCAAAGGCCTCAGACTTGTACTTCATTAAGTACACATATCCATACCTTGAGAAATCATCAGTGAATGTAATGAAGTAGGAGTAACCTCCAATGGCATGAGTTGACATGGGTCCACATACATCACTATGTATGAGTTCCAACAACTCATTGGCTCTCTCTCCAGTTCTACTAAATGGAGATTTGGTCAGTTTTCCACGAATATAAGGCTCACAAGTTGTATATGACACATAGTCGAATGGATCTAGATATCTATCATTTAGCAACTTTTGAATCCTTCTTTCATGGATGTGACCTAGCCTACAATGCCACAGGTATGCACTGTTCAACTCATCTCGTTTCCTTTTGGACATATTTACATTCATGATATGTGGAGTGGTGTCTAACATAAATAAACCATTATGCAATGTTCCTTTTGTGATGATCTTATCATCTAATAATATCGAACAATTATTGTTCTCAAAAACAAATTTGTATCCACTAACTGTTAAACATGAAATGGAGATAATGTTTTTAATAATAGAAGGAACAAAATAACATGCATCTAATACAATAAAAGCTCCACTAGGCAGATGTAGGGCGACCTCGCCAACTGCTAATACAACAACTTTTGCTCCATTACCCATCTTGAGGTCCATCTCGCCTCTCGGTAGTCTCCTAGGCCTTGCCAGAACCAGCAACGAATTGCATATATGATAAGCACTACCGGTATCCAATACCCATGTGTTATCATAAGAGTCTGACAAATGGAGACTGATCATGAATGTACCTGAAGCTTCATCAAGCTTTTGTTTCGCCCTTTCTGCAAGGTACTCTTTGCAGTTTCTCTTCCAATGCCCATCTTTACCACAGTGGAAGCACTGGCCTTTGTCCTTTGCTGGGTCTTTCTTAGCAACCTTTGCTTTACCTTGTTTGCCCTTGCCCTTTCCCTTCTTAAGGGACCTTTCTGCTTTCCTTTTCTTTCTGGTCTCACTAGTGTATAGAACTGGCTTCTCTTTTTTAATAGTACTCTCTACCTCCCTCAACATATTGAGGAGCTCTGGGAGAGTCACCTCAAGCTTGTTCATATTAAAATTCATTATGAACTGTGAAAAGGAATTTAGTAGGGATAGAAGCACAATGTCAACACACAAGTTATCCTCTAGGACCATTCCTAGACCTGTGAGTTTCTCTATCCACTCAATCATCTTTAGGATATGGTTCTGAACCGGTGTCCCCTCATTCATCCTAGCACGGAAAAGGCTCCTGGATATCTCATATCATTGAGTCCTTCCCTGTTCCTCAAACAATTTTCGGACATGTAGGAGAATGGATTTGGCATCCATCTTTTCATGTTGTCTCTGTAACTCTGGAGTCATAGAGCCCAACATATAGCACTGAGCAAGAGTGGAGTCATCAATGTACTTCACGTAGCGAGCGATCTCATCCTCGCTTGCCCCTTCTTCGGGCGTAGGCATCACTATATCAAGGACGTACACGATTTTCTCCGCTGTGAGAACAATTCTCAAGTTACGGAGCCAATCCGTATAATTTGGACCAGTAAGGCGGTTGACATCAAGTATGCCACGTAAGGGATTTGAAAGCGACATTTTTTGAAAATAAAGATGTAGCAGAAATGAATAACAGGCAGATTTTGTAAGAAATAAACTATCAAGATATGGACTTCTATCTTAATATGCTCCCACTATTTTACTACCAAGTCACGCGAAACCCTCAGCACGTGAAACGAAAGTCTCCAGCAGACTTCTAGTGAGGATCAGGATCCAATCAGCGTCTTAGTGTAACCTCGAGGGACTCGACCAATCACACTAAGCCTAAAAGGTAGGCAACTCTTGCCGATCACAACTCCTTGTGATTCCCGTCCTGTTCGGCCTCCGAATCACCATGGCCTCGAGGGACTCGACCAACCATGATGCTCGGTTAAGTCAACACCTTCGTTACAAGATGAGTCTGATTTGATGATATACCCTCGAGGGACTCGACCAAGCATACCATGTCCTCGGTCACCGGTGACATCTCTATGTCGTAAGCAAGATAGCTTAATCATGATATAGGTGAGTCTCGAGGGACTCGACCAACTCAACCTACACCGGAATCGGTTCCTACTCATAATGATGGAAGGCCACGGGGTCAATCTAATTGCCTCACGCTTATCGAATTTAATATTATCGAGAGATGTTTCTATAATTTGGTCTCCTAATATGACATGTCACACATATACATATTTAATATATATCTAAATTGCATGCAAATATATATACATATCTAGTATGTGTATAAGCAATCACATCGATGATCATGGACCACAACCTAATATGATTAGGCCCGAGCCAAGGGGGCTAATCACTCACATCAAGATCTATGTGTGCAACGGTGCATCTCCATGCCCCGTGATCGCCCATCTCATCCTCGTCGATTCGTCGACATCTTGATGCATCTCCATGCATCACGATCGTCCGCCTCGTGGGTCCCGCTTATCGATCCACGCCCCGCCAAGCCTCCCTCATGTGATTACAACTTAATCATAGGCACGCAGGCCCCACAATAAACGAGAAATATAATGGAGGTTCGCAGACCTCAATAATATTAATCACAAGTACACACATCACACGGTCCATGATCATCACACGGTCCATGATCATCCGTCCACACATCATACATCACATGTATAAATAATCATCATCATGTAGGACTACTAGATAATAATAAAAAATAATAATCAACTAAACCTTTAATTAATTAATATTTTTCTGAAATCAGGGACATGTAAGGAATTTCTCAATTCCTAAGGGTATTTTTGTAATTTGGACAAAAGACAGAAACTGGAATTTCTCAAATTCACATGGGCAAAACTGTCCTTTTACCCAAAACCCTAATTCCCTCTACTGCTGCCGCCGCCGCCACCCTACTGGTGGCGGCCTGTGTGGCGAGGGCGAGGGCAGTGCCCTAGCCTGCAGGCGGCACGCCCGCTGGGGGAGCTGCCGCTGCAGGTGGGCGCCTCCCCGGGCGGCGCCGCCTCCGGGCACCGTCGCCTCCGCGGGCGGTTCTGCCCGCGAGGCAACTCCCGCAGGCGGTGCTGCCTCGCTGGCGGCCGCCCCTGCGGGGTTTTTGCTAGTGGGAGTAGCGGCCACAAGCGCCGCTGCCCTGCGGTGCCTCAGCCCGCGCTGCTGCCCTGCGGCGCCTCTACCCGCGGGGTCAGCGGCCGTAGGCGCCTCTACCCGCGGGCTGCCAGCCCCGCCTGCTGCAAGCAGACCGCCGGCCGGCTGCTGCAGGCACAGCGCTTGCGCATGCGCCGGCGCTGTGGTGCCTGGTTGCGGCTGCTGCTGCAGGTGGCTGCAGGCATGCAGATCGAGGGCAGCAACTATTGCTGCCCTTCCTCGCTTTTGCGTCAACGATTTTTGACGTCAATATTCTTCCTAAACACAACACATGCAGTTCAAAACCAATCATTTGCACGAACAACCTGGCTCTGATACCACTGTTGGGAAATCAAGGGGGCGACATCATATGCGCAGCGGAAAAAACAAGAAAACAAAAATCCCCGATTCCCAAAAAGATGTTCGTCGTCGTGCGAAGATTGGTGCGCAAAAATCCGCAAAACACAAAACTGCGTATAGAGATTGTGTTACCCAGGGAGATCGTATATCCTTATTTCCTTGCAGATCCTTAGGAGAGGGTGAAGGAGGTCAAGCGTCCTCCTCTCTAGCGGTGATCCACACAGCAGGGTTACGACGACCCTCCTCAAAACTCCAGGCCTCTGAGGTGGAGAGGGAGAGGAGAATAGGAAAGGCAAGCAAAGACTCTATCCTATGAGGCTGTGAATCCCTCCTATTTATAGAGATCCCGTGTCAAACCCTAATGGGTCCTTCCCGAGTGGGTATTGGATCTGCATCCAATAAGACAAGGGCTCCGTCAAATATCTCATATCCGAACCTCTACTCATTGTAATGCCTACCATATGTGTGTGACCCTCTAGGCCCAATATCGAGCTGGCCTTGAGTCATACCCTGCCGTAACTCCTTTTCTAACTCAAAGTGAATTATTATCTCTGTAATAATTCACTGACTCATCGACTATGGACGCATTTAGGCCACTACGCCAGAAGTCCCCGCATCGATAGGGGAATCCAATCCATTGGACCTGTCTGTCCTCGCCACCATGTACCTATAGTCCTCATCCATCTAATATCCCAGCAGACCGTATATCGAAAGCATGGTGTTGTCGGACCCATACGGTTTCTACTGAAGTCTCGCTTAATCGGATTCTCCCGAGAACTCTTTCTCTCAACCCGAATGACCCCGCCGTGGATTTGTCCGAAAGCAAGAACACATGGGATATTCCTCTCATGACGCCGAGAGTGGATGATCCTCTATCGACACTCAATAGCCCTCGTAGGTCGACTACCACTCCCAATGACCACCAGTACTAGATCCGGGACAGCCAAACCTATAAGTCTTGTATCAAAAAGTGGAGCAATCATACAGATATCCTTGGTGTCTCAAGTCTAAGGACCAGATACACCACTAGGATTACGGAATCACCGTCGACAATAAGGCATCATCAACCATCCAAAGATTCCGTAAGCGGATCAATCAATGAACTCATTCTCCAATGAGCACTTGTATCAGTATCCCTAGTGTCCCTACACGAGCAGCTATGAGACCAGCTGCATCCATCATATGGACGGGTATACAACACACCAGTCTATCCGGTTATCACGATGTCCCTCTCGAGTAACCTATGATCGGGATTATTTAGGATATGTGTTTAAAGGTGAATCGATCTCATTATCATGATCTCATCACGATCCGATTTCGATTGCACAAATCCAAGGATATCACAATATATATATGCATTTATGCAATATTTATAAAGTGATATACGTCAAAATATAATAAGCAAAAAGATTCTGTATCAAGTCACACGTGCCATCACTCACGTGATTGGCTTGCTGGGCACTTATGACTAGCATATTCCTCTCATGACGCCGAGAGTGGATGATCCTCTGTCGACACTCAATAGCCATCGTAAGGTCGACTACCACTCCCAATGACCAGCTGTACTAGATCTGGGACAGCCAAACCTATAAGTCTGGTATCAAAGAGTGGAGCACTCATACAGGACATCCTTGGTGTCTCAAGTCTAAGGACCGAGATACACCACTAGGACTACGGAATCGCCGCCCCACAATAAGGCATCATCAACCATCCAAAGATTCCGTAAGCGGATCAATCGCTGAACTCATTCTCCAATGAGCACTGCATCAGATCCCTAGTGTCCCTACACGAGCAGCTATGAGACCAAATGCATCCATCATATGGACGGGTATACAAAGACACCAAATTATCCTGTTATCACGCTTGTCTCTCTCGAGTAACCTATGATCGGGATTATTTAGGATATGTGTTTAAAGGTGAATCGATCTCATTATTGTGATCTTATCACGATCCGATTCCCATTGCACAAATCCAAGGACATCACAATATATATATGCATTTATGCAATAGTTATAAAGTGATATACGCCAAAATATAATAAGCGAAAAGATTATGTATCAAGTCACACGTGCCATCACTCACGTGATTGGCTTGCTGGGCACCTATGACTAGCACATATGTTATCATAAGAGTCTGACAAATGGAGACTGATCATGAATGTACCAGAAGCTTCATTAAGCTTTTGATTAGCCCTTTCTGCAAGGTACTCTTTACAGTTTCTCTTCCAGTGCCCATCTTTACCATAGTGGAAGCACTGGCCTTTGTCCTTTGCTGGGTCTTTCTTAGCAACCTTTGCTTTACCTGGTTTGACCTTGCCCTTTCCCTTCTTAAGGGACCTTTCTGCTTTCCTTTTCCTTTTGGTCTCACTAGTGTAGAGAACTGGCTTCTCTTTCTTGATAGTACTCTCTGCCTCCCTCAACATATTGAGAAGCTCTCAGAGAGTCACTTCAAGCTTGTTCATATTAAAATTCATTATGAACTGTGAAAAGGAATCTGGTAGGGATTGATGCACAATAAAATCTGTCTGAATTCTATTTGCTATTGTAGCACATTATGATTATGAGACCTGTCACATTATGATTATGATTGGGAAGAACCACTAAGGTACGACCCATTAGGGTTTGACATGGGACCTCTATATATAGGAGGGATTCAGAGCCCCATGGGCTAGAGAGCTTTTGTTTGCCTTTTCCTATTTTCCTCTCCATCTCCACCTCAGAGTAGGTCTGGAGTTTTGAGGAGCATCGTCGCAACCCTACTGTGTGGATCACCGCTAGAGAGGAGACGCTTGACCTCCTTCACCCTCTCCTAAGGATCTGCAAGGAAACAGGGATATACGATCTCCCTAGGTAACACAATCTACTCTATATGCAGTTTCTTGTTTCGCGGATTTTTGCGTACCAATCTTTGCACTACGACGAACATCTCTTTGGGAATCGGGGATTTTGTTTTTCTTGTTCTTCCGCTGTGCATATGATGTCGTCCCCAAGGATTTCCCAACAGTGGTATTAGAGCTAGGTTGTTCGTGCGAATGATTGGTTTTAAACTGCGTGTGTTGTGTTTAAGAAGAATTTTGACGTCAAAATTGTTGACGCAAAAACAAAGAAGGGCAGCAATAGTTGTTGCCCTCGATCTGCCTGCGTGCAGCGCAGCCGAAGGCGGGCAGCACAGGGGCTGCGTCTGCTGCAGCTGGCCGGGGGCCTGCTTGCAGTAGGGTTGCTGTCGGCGGGGCGGGCAGCCCACGGGCAGAGGCGCCGTCGGGCAGCGGCGTCCGCCGCCGCTGCTCCCGCGGGCGAAACCTGCACGGGCAGAGGCGCTGCAGGGCAGTAGCGCGCGCCGCCGTTGCTCCCGCGGGAGAAACCCGCACGGGCAGAGGCGCCGCAGGGCAGCGGCGCCCACCGCCGCTGCTCCCGCGGGCAAAACCCCCCCTAAGGGGCGGTCGCCCGGCGGGATAGCACCGCCTACGGAGGAGATAATGTTTTTGATCATGAATGTACCAGAAGCTTCATTAAGCTTTTGTTTCGCCCTTTCTGCAAGGTACTCTTTGTAGTTTCTCTTCCAGTGCCCATCTTTACCATAGTGGAAGCACTGGCCTTTGTCCTTTGCTGGGTCTTTCTTAGCAACCTTGGCTTTACCTGGTTTGATCTTGCCCTTTCCCTTCTTAAGGGACCTTTCTGCTTTCCTTTTCCTTTTGGTCTCACCAGTGTAGAGAACTGGCTTCTCTTTCTTGATAGTACTCTTTGCCTCCCTCAACATATTGAGAAGCTCTTGGAGAGTCACTTCAAGCTTATTCATATTAAAATTCATTATGAACTATGAATAGGAATCTGGTAGGGATTGAAGCACAATAAAATCCATCTGAATTCTATTGGCTATTGTAGCACATTATGATTATGAGACCTGTCACATTATGATTACGATTGGGAAGAACCACTAAGGGAGGACCCATTAGGGTTTGACAAGGGACCTCTATAAATAGGAGGGATTCAGAGCCCCATGGGCTCGAGAGCTTTTGTTTTCCTTTTCCTATTCTCCTCTCCATCTCCACCTTAGAGTAGGTCTGGAGTTTTGAGGAGCATCGTCGCAACCCTATTGTGTGGATCACCGCTAGAGAGGAGACGCTTGACCTCCTTCACCCTCTCCTAAGGATCTGCAAGGAAACAGGGATATACGATCTCCGTTGGTAACACAATCTACTCTATACGCAGTTTCATGTTTCATGGATTTTTGCGTACCAATCTTTGCACGACGACGAAAATCTCTTTGGGAATCGGGGATTTTGTTTTTCTTGTTCTTCCGCTGTGCATATGATGTCGCCCCCAAGGATTTCCCAACAGTGGTATCAGAGCTAGGTTGTTCGTGCGAATGATTGGTTTTGAACTGCGTGTGTTGTGTTTAGGAAGAATTTTGACGTCAAAATTGTTGACGCAAAAACAAGGAAGGGCAGCAACAGTTGCTGCCCTCGATCTACGTGCGTGCAGCGCAACCGAAGGCGGGCAGCACAGGGGCTGCGTTTGCTGCAGCCGGCCGCGGGCCTGCTTGCAGTAGGCTTGCTGCCGGCGAGGCTGGCAGCCCACGGGCAGAGGCGCCGCAGGGCAGCAGCGTCCGCCGCCGCTGCTCCCGCGGGCGAAACCCGCACGGGCAGAGGCGCCGTAGGGCAGCGACGCCCGCCGCCGCTGCTCCCACGGGCGTAACCCGCACGGGCAGAGGTGCCGCAGGGTAGCGGCGCCCACTGCCGCTGCTCCCGCGGGCAAAACCTCCCCTAAGCGGCGGTCGCCCAGCGGGATAGCACCGCCTGCGGAGGCGACGGCGCCCGAAAGGGGCGCCCACCCGCAGCGGCAGCGCTGCCAGCGGGCGTGCCACTTTCAGGCGAGGGCAATGCCCTCGCCCTGCCGCACAGGCCACTGTCGGTAGGGTGGCGACGGCGGCAGCAACGAAAAGCGGAAAGGGCATTAGGGTTTTCTAGGCAAAAGACAGTTTTGCCCCTCGAAATTTGAGAAATTTCAGTTTCTGTCTTTTCTCCAAATTATCAAAATACCCCTATGAATTCAGAAATTCCCTATAAAAACTTCAGAAATTTTTATAAAATACCCCCTATGAAAATTCAGAAAATTTCGTGTCCATTTGACAGGTCTCATAATCATAATGTGCTACAATAGCCAATATAATTCAGATGGATTTTAGCTTGGCTACAGGTGAGAAGTTTTCATCATAGTCAAAACCTTGCCTTTAATGATACCCGTTAGCTACTAGCCTTGCTTTATAGGTCTCTATCTTTCTATCTACTTTGATATTCTTCTTGAATATCCATTTGCAATCAATAGGTACAATACCATCAAGTGCATCAACTAGGTTCCAAACCTTGTTGGAGGGAGTCTATATTGATAATAGCCTCCTCGTAGGTTTGAGGATCAATATCCTAAACATTCTCTCTCCTAATATAGCACACATATCTCTCAATAGAATGTGATATTTTGTCGGACATACGTAAAGTCGAAACTTATGTGCTAGGTACCTGAATAGACTCAAGCTATGGAATAATGTTTGAGCTAGGTTTTCTAACCTCACTCAACTCTATCACGCTCCACTATCTCCACCAAGAATATGTTCCTTCTCAAGGAACACTGCTCTCTTGGTTATAAAGACTTTTTGGTCTATGAGGTGATAGAAATAATACCCATTAGTTTCCTTGGGGTATCCTATAAATATGCACCGTTCCGTTCTGGATTCTAATTTGTCAGGGTTGGGTCTTTTGATGTGGGGGTGGGCTTCCCCAAATCTTAACAACATTAAGATTGGGCTTCTTCTCTTACCATATCTCATATGGAGTAAATACCACTGACTTAATTAGAATTCTCTTCAAAAGGTAAGTTGCGGTCTCTAGGGCGTATCCCTAGAATGAGATGGGGAGGTCAACGAAACTCATCATGGACCACACCACATCTAATAGTGCTCGGTTCTTCCTTTCAGATACATCCTTGAGTTCGGGTGTATAAGGAGGTGTTTACAACACTTGTCTAGGATACAACCATAGTTTGTTTCGGACCACGATATCAAATTCATCTTGCTTGTTTCTAAAGACACATTTAGTACCAATAACTAAATGATCATTTGGTCTAGGAATAAGCTTCCACACTATTAGGATCAAGAGCAGCACTAAGAGGGGGGTGAATTAGTGCAGCAAAAAACTTTTACGATTTTAGAAAATATTTCATACGTTCGAAGGAAATCGATTCGGAAAGATAGTAACTTTAAAATGTATGAGAGCGTAAGTGTAGTGAAAGCAAGATGAGGAGAAGAAGCACTTTGCTATGAAATGAATTGCAGTTAAAGAAAATTGCTCAAAACGAAATGCAAACCAGATTTAGAGTGGTTCGGTCAATGTGACCTACATCCACTATCAGATTCCTCCTCTGATGAGTTCTCCGGCGTCCACTAAAGGCCTTCCTTCGATATGTGAAGACCAACCACCTTTTACAGTGCTTTCTCCTTTTTACAGGTTTAGGAGAGAACCCTTATAAGTCTCACACCTCTCTTGAATGATCTCAAAACTTAGAAAGGGAGGAGGAGAACTCTAGCACTTGTTTACAACACTTGTAAACTCCAATCACTCAAGATTATAATCATACTTCACTGCCTTTTCATGCTGAAAAGGGTGAAGTATTTATAGGCCCCAATGACTTTCAAAAATGGAGCCAAAAACTATGTTATCCTAGATTTTCTGTGTACTGGCGGTACCACCACCATTACTGGGCAGTACTACCACCTGACATATGACACTGGGCGGTACCACTGCTTGATAGAGCTCGGAGATCGAGCTCTAGTGGTACCACCCCTTGATAGTGGCAATACCACCACTAGCATTAATAATTGCTGGTGGTGCCACCGCCCAGACCACCTAGGGTGCTATTTCCAAGCGGTGCCACCATTGACCAGGAATTTAGCATCTTGGTTGGGCCTTGACTCCAGCCCAACTCTAAGTCCAGTTGGCCCTTAACAGAGTTGATGAGATTACCTCCCAAATCAACTCTAATTATCATTCTAACTACGATTAAGGCAAGCATGGTTCGTCGATTTTTCACTTGACGATCTTCCAGCGAACTTTTCGACGAGTCTTCTAGTGAGCCTCCGGTGAACTCCTGACCAACTCTCGGCTAGTCTTCCGACGTGCTTCCGGCGATCTTCCGACGAGCTTTCGGTGAGTCTTCCAATGTGCTTCCGTTGATCTCATGATGAACTCTTGGCGAGCTCCTGGTATATCGTCCGAGTCATCAACTCCGGCCCATCATCTGTTTTATGCCTTACTGCTATCGTAGTTAATCCTGCATACTTAACTCAATATATGGATTAAATCAAATAATTTACCAATTGATTTCATCATCAAAATCTGAGATTTAATAATCTCTCCCTTTTTTATAATGACAACCAATTGGTTATGGAGTTAATCTTAACTCCCCCTATCTATATGCTATAATTGAGAAAATATACTCTTGAATTCAATGCCTTTGAATTCAAGCATCAAATTAATAATTTAGACTTATTATCATCAGGCACATCATGATTTACGAAATCTAAAGATGATACTACGTATTCAATGATATAAATAATGTCAAGACATGACATCCATTTTCGAGTAGGCATGATATTGATAGAAATTTTTAGCATCAAGGTCTGCATGATATTGACAGAAATCAAGGTAAGCATGATATTGACAAAAATTTTCAGCATCAAGGTAAGCATGATATCGACAAAAATTTTCAGCATCAAGGTAAGCATGATATCATACTAATCATTTAAAGAGATAACATAGAAATCAAAGCACAAAATTGTAATAATAAAAGTAAGTACCTTTTGAGTTTACAACATCAAGGTAAATAAAATAGGATTACAACATCAAAGTAAGCAGAATAAAAGAAGGGGATTTCATCCATTTCTCCCTCTTTGTCATCAGCAAAAAGTCACAATTAATTATTTAGATGGTGGCTAGTCAAAATGTCGAAACAGGGTATTGAGTTGTTGATGAATCTATTATAGCTCAGTCAAAATTTGATCGTGGCATTGTTCAAGTCGATCTTACTATTGCTCAAATTAATCCATCCGAGTCCCTATGTCGGTGATAGATGAAGGAGGTGCTTGCTCTACTGGAGGTGATTCCTCAAAGGGACCAGTTGGAAGAGATAGATTACCCCTAAAAATTGATGTTTCCGATTCTGGTTTAGGTTGGAGGGGATCAGTCCTTTTAGGTAGTCTATTCCATGTACCATTTCTGAATGTAAATCTCATTCGTCGAAGTAGATTTTTATTTATGATACTAAATTTGTCTAGTTTTATAACTTCTTCGTCGGGTGGAATGGCAATATCATAGGCATGGAGTATTCTTGTGATTAAGCCATCATATGGAAGCATCATGCTCTTTTTTGATATTTCAATCATGTTGTGTTGGATTAGGTAACTAAAACAATTGTTATGTCCCTTCATAATCCAATACATGGTACCTAGTTCCATTTGGCTTACTTCATCATGATGATATTGCTTTAGGAGAATGATACTTATCAGGATGTGTTGAAGTATTTTGGTTCTTAAGGGTAATAAATGTCCACAGCTTTTTAGAAGAATCGTTATGTTAGGATTGCCAAAAATTATTCCTAAGGCATCAATGTAAGTAGTCCCAACTGTTTCATCATCCCTTTGTCCTATAAAATAACACCCTCTTTCTTTTATTGGAATTCTTATGATGTTACAAATTAATCTATCTATAATGGGTATATGATGTCCTAATAGATAGGTAGATACCCTTTCTTCTTCATCTACATGTAAATTGTTATAAAATAGCCTAACAAGTCTAGGGTAAATAGGTTCACTCATTTGAAGAATTGGGAGAATGTTTAGATTAGCAAACCATTGAATAGGTTCCAAATCAATTAATTCATCTAAATCAACATATTTACTCTTATGAACATGTCTAAACTCTATTGATGAAAATTTTATGGTATGTTGATTAGAATCGAAAAGTAGGGAGTCATAAGTTTCATCTAATCTCCTCTTCTCTTTGTCCCTAGAGGTTCTTCTAGAAGCCATGAGACTAAACACATAAATGATGAGAGAGCTACAATTAAAAGACAAGATCTATTAATAAATTGAGAGAAGAGGTTTAAGAATTACCCTTACAGTAATCTTCTTGAAAGGTTGAGATTGATCCTTGAATTTGAAGGAGAGGAGGATCAAGAATAATGAGGGTTGGAGAGGTGTTTAGAGGTGTCAGGAAGGAGTTTAGGAAGCGTTGGGGTCGGTTCTACCGCCGACCCTATGTTGCTTTTTATGGGGCAGAGGTTACGGGCAGTGGCATCGCTAGTTGGGCGGTGCTACCGCTTGCCACCCGAGACAACCGGCGATGCTACCGCTAGCTGGGCAGTGCCACCGCCTATGGGCAGTAAGCACCTGCTCACACTGGTGTGTGGTGCTCTCAAAGGTGATTCTAATTTTGCAAGATTTTTATTGTTGTGAAGCACACAACCTTATTTACTTCATAATGTAAAATTTACATCATAGGAGGAGAAGATTCATATCGAAGATTGTATGTTCATGATTCATCATATAAAATGCATACCATACTTAAACATTTGTATAGAACTAAAAAAAAAAAGGAAAAAAATGCATTATGTGATTTCATGATTTACCATATAAAATTTGTATGCAAGCATCGTAACAACTCATATAGAAAAATGCATATGGCTCTTTGGATATATTATAAGATCATGATTTAGGTGAGTGATCAAGAAAGTCCAAAAATGAAAATTTAACAAATTCAAGAATTCAGACAGTTTAACATCCCTAATTCCCTTCTAATGAAGTCAAATTGTTCTTCATTTAAGGGTTTTGTAAAGATATCGGCTAATTGATATTTCATATCAATAAAATCTAATATTACATCATGATTATTAATAAGATCTCGTATAAAGTGATTCCTAATGTCAATGTGTTTAGTTCTAGAGTGTTGAATAGGATTTTTGGCCAAGTATATTGCACTAGCATTGTCACACTTTATAGGTATGTTTTTTAGGTCAATTTTATAATCCTTTAAAGTGTTTTTCATCTATATAACTTGAGCACAGCATACACCTGCAGCTATGTACTCAGCTTCAGTTGTAGATTATGCAACCGAGTTTTGTTTCTTGGAAGACCAAGAAACAAGTGCATGTCCTAAAAATTGACACATTCCGGATGTGTTTTTTCTATCTAAACTACATCCAGCAAAATCAGCATTAGCATAACCAAGCAATTCAAAGTTCTTAGATTTAGGATACCATAATCCTAGTTTAGAAGTTCCTTTTAGGTATCTAAATATCCTTTTAATAGCTTTCCAATGAGATTGCTTAGGGTTAGATTGAAATCTAGCATAAAGTCCTACACTAAATATGATGTCCGATCTAGTTGTGATGAGGTAAAGCAAACTACCTATCATACCCCAATAAGCTTTTTGATCAAAGCTTTCTCCACTTTCATCAATATCTAACTTAGTGGAAGTACTCATAGGAGTGTTAATAGCCTTTGAACTATCTATGTTAAATCTTTTTAGCAAGTCTAAAGCATATTTTGTTTGATTAAGAAAAATACCATTGCTAAGTTGTTTAATTTGTAAGCCTAAAAAGAAGGTTAGTTCCCCCATTAGGCTCATTTCAAATTCTAGACTCATGCTTTTCGCAAATGATTCATATAAGGATTCATTTGTAGAACAAAAAATAATATCATCAACATAAATTTAAACAATAAAAAAATTATTTTTAAATTTTTTAATAAATAATATAGTATCGACCTTACCTTTAGAGAAATTATTATGAATTAGAAATGAGCTAAGTCTTTCATACTAAGCCCTTCGGGCTTGTTTCAATCCATAGAGAGAATTAGTCAATTCAAAAACATGATTAGGAAAATTATCATTCTTAAATCCGGGAGGTTATTCAACATAAACTTCTTCAGAGCTAAAGCCATTAAGAAAAGCACTTTTAACATCCAATTGAAATAATTTAAAATTATTACTACTAGCATAGGTAAGGAGCATCCTTATGGCTTCTAATCGAGCCATAGGAGCAAAGGTTTCTTCGTAATCGATACCTTCTTCTTGGTTGAAACCTTTGACCACTAATCTAGTCTTGGTTCTAACCATAATACCAGATTCATCTTGCTTGTTTCTAAAGACCCATTTAGTATCAATAACTAAATGGTCATTTGACCTAGGAACAAACTTCCACACCTTATTTCTTTCAAATTGATTTAACTCATCTTGTATTACGATGACTGATGAATCATCTTTCAAGGCCTTGTCAATGCATTTAGATTCAATTTGGGAGAGAAAAGCGGCGTTTGCATAAAAATTCTTAAGAGAAGAATGAGTTTGAACCCCTTTAGATGTGTCTCCTATGATTAGCTCCTTAGGATGAGCATCTACATACTTCCAATCCTTGGGAAATGATACTTTGGAAGTAGATGCATCCAAATTGCTAAATGGAGAAGGGGTTTCATTTAAATTCAAAGCATCAAAATTAACATCATCTTCAAAATTATTTTTCTTAACTTCAGAAACTTCATTAAAAATAACATGAGTATAATCTTCTATAATTAAAGTTCTTTTATTAAAGATATGAAATGCTTTAGAAATAGAAGAATAGCCAAGAAAAATTACTTCATCAGATTTAGCATCAAATTTTCCTAAGGCATCTTTTTCATTCAAGATAAAACACTTACACTCAAAAACTTTAAAATATGTAACATAGGGTTTTTTGTTGTTCCACAACTCATAAGGAGTTTTTGTGAGTAAGGGTCTTACTAGGACTCTATTCTTGACATAGCATGCCTTGTTTACGGCTTCGGCCCAAAAAAATTTGGGTAGGCTATGTTCATTCAACATGGTTCTTATCATTTCTTGTAAGTTTCTATTCTTTCTTTCTACTACTCCATTTTGTTGAGGATTTCTTAGAGTAGAGAAGTTGTGATTGTATCCATTAGATTCACAAAAATCTTGGAAATCATGATTTTGAAATTCACTACCGTGATCACTTCAAATTGATGAAATCATAAAGCCCTTTTTATTTTGAACAAGTTTAAAAAACTTAGAGAAATAACTAAAACAATCATTTTTGTGTGCTAAGAAGTAAGTCCAAGTATATCTACAATAATCATCAATAATAACAAAGGCATACTTGCTACCTCCTATGCTTGATGTAGCAATTGGTCCTAACAAGTCCATATGGATCAATTGTAATGGTCTAGAGGTGCTTATTTGATTGTTTGGTTTGAAACTACCTTTTATTTGTTTTCCTAGTTGACATGCATCACACACATTGTCTTTAACAAACTTAATGTGAAGAATTTCTCTTATAAGTTTTTGAGATAAAATTTGAGAGATTAATTTCATGCTAGCATGACCTAATCTCCTATGCCAATGCCAAGCATCGTCATTCAAGATCGAAAAACACATTTCATTGCAAAGAATATTAAATATTTTTGTATGGTTTTCCAACAATGCAAGCATTAGATTCAAATTTAACAATATATCTTTTATCACACAATTGACTAATGCTTAAGAGGTTATACTTTAAGCTATCAACTAACAACACATCTTCAATAAAAAGGTTGGATTTATTACCTATGGTTCCTTTGCCAATGATTTTACCCCTGTTGTTGTCTCCGAAGGTGACATATCTATCGTCTATGCTAGTGAGCTTAGAGAATTGAGATGGATCTCCGGTCATATGCCTTGAGCATCCACTATCAAGATACCATCTCTTGCTCCTAGCTTATGATGATACATTTTTCTACAAAAAAAGGATGATTTTTAGGTACCCATTTGACCATGGGTGCCTCAAAAATCGATCTACATATCTTATCATGTTGCATTGAGTCATTTGAGATTTTTTTAGGAACCCAAATCAATCTATGTGGATAATAACTTTTAAGTGGACATTTATAGGCAATATGTCCGAGTTTACAACAAAAGTTGCATTTGGTGTGAGGTGAAACATGCAAGGTCGGGCCTTTAACAAAAGTGGTTGGATTTTGGTAAGAGCTACTCACAAATCTGATTCCACTTCTCCTATGAACGTGACCCTTATTGGCAAGGATCATGTTCAAAGACTTGCTACCAACCTCAAAATTTTTCATGGTTTCTTTGAGTAGCAAGTTTTCCTTTTTAAGTATTTCTAGTTCATCACATTTAATACAAGGAGTTAAACAACTATTATGCTCAATCTTTAATCTATCGAAATCACTAACAAGAAGCATGCTCCTTTTTTAACAATTTATATTTTTTACTAATTGATTTGCATTCATAAAATAGATCATGAAAAGTAGTTAATAGTTCATCAAAGGATAAATTTGCATTAAATGAACTTGTTACCTTATCTCCAATGGCTATTAGAGCATAGTGAGCAACTTGCTCGGTGATGGTAGGCTCCTCTTCTTCGAATGCACTTGAGTCGTCCCATGTTGTTTTGAGAGCCTTCTTCTTTGGTTGTCTCTTCTTGGTTAGGGGATATTCGCTCTTGTAATGTCTCGGATTCTTACATTCATAGCATATTACTATCTTTCTTGGGTTCAAATTTATTTTTACTATCATTTTTAAATTTATTTTTTTTTATGAATTTTTTAAAATTTCTTGTTAAGAGTGCCAAATCTTCATTAAGAGTTTTCTTTCAAGTGGTCTTTTTGGGTTCTTAGTATCATATCTTTCCTATTCTTTAGAAGGGTGTCCTCATGTTCTTCATTAGCTTTACAAGTCATTTCATAGGTCATTAGTTCTTCGAGAGTAAAATTATTTAGATCTTTAGCCTCTTGAATGACCGTTACTTTAGGATCTCAACTCTTTAGAAGGGATCTTAAAGTTTTATTAACAAGTTCAAAATCTGAGAAACTTTTACCAAGTTCTTTTAGACCATTAACGACATCCGTAAATCGGGTGTACAGTCTCCAATGGTCTCACTCGGTTTCATCCGAGACAACTCATAAGTGTGGACTAAGAGATTAATTTTTTATTCCTTCACTCTACTAGTGCCTTGATGAGTCACTTCGAGTATATGCCAAATATCAAAAGCTATTTCACAAATCAACACTCGATTAAACTCATTTTTATCTAATGCATAAAACAAGGCATTCATAGCCTTGGCATTTAGAGTGAAAGTCTTCTTCTCCAACTCTCCAACTCATTCTAATCATTTATTGGAAGAGAAGACTTTTGAAAACCATTTTCGACAACGTTCGATAGGTCAAAATCCATTGAAATTAGGAAGATCTTCATTCAAGTCTTCTAATATGTGTAATCCGTCCCATTGAACATGGGCGGAAGTATAATTGAATGACCCTTTTGGTTGCCGGCAAATGCTATCTCTCTTGGGTTTCAAACTAAATGAGAGTAAACCTAGCTCTGATACCAATTGTTAGGATCAAGACAGATACTAAGAGGAGGGTGAATTAGTGCAGCGGAAAACTTTTACGATTTTAAAAAATATTTCATACATTTGAAGAAAATCGATTCAGAAAGATAGTAACTTTAAAACATAAGAGGGCATAAGTGTAGTGAAAGCAAGATGAGGAGAAGAAGCACTTTTCTATGAAATGATTTGCAATTAAAGAAAATTGCTCAAAATGAAATGCAAGCCAGATTTAGATGGTTCGGTCAATGTGACCTACACCCACTATTGGATTCCTCCTCCGATGAGGTCTCCGGCGTCCACTAAAGGCCTTCCTTTAATAGGTGAAGACCAACCAACTTTTAGAGCACTTTCTTCTTTTCACGGGTTTAGGAGAGAACCCTTACAAGTCTCACACCTCTTTTGAATGATCTCAAAACTTAGAAAGGGAGGAGGAAAACTCTAGCACTTGTTTACAACACTTATACACCCCAATAACTCAATATTATAATCACACTTAGGTACATTTTCATGTTGAAAAGGGTGCGATATTTATAGGCCCCAATGACTTTTAAAAATGGAGCCAAAAAGTATCTCATCCCGAATTTTTGGGGTACTGGCGGTACCATCGCCATTATTGGGCGATACTACCACCTAACATCTGACATTGGGTGGTACTACCGCTTAGTCTGGGTGGTACCACCACCTGACATGAGCAATACCACCGCCGATAGTAATAACTATTGGCGGTGCCACCGCCCACACCACATGGGGTGCTATTTTCTAGGCGGTTCCACCGCCGGCCAGGAATTTAACATCTTGGTTGGGCCTTGACTTTGGCTTAAACCAGCCCAACTTCGAGCCTAGTTGGCCCCTAACAGAGTTGATGGGATTACCTTATAAATCAACTCTAATTATCATTCAAACTATGATTAAAGCAAGCATGGTTCGTCGATTTTTCACTCGGCGATCTTCTGACGAACTTTTTGGCAAGTCTTCCGGCGAACTCCCGACCAACTCTTGGCTAGTCTCCCGGCGTGCTTCCGACGATCTTCCGACGAGCTTTTGGTGAGTCTTCCAACATGCTTCTGGTGATCTCACAATGAACTCTTGGCGAGCTCCCGGTATATCATCCAAGTCTTCAACTCCGATCCATAATCTACTTTACGCCTTACTACTTTCATAGTTAATCTTGCAGACTTATCTCAACATATGGATTAGATCAAATAATTTACCAATTGATTTCATCATCAAAATCTGAGATTCAATATACACCTCATTTTTCTCAAATTGATTCAACTCTTCTTGCATTGCGATGACCCATGAATCATCTTTCAAGGCCTTATCAATGCATTTAGGTTCAATTTGGGAGAGAAAAGCGACGTTGACATAAAAATTCTTAAGAGAAGAATGAGTTTGAACCACTTTTGATGTGTCTCCTATGATTAGCTCCTTAGGATGAGCATCTACATACTTCCAATCCTTGGGTAACGATGTTTCAGAAAAAGATGCATCCAAGTTGCTAGATGAAGAAAGGGTTTCATTTAAATTCAAAGCATCAAAATTAACATCATCATCAAAATCATTTTTTCTTAACTTCGAAAACTTCATTAAAAATAACATGAATAGATTCTTCTATAATCAAAGTTCTTTTGTTGAAGATATGAAATGCTTTAGAAACAAAATAATAACCAAGAAAAATCCTTCATCGGATTTTGCATGAAATTTACCTAAGGCATCTTTTTCATTCAAAATAAAACATTTACATTCGAAAACTTTAAAGTATAAAACATTGGGTTTTTTGTTGTTCCACAACTCATAAGGAGTTTTGAAAGTAGTGGGATTACTAGAACCCTTTTCATAACATGCCGTATTTATGGCTTTGGCCCAAAAATATTTAGGTAGGCTATGTTCGTTTAACATGATTTTTGCCATTTCTTATAAGTTTCTATTCTTTCTTTCTACTATTCCATTTTGTTGAGGATTTCTTAGAGTAGAGAAGTTGTGGTTGTATCCATTAGATTCACAAAATTCATGGAAATCATGGTTTTGAAATTCACCACCGTAATCACTACGAATTGACGAAATCAAAAAACCCTTTTCATTTTGAATAAGTTTACAAAACTTAAAGAAATACCTAAAGCATTCACTTTTGGTTGCCAAAAAATAAGTCCATGTGTATCTACTATAATTATCCATGATGACAAATATGTATTTGCTACCTCCTAGGCTTGATGTAGCAATTGGTTCGAACAAGTCCATATTGATCAATTGCAAAGGTCTAGATATGCTTATTTGGTTCTTAGGTTTGAAGCTACCTTTTATTTGTTTTTCTAGTTGACATGCATTACACACATTATCTTTGACGAATTTGATATGAGGAATTCCTCTTACAAGTTCTTTAGATGAAATTTGAGAGATTAGTTTCATGCTAGCATGACCTAATCTCCTATGCCAAAGTCAAGCATCGTAATTCAAAACCGAAAAGCACATTTCATTACATAGAACATTAATGTCGATAGTGTATACATTATTTTATTTAAAGGCAATCATAGATGTGTTTTTGTATAGTTTTTCAATAATACAAGCATTGGATTCAAATTTAATGATATATCCTTTATTATACAATTGACTAATGCTTAAGAGATTATGCTTTAAGTCATCAACCAATAACTCATCTTCAATAAAAAAGTTGGATTTGTTACCTATGGTTCCTTTGCCAATGATTTTACCCTAATTGTCTTCGAAGGTGACATATCCTTCATCTATGCTAGCGAACTTAGAGAATTGAGATGGATCTCCGGTCATATGCCTTGAGCATCCACTATCAAGGTACCCATCTCTTGCTCCTAGCTTATTATGGTATATTTTTCTACAAAAAAAAAGGATGATTTTTAGGTACCCATTTGACCTTGGGTGCCTCAAAAATCGATCTACATAACTTATCGTGTTGCATTGAGCCATTTGAGGTTCTTTTAGGAATCCAAATAAATTTATGTGGACTACATTTTTTGAATGGACAATAATAAGTTATATGCCCAAATTTGTAATAAAAGTTACATTTATTTCAGGATAAAACATGCAAAGTGGCCTTTAACAAAAGTGGTTGGATTTTGGTGAGAGGTACTCACAAATCCGATTTCGCTTTTTCAATGAACGTGATCCTTGTTGGCAAGGATCATGTTCAAGGACTTGCTACTAACCTCAAATTTTTCTAAGGTTTCTTTGAGTAGCAAATTTTCCTTTCTAAGTATTTTTAGTTCATCACATTTTGTACATGGAGCTAAACTATCATTGTGCTAAACTTTTAATCTATTATAATTACTAACAAGAGAATCATGCTCCTTTTTTAATAATTTATATTTTTTACTAATTGATTTATATTCATCAAATAAATCATGAAAAGCATTTAATAGTTCATCAAAGGATAAATTTGCTTCAAATGAACTTGTTACCTCATCTCTAATGGCCATTAGTGCATAGTGAGCAACTTGCTCGGTGATGGTAGGCTCTTCTTCGGATGCACTTGAGTCATCCCATGTTACTTTAAGAGCCTTCTTCTTTGATTGCCTCTTCTTAGTTAGGAGATATTCGCTATTGTAATGTCCCGGCTTCTTGCATTCATAGCATATTACTTGATCTTTCTTGAGTTCAAATTTATTTTTAGTGTTATTTTTAAAATTTTCTTTTTTATGAATTTTTTGAATTTCCTTGTTAATAGTACCAAGTCTTCATCAACGTCTTCATCACTTGAGTTTTCTTTCAAGTGGTCTTCTTGGATTTTTAGTGTCATATCCTTCCTGTTATTTGGAAGGGTGTCCTCAAGCTCTTTATGAGCTTTACAAGTCATCTCATAGGTCATTAGTGACGCAATTAGTTTTTCAAGAGAAAAATTATTTAGGTCTTTGACCTCTTAAATGGTCGTGACTTTGGGGTTCCAACACTTTTGGAAGGGATCTTAAAATTTTATTAATAAGTTCAAAATCCGAGAAACCTTTACCAAGTCCTTTTAGACCATTGACGACATCCGTAAATCGGGTGTACATGTCTCCAATGGTCTCACTCGGTTTCATTCGAAATAACTCGTAGTATACACTAAAAAATTAATTTTTGACTCCTTCACTCTACTAGTGCATTCATGAGTCACTTTGAGTGTGTGCCAAATATCAAAAGTAGTTTCACAAATGGACACACGATTAAACTCGTTTTTATTTAAGGCACAAAACAAGCCATTCATAGCCTTTGCATTTAAAGTGAAAGTCTTTTTCTCCAACTCATTCTAATCATTGATTAGAAAAGAAGACTTTTGAAAGCCATTTTCTATAATATTTCATAATTCAAAATCCATTGAAAAGTAGGAAAATCCTTATTCTAGTCTTCCAATATGTGTAATCCATCCCATTGAACATGGGCGGACGTATAATTGAATGACCCTCTAGGTTACCGACAAATGCCATCTCTCCTAGGTTTAAAACTAAATAAGAGTGAACCTTGCTCTAATACCAATTGTTAGGATCAATAGCAGCACTAAGAGGGGGGTGAATTAGTGTAGCGGAAAACTTTTTTGATTTCAAAAAAATGTTTGTTTCGATTAAAACGGATTCCGACGAAAATGGTTTCGATTCAATCCGTTTCAGAGAGAATATGAACTTGAAAGCTTTCGTAAAAGTGTAAGAGAGGACTAACGTGATTTGTGTTAGGAAAAGAGTCGGCACTAAGAGGGGGGGGATGAATTAGTGTAGCGATAAAAATTATGTCAGTTCAATACTTCATTGCGATTAAATCCATTTCGGATGAAAAACCATTTTATAAATGTAATAACTTTGAAAGTGCATGGAAGAGCATAGTGGATGTAAAGCAAGTAAAGTGGCTTGCAATAAAGTAAATTGCACAAGAGAAACTCAAACCAGATTTTTATAGTGGTTCAGTCGTTATGACCTACATCTACTTCGCTGATTCCTCTTCCGTCGAGGCCACCAGCATCCACTATCGGTCTTCCTTCAATAGTCGAAGACCGACCACCTTTTACACCCCTATTCTCCTTTTCACAAGTTTAGGAGACAACCTTTTACAACCCTGTATCCCTCTCACACCACCCTTAGAACTCTCTCTAAGCTTTAGGAGGAGGGAACTAAATTTTCTAAGGTTTACAACTTTAGAATCATAGAGTTTTTCTCAATATTTCTTGCTTATCCATGTAGGAATAGCTAGGGTATTTATAGGTCCCAAATGGATTCAAATTTGGAGCCCAAAATTCAAACCCCCAAAATTTCAGGGTACGGGCGGTACCACCGCCTTCAGCCTGACATTGGGTGGTACCACCACCCAGACAGTCTCGGAGATTGTGCCATGACAGTTTCACCTATTTGGTCATTATTTAGGCATTTCTCTTAACTCATCATAGCCCAAACTTGGCCCAACGGGCCCCTAATTGGGTTGGCCCAATTCTAATCCTTATTATGTGCTAACTACATATTTTAAGACATTTACTAAGCTAAAAAAAGTTTGTAAGTCTAGGTTTCTTCCGGTGAGCTTTCGACGATCTTCCGACGAACTTCTGACGATCTCTCGGCAATGTTCCAGCAGACTCCTGGCAAGCTCCTGGACTTCATGATGATCTTCTTGGCAAGTTCCGATGAGCTTCTTTGGCAAGCTCTGAAACTTCTTGATCAATTCCGACAGAACTTCTGACGAACAACCAGATTTCCGACGAAATTTTGAACTCCCAACGAAATCACGACTCCAGGACTTTATTTTGCTTTATGCCTTGCTATCATAGTTAATCCTACAAACATAAAAACACACTTTAATCTAGACAATTATTACGAAGCATGAATCATATTGTCCAGTATGTCATTGGTCCATTGACGCTTCGTCCGATTCTTTAGCGCATCATCCTCTCTTACGGCCCATTGCCCAATCAGCTATTTAATTATCTAACTCATGATTTGGAATTGACAGTAATTATTTTTGCTCTAAAGATTTGGGGGCATTACTTGTATGAACAGACATTTGAAGTCTTTACTGATCATAAAAGTTTAAAGTATATTTTTACTTAGAAAGAGTTAAACATGAGACAACAGAGATAGATAGAACTTCTAAAGGATTATGATTGTACCATTTGCTATCACCTAGGTAAAGCCAATGTTGTAGCTGATGCACTTAGTAGAAAATATATAAGTTTTATGACTAGACTGGTTATGAAATAATGGAAGTTATTAGAAAAAAAATTTAATTTGAATGTTATGATGAAAGGGCAAGACTCAACGATGTTGATGGCCTCTATCTAGGTGTAATCTTGATCTCATCTTTTAGTCGAAGGAGATATGACAAATTTAGAGGACTAAAATTTTCTTTTAAGGAGGGGAGAGTGTAACTTCCCTCATTTTTGAAAATTTTGTAAGGGCTTCTTTATAATATAGGGACCTAAATATAAATCTTAGCAATTGGATATGATTTGTGAAAAAATCATATTAATTTTTTTAAAAAAATGAAGGATTTGTGTCACTAGCTATCCGAGGATGATACAACTTATGTTTGTTCTAAGGATGATGCATAAGCTTCTTTCATGCATGCTTCCCACTTTGCAATTCTTATATTAGCTAAAGATAATATAAAACTAAAGGAGAACCTAACAAAGGAGTTGCAACTAGCATAGGCTTTAGAAAAGAAGGGAAGAGGAATTGAATTGAAGAAGAAGAAGATTTGCTTTGGCTTGATGTTTTGCATCAATTCCCCACATTTGGGAATCCTATTTTTTTGAAGACAAGTGTTCTATCCCTTTCTTATTTTAATCTTGACATCTGATTTTATCTTATTTCTGAAAATTTTGGAAGATTTTGGCTTCGTACATGATGCTTCTGTCATTTGGGAATAAAATTATGAATCTGAAATTTTTCGAGATTTGACCTTTCTGCATTATTCGAGCCATAACATTCTACACTTATTTTTTATTTAGGAAAAACTAAATTTATCTGAAAATAGATTCATAGATATTTCTTTTGATATAATGAATGATAAATTTAGAGTCTAATTATCTACCCAAACTATTATTTCAACTGAGCCTATGAAATCTATGAAACATAGACTGTTGGTTCTGAACTTTCGGTACTCTCTTACTTATCACTCTTTGTTAGAAACTTTGATTTAAGTAAAATATAATTTATTAGAAGCTAGACTCATAAATCATTTTCTGAATAGTTGATTTGAAAGATTTGGACTATAAATGTCTATTGAAGCATCTATTCTAATCAATTCTATGAATTCTACAAAATAGAGCTAATGTTCTCTAACTTTTAGTTACTAAACTATTTATAAATCCTTTTTTGAAGCTCCAATTCATACAAAAAATAATTTATCTAAAACTAGATTAATACATCTTTCGTATGACACCTAATTTATGCAAATTGGAGCACAGTTGGTTATCCAAATAATTTATGCAATGTGTCTCTCAAATTCTAATAGAATCAAGGTTTGGTCGATCCACCTATTATTGTTTCACCTCTTTGGAAATTAATTTCTACTAAAATACTTACTTTAGTTGAGCTTTATATTATTATTTTAAAATCCTGTATACTCTTGTCCTTCAATTATTTACATACCTAAATCTATTATGTTTGTATCGTAATGTTTCGTATAGGCACATGCATTCCGTTGTTCTGCATTTGTTTATGATATATGCCAATTTTATTATTCAAAATATCCTTTTATACTCTATTGTTTATAGGATTATATGGACCTTTGCTAGAAATGGTAAAGGAATTATCTGGACCTTTGCCGGAAATGGTAAAGGGTATATGCTTAGAGCCCATGATGCTCTGCTGGCCCTCTCTGGCTTCATCCATACGTGGATGGATGACACTCCCAAACATGGAAGATTATATTTGGGATCCCACTTTATCTTTTATGTGTTTTATATGATATCCAGAGCTTTGGTTATATGCTTCTATATTTGCTTTGGATAAGAAAGAAATGTATGCAACGTCAAATGCGATGTTTGAGTTTCTCTTTCATTTGTTATTGATATGCTCCAAAATGTTGCATACGTCATTGATATATTCCAAAATATTTTATATGCAATTGATATGATCCAAAATATTTCATACATTATTGATATATTTCAAAATGTTCATATGCCATTGATATGCTATGAAACATTTTATTCGCCATTGATATGCTCCGAAATGTTTCATTTGCTATTGATATATTTCAAAACATTTCATGCATCATTAATATGCTCCAAAATATTTCATATGCCATTGATTTATTTTGAAATATTTTATATGCCACTGATATGCTCCGAAATGTTTTGAAACATTTTCCTTTCGCCCTTGATATACTCCAAAATGTTTCATATAATATCGATATGCTCCTTAACATATCATACACCATTAATATGCCCTGAAATACTCCTTATATCATTGATATGCTCAAATTAGCCTTTACTCCCTTGTTATGAATAAAACATGCTTCGAATAAAATGACATTGTAATTCTGCATTCGTTGAGTGGCTATCTATGATCTCTAATATCCCAGCCTTGTATTTGGTATCTTATTTTTTTGAAACTATCTTATTTCTCCATGGATATGTTAGTTACTTGCTAAGCTTTATATGCTCACTCCGTTGCTATATAAAATTTTCAAGATAGCTTGTCACTCGCTTAAATGTTTAAATTAGGATGAGGTAGTGGAAAGCTAGAATATTTTGGGGCAAACCTTTAGTAGATGATATATTTTTGTTGTATAAGTACACTTAGTGTCTAATGAAATGTTGATGGTAAATCTGAACTTATGAGTTTTGTAAAAGTTTAAAGGACCTCTCATGTTTAGGATTTTGGAGTGTTAAGTTTAGTATGTGAAATGATATGAACATGTGGTAAATATTGGTTTTTTTGATATTGTATAGAATACCACACTTGTGGATTTATGAGGTGGTTATTGTCTTGGTGAGTTGGCTCCAGATTTTATGATTCATCGAGTGATGTGGTGTATGATTTTAAACTGTACAAGTTTTATTAATTATGGACAATGGAAGGAATTATGACTTGAATGTTTTCTTAGTAACCTCAAATGTGTGTTTAGATCTTGGATTATTATTGAATTATAATATTATTGATTTTAAGATAGGTTTACACCTCCTGAACATGAAAATTCGAGGGGGCATGACACTAAGAGGGGGGGTGAATTAGTGCTTTCGAGAAGTTGAATCGATTCGAAAATTCATTCGATGAAACCTGTATCAAAAATACATTTAACTTAGAATATAAGTAAAAGTAGTGAGCAACTAAATTAGTAATCAATAAGAATGAAAAGCACAAAAGAAATACACATCAGATTTATAGTGATTCGGTCATCGCAACCTACGTCGACTCTCGATTCCTCCCCCATTGAGGCCACTAGCTTTAACTAACAATCTTCTTTCAATATGCAAAGATCAACCACCCTTATTCTTACAGCTCTTTTCTCCTTTCACAAGTTTAGGAGAAAACCTTTATAACTCTTTTTACAAGTAGTCCTCACAACTCCCTTAGAATGACTTAGATGGTTGAGTAGGAACTCAAGACTTTCAATAGAGTTTGCAAACTCAGAATCATATGTTTTTCATGCTCTTTTCTTGTTATCTCAATTAAGAATGAGTGGAGTATTTATAAGCCCCAAATGGCTTAATAAATAGAGCAAAAAATTCTCATCCTAAGGTTTTAAGGGTAGTAGCGGTACTACCGCTAGTGCTAGGTAGTAGTACCATCACCTGCAACACTGAGCGCTAGTTGTACCACCACTAGTTTGGGCAGTACCACTGCCTAACATATTAGCAAAGACTATGTTCTGGTGGTACTACTAGTAGTTAGGGTGGTACCATCGCTTGACACTAGCGGTACCACCGTTGGGTTTTCCGAAAACATACACTTCGTACTTTCCATCTCATATGAGATTCCACCACTTGGTCTAGTGATGCTATCACTTGACCCAGCTATTGGTCACTAAATGGGCCTTCCAATAGGTCCAATTTAACCCTAATTGAGGCCCAATGGACCCTTAATTGAGTTGGCATAGTCACACCCAAAACCAACTCAATTAAATGATGATCAAGACATAAACAATTACAAAACATAAATCCTATATTGTCTAACATATCATTAGTAAATCCGAACTCCTAGTGCGTCATGCTTTTCTTCAGCGTATTGCCCAATCCATCGACATGTTGACCTCTCATAACATCCGATCTTGCCACAATGTTCGATTCTTCCGACCCAATGCCCAATCTTTGATATAATCCACTTCGGCTTAACGTCTGATTCTCTTGCTTCAATCAATTTGCCTTTCCATGATCGAGGTCAGTCTTGCATCACTTTTCTCAAACACTGATTATATTATAAACTCATCAATTGATTTCATCATCAAAATCTAGGATTCAACAACTATCATCGACATCAGATTAGAAACTCGAGTTCGTATAGCCCTCAACCTTGAGGCTACCTCTTTTAAACACTAGTAAGAGATCCTTAGTCCTTATAAAGTACTTAAGAATATACTTTACTGTCTTCCAGTGTTCTAAACCTAGGTCTGCCTTATACCTACTCATAACACTTAGAGCATACGCTATATTAGGCCTAGTACATAGTATAGCATACATGATATATCCTATCGTAGAGGCATAGGGTATCTATCCCATCCATGTTTGCTTTTTCTATAGGAGTCTTTGAAGACATATTGTTGGAAAGTGATATTTCATGTCTCATTGGTATAAGACCTCTCTTGGAATTTTTCATGCTAAACCTTTTGATAATGGTGTCTACATACCTGGACTAGGATAAGTTAAGCATCCTCTTGGATCTATCTCTATAGATCCAAATCTCCAAAATATATGATGCTTCCCCTAAGTTCTTTATGAAGAAGTATCTAGATAACCAAGCCTTATTTATTGAAAGCATTCTTACATCATTCTCAATGATTAGGATGCTATTCACATATAGTACTAAGAAGGTGATAGTGCTCCCACTTACCTTCTTATACACACAAAGCTTATCTTTGTTCTTAACAAAATCATAAAATCTGATCGCCTTATCAAATCTTATGTTTCAACTTTGAGAAGCCTACTTTAGTCCATAGATAGACTACTTTAGAGTTTCCTTAGACACGAATCCCTTAGGCTATATCATATACATCTCCTCCTCAAGGTTACCATTGAGGAATACAATTTTTATGTCCATCTGCTAGATCTTATAATCATAGTATACTGCAATGGCCAATAGAGTTCGAATGGATTTCAACATAACCACAAGCGAGAAGGTTTCATCATTGTTAACACATTACCTTTGATGATGCCCTTTAGCTACTAGTCTTGCCTTATAGGTCGATACCTTTTCATCTACTCCAATCTTCTTCTCGAAGATTCACTTGCAACAAATGGGCACAATACCCTCAGGTGCATCAACTAGGTTCCAAACCTTATTGGAGTGCATGGAATCCATCTCGGAATTCATGGCCTCCTACCACTTCCTTGAGTCTATACACGTAATAACCTCCTCATAGGTCTGAGGATCAATATCCTCAATGTCATCACCCTTGATATGTCCCACATATCTCTTAGGAGGGATGGACACTCTATTGGACCTACATAAAGTTGAAACTTGTGTGTTAGGTACTTGAACAAACTTATCCTATGTAATGGTGCTTAAGCTAGGTTCTCCAACCTCGCTCAACTCTATCACGCTCCTACTATTTATGTTATGAATGTGTTCCTTCTTAAGGAACACTATACTCTTGGAAATAAAGACCCTTTGGTCCTCGGGGTGATAGAAGTAATTCCCATAAGTCTCCAAGGGGTATCCCACAAACTTGCAGCATTCTATCCTTGATTCAAACTTATCGAGGTTGTGTCTCCTAACATAGGTAAGATAGCCCCAAAACTTAAGAACCTTAAGATTAGGCTTCTTCCATTTTCATATCTTATATGGTGTTGACACAACCGCTTTAGATGGAACTCTGTTTAGAAGGTAAGCTTGAGACTCTAGAGAGTATCCCTAGAAAGAGTTAGGTAGGTCAGTGAAACTCATAATGGAGCTTACTATATCCAATAGTATGTGGTTCCTCCTTTCCGATACACCATTGAGCTGAGGTGTCTAAGAAGGTGTCAATTAGGATAGGATCCTATAGTCTCTAAGGAACTAGGTGAATACTATACTTAAGTATTCTCCAACTTGATCTGATTGAAGAGTCTTGATACTCATTCTAGTTTGGTTTCTACCTCATTCTTGTATTCTCTGAATTTCTCGAAAGCTTTGGACTTGTACTTCATGTTTGGATCAAGAGCACTAAGAGAGGAGAAGGAGGGGGGGGGGTGGTGGTGTTATAAATTATTGTAGCGAAAAACTTTCATCGATTCAAAAAGACTTCATACAAAAACCATTTCGGAAAGATCTTTAACTTGAGAGCAAACAAAATTATAGTTGATTTAAAGCAATGGAGGTAGTTTGCAGTTATGATAAAAAACATAATGAAAATGCAAACTGAGATTTAGAGTGGTTCGGTCAATCTTGACCTACATCCACTTTTGGCTTTCTCCTCCAACGAGGTCACCGATGTCCACTAGAGGCCTTCCTTCAATAGGCGGAGGCCAACCACCCTTTTACAGCTTTTCTCCTTTTGACGGGCTTAGGAAACAACCCTTACAAGTTTTCACTCATCTCATAAATGATCAAGACTTAAAAAGAAAAGAGGGAGAGGAACTCTAGCCTTTTACAACACTTTTAAGCTCTCAATTACTCAGAATAAAAGCAAGCTTTTAGTTTCTTTTCATGCAGGAAAGGGTGAGATTTTTATAGGCCCCAATCAGTTTGAATTCGGAGCTCAAAAGTGTCCATTCCTGGATTTCCAGGGTCCTAGCGGTACCACCGCCATAACTAGGTGATACTACCGCTTGTCATCTATCATTGAGTGGTACTATCGCTCAGTCTAGTCGGTACTACCTCTTGACATCACTCGGAGACCAAGCATAGGTGGTACCACAGCCTGACAAGGGCGGTACCATCGCCTGAAAGGGGCGGTACTACTGCCCAGAACTCCTGGGAGACCGAGTCTCCTGGGCGATGCTATTGCCGGCTAGGAATTCTAGGTCTGAGTGGGCTGATCTATTCGGCCCAATTTGGGTCTACCAAGGGCTTAGTTGGCTCCAGATTAAGTTAACGGGTTCACCTCCCGATCCTAACTTAATCTACATGCTACCTACAATAATTAAGATATCAATACTGCAGATTGTGTTCCGGTGCGTCAATCGCTTCTTTCGACGAGCTTCTGCCGAACTTCTGGTGAATATCCGATGAACCCTCAACGATGCTCCGGTGGACTCCCGGCAAACTCCTGGACATGCAATGATCCTCTTGGCGAGTTCCGATGAGCTTCTTTGGTAAGCTCCTAGACTTCTCGAATTGTTCCCTTAGAACCTCCGACGACCGTCCGGACTTCCGACAAACTCTCGAACTCCCAATGTGATCTTGGTTTGACTCTGGCTTAACACCTACTGCATGTCTTACTGTCATTGTAGTTAATCCTGCACACTATCTTAATATATGGACTAGATAACCAAATGACAATTGACTTCATCATCGAAATATGAGATTCAACAATCTTCCCCTTTTTGTTGATGATAATCAATTGATGACGGAGTTAACCTTAACTCCCCCTATCTATATGCCATACTTGATATAAGTCATTCTTGAATTCAAAGCCTTTGAATTCAAGAGACATATTGATAAGTTAAGTTCATTTAAACTTATCAATACCCCCATCGTGATTCCTATCATGATGTATCTTTTGGAAAATGATGTCAAGGCTTGACATCCATTTTCAAGTCTTATATTTCATATGTGAAAGATAGCAATCGTAGCAATTCATCATATGGCAAGATAACAATTTGTAAGATTGCGATGTAAGCTCTAGATATCTTAATATGATGGAAATATGGCAATCATAGCAATTCATCATATGGCAAGATATCAATATTGTAAAATTGCAATGTAAGCTCTAGATATCTTATCATTAATGCAAACATTTCAAGTGTAAAATAGCATACATTTATCATCAATTTACCACATATTTCTTCCCCTTTGTCATCAACAAAAAGGAGAACGATTCAAGCGTATTTCAAGCATAGTAATAAGTTTGGTAAAGATTCATGTTATTTTTCAACCATAAGATACCATTCATACAAATTATTTTTCAAGCAATCATGACAAGGTATCATTCAAAAGTCCATTAAGGAGATAGCTTTCATTACTTCTTCCTTATTTGTCATTAACGTCTTGCATGATGGAGAAAAGCCATTGTGAACTAACTTTGAATGAAGTTAAAAATGATAAGAGATTAAATCATGCTTCATTTTTACAAGAATCAAGATATACCTTTAAGATAATTATTGTAAAAATGAAGCATGATTTATCATGATTAAATCCGAGAATTCATTTTATCAAATCCATTTATTGATTAAAATTTATTTTTCACAAGGTAAATCCATGAGAGATGCATTTGTTAATCAATTCCATATGTCAAAAATCATGGAGCATTGATATGAAATAAACTTGATATAACATAGGCTCATGAAAGCTTCATTCAAAAAATACATTTAATCCGGAAGAGAAATACAAAATCTTGCATTGTTAGGATTAAGAAAGTCCGAAAATGAAGTTTAATAAATTCATGCATTCGAACAAAGTTTTGCCACAGTGTTTTAAACACAATCATGAAGGTAAAACATGCTTATCATCATGGAAATCAAGACACACAATTTCCAACATGTTATTGAAGCATATAGTCATGTAAAATTCGTATTATAAGATTTTTAGCATTAAGTGATTGATCATAGAATCAAGAAAGTCCGAAAAACCAATTTAAGAAGTTCAAGCATTCGGACAAATCAACATTCCTAATTATCTTCTAATGAAATTAAATTGTTCTTCACTTAAAGGCTTTGTAAAAATATCAGCTAGTTGATGTTTCGTATCAATAAACTCTATAATTACATCATGATTAGTGATATGATCTCGTATAAAGTGATATCTAATATCAATATGCTTTGTTCTTGAGTGTTGAATGAGATTCTTTGTTAAGCATATTGCACTTGTGTTATCACATTTAATGAGAATATTTTTAAGATGAACTTTATAATCTTCTAAGGTGTTTTTTATCCACACAACTGGTACACAGCATGCACTAGCTACAATATATTCAGCTTCGGTTTTTGATAGTGTAACCGAGTTTTATTTCTTAGATGATAAGGAAACAAGAGCATGTCCTAAAAATTGACATGTTCCTAATGTGCTTTTTCTATCCAATCTACACCCAACAAAATCTACATCAGTATAAGCAATTAGCTCAAAATTCTCGGATTTTGGATACCATAATCCTAGATTTGTGGTACCTTTAAGATATCTAAGTATTCTTTTAACTGCTTTGAGATGAGATATCTTAGGATTCGATTAAAATCTAGCACAAAGTCCTACACTGAATATGATATCTAGTCTAGTTGTAGTTAGGTAAAGTAAACTTCCTATCATACCTCTATAAGTTTTTTGATCAAAACTTTTTCCACTTTCATCAATTTCTAACTTAGTGGAGGTGCTCATAGGAGTGTTGATATCTTTTGAGCTATCCATATCAAATCTTTTTAGCAAATCTAAAGTGTATTTAGTTTGACTAACAAAGATGCCATTGCTTAGTTGCTTAATTTGTAAGCCTAAAGAGAAGGTTAATTCTCCTATCAAACTCATTTCAAATTCAAGACTCATAGTTTTAGCTTAAGATTCACAAAGAGATTCGTTCGAAGAACTGAAAATAATATCATCAATATAAATCTGAACAATGAGAAATTATTTTTAAAATTCTTGATAAACAATGTAGTATCGACCTTGCCTTTAGAGAAATTATTTTCAATAAGAAAAGAGCTAAGTCTCTCAAACCAAGCCCTTGGGGCTTATTTTAAACTATAGAGAGCTTTAGTTAATTTACAAACATGAATAGGGAGATTAGTATTTTCAAATCCAGGAGGTTGTTCAACATAAACTTCTTCGAAAATAAAGCCATTAAAAAAAGCGCTTTTAACATCTATTTGAAACAACTTAAAATTATTACTACTAGCATAGGTAAGGAGCATCCTTATGGCTTCTAATCGAGCCAAAAGAGCGAAGGTTTCTTCATAATCGATATCTTCTTTTTGGTTGAAACCTTTGGCCACTAATCTAGCCTTGTTTCTAACCATGATACCAGATTCATCTTGCTTGTTTTTAAAGACTCATTTAGTACCAATAATTAAATGGTCATTTGGCCTAGGACCAAACTTCCACACCTTATTTCTCTCAAATTGATTTAACTCATCTTGCATTGCGATAATCCATGAATCATCTTTCATGGCTTCGTCAATACATTTAGGTTCAATTTGGTAGAGAAAGCGACGTTTGCATAAAAATTTTTAAGAGAAAGATGTGGTTGTAACCATTAGATTCAACAAATTCTTAGAAATCACAGTTTTGAAATTCACCACCGTGATCACTTTGAATTGATGAAATCATAGAACCCTTTTCATTTTGAACAAGTTTACAAAGCTTGATGAAATATCTAAAGCATTCACTTTTGTGATTTAAGAAATAAGTCCATGTGTATCTACTATAATCATCTACAATAATAAAAGCGTATTTGCTACCTCCTAGGCTTGATGTAGAGATTGGTCCGAATAAGTCCATATGGATCAATTGCAATGGTCTAGAGGTGCTTATTTGATTCTTAGATTTGAAGCTACCATTTATTTGTTTTCCTAATTGACAAGTATCACACATATTATCTTTAATGAACTTGATATAAGGAATTCCTCTTACAAGTTCTTTGGATGAAATTTGGGTGATTATTTTCATGCTAGCATGAACTAATCTCCTATGCCAAAGCAAAGCATCGTCATTCAAAACCGAGAAACACATTTCATTACAAAGATCATTGCTGTCAATGGTGTATATGTTATTTTGTTTTAATGCAATCATAGATGTGTTTTTGTGTGGTTTTTCAATGATGCAAGCATTATATTCGAATTTGACTAATTCTCAAGAGGTTATGTTTTAAACACTTATCTCAACATATGGATTAGATAACAATTAACTAATTCTCAAGAGGTTATGTTTTAAACCATCAACTAATAAAACATCTTCAATAAAGAAGTTGGATTTGTTACCTATGGTTCCTTTGCCAATGATTTTACCCTTATTGTTGTCTCCGAAAGTGACAAAGCCTTTATCTATACTAGTGAGCTTAGAGAATTGAGATGGATCTCTAGTCATATGCCTTGAGCATCCACTATCAAGGTACCATCTCTTGCTCCTAGTTTGTGGTGATATATGTTTCTACAAAAAAGGATGATTTTTAGGTACCTATTTAATCTTGGGTGCCCAAAAAACTAATCTAAATTATTTGTCATATTGCATTGAATTTATTACGGTTCCTTTAGGAACCCAAATCAATTTGTTAGGACTAATCTTCTTTAATGGACAATGATAAACTATCATTATGTTTAATTTTTAATTTATCAAAATTACTAACAAGAATATCATGCTCCTTCTTTAATAATTTATATTTTCTACTAATTATTTTGCATTCATCAAATAAATCATGGAAAGTATTTAATAATTCATCAAATGATAAATCTATATCAATTAAATTTGATACCTCCTCTCCAATGGCCATGAGTGCATAATGAGCAACTTGCTCGGTGTTGGACTCCTCTTCTTTGGATGCGCTTGAGTCATCCCACGTTGCTTTGAGCGTCTTCTTCTTTGGTGTTCTCTTCTTGGCTTGGGGACAATCACTTTTATAGTGTCCCTGCTTCTTACGTTCATAGCAAATAACTTGGTCCTTTTTGGGTTAAAATTTATTTTTAGTGTCATTTTTAAATTTATTTTTTTAATAAATTTTTTAAATTTCTTTGTTAGAAGTGCCAAGTCATTGTCAAAGTCCTCATCACTTGAGTTTTCTCTCAAGTGGCCTTCTTGAGTTCTTAGTGTCATATCCTTCCTATTCTTTAGAAGGGTGTCCTCATACTCTTCATGAGCTTTGCAAGTCATTTCGTAAGTCATTAATGACCCGATTAATTCTTCAAGAGGGAAGTTATTTAAATATTTAGCCTCTTGAATAGCAGTGACTTTAGGGTCCCAACTCTTTGGAAGGGATCTTAGAATTTTATTAACGAGCTTGAAATCCAAAAAACTTTTACTGAGTCCTTTTAGACCATTGATGACATCCATGAAACGGGTGTACACGTCATCTATGGTCTCGCTAGGTTTCATTCGAAAAAGTTCATAAGAATGTACTAAAAGATTGATTTTTGACTCTTTCACTCTACTCGTGCCTTCGTGAGTCACTTCGAGTGTATGCCAAATATCAAATGCAGTTTCACAAATCTAAATACGATTAAACTCGTTTTTATCAAGTGCACAAAATAAGGCATTTATAGCCTTTGCATTTAGAGCGAAAGTCTTCTTCTCCAATTCATTCCAATTGATCATTGGAAGAGAAGACTTTGAAAATCCATTTTCAACAATATTCCAAAGTTCAAAATCCATGGAAATAAGGAAGATCCTCATTCGAGTCTTCCAATAGGTGTAGTCCGTCCCATTGAATATGGACGGACATGTAATAGAGTGACCCTCTTGGTTTCTGACATATGTCATCTCTCTTGGGTTTTAATCCAACTAAGAGTGAACCCGCTCAGATACCAATTGTTAGGATCAAGAGCATTAAGAGGGGGGGGAATTAGTGCGGTAGAAAACTTTTGTCGGTTTAAAAAGACTTCGTACAAAAACTGTTTCAGAAAGATCTTTAACTTAAGAGCAAACGAAAGTATAGTTGATGTAAAGCAACGGAGGTAGTTTGCAGTTAAGATAAAGAGTAGAATGTAAATGCAAACCAAGATTTAGAGTGGTTAGGTCAATCTTGACCTATGTCCACTTTTGGCTTTCTCCTCCGACGAGGTCACCGACATCCACTAGAGGCCTTCCTTCAATAGGCGAAGGCTAACCATCGTTTTACAACTTTTCTCCTTTTGACAGGTTTAGGAGATAACCCTTACAAGTTTTCACTCCTCTCTTAAATGATCAAGACTTAGAAAGAAAAGAGGGAGAGGAACTCTAGCCTTTTACAACACTTTTAAGCTCTTAAATACTTAGAATAAAAGCAAGCTTTCAGTTTCTTTTCATGCAGGAAATGGTGGGGCTTATATAGGCCCCAATCAGTTTGAATTCGGAGCTCAAAAGTGTCCATTCCTAGATTTCTGGGGTCCTAGCGGTACCATTGCCATAACTGGGCTGTACTACCATTTGTCATATGTCACTGAGCGGTACTACCGCTCAGTCTAGGTGGTACTACCACCTAACATTGCTCGAAGACTGAGCTTAGGCGATTCCACCACCTGATAGGGGCAGTACCACCGCTGGCAGTAATAATTGTCGGTGGTACCACCACTTGATAGGGGTGGTACTACCACCTAGAACTCCTGGGAGACTGAGTCTTCTGGGCGGTACCACCGTCGGCCAAGAATTCTGGGTCCGAATGGGCTAATCCATTCGGCCCAATTTGGGTCTGCCAAGGGCCAAGTTGGCCCCATAGTAAGTTAATGGGACCACCTCCCAATCCTAACCTAATCGACATGATAACTATGACAATTAAAACATAAATACTGTAAATCGTGTTCTGATGCGTTAATCGCTTCTTCCGGCGAGCTTCCGGTGAACATCCGACGAACCCTCGGCGATGCTCAAGCGGACTCCCAGCAAACTCCTAGACTTGCGACGATTCTCTTGTTGAGTTCTGATGAGCTACTTTGGCAAGCTCCTGGACTTCTCGGATTATTCCCTCAGAACCTCCGACGGACGTCCGGACTTCCGATGAACTCTCGAACCCCCAATGTGATCTTGGTCTTGACTCCGACTTAACACCCGCTGCATGTCTTACTACCATCGTAGTTAATCCTGCACACTTATCTCAACATATAAATTAGATAACCAAATGACAATTGACTTCATCATCAAAATTTGATATTCAATACTTCATCAAGTACATATGTCCATACCTAGAGGTATCATCAGTGAATGTAATGATATATCAATAACCACCTATGGCTTGAGTTGATATAAGACTACATACATCAATATGTATGAGTTTTAGTAACTCAATGGCTCTCTCTCTAATTCCATTAAATGGAGAGTTGGTCAATTTCCATTGAAAGCAAAACTCACCAGTTGAATATGATTCATAATTGATTAGATCTAAGTATCAATCCTTTAGTAACCATTGAATTCTTCCCTCATGGATATAACCTAGCCTATAGTGTCATAGGTATGCATTATTCACCTCATCTCGCTTTCTCTTAGACACACCAATATTCATGACATTTGGAGCAACATGTCATATAATTAAATCATTATTTAATATTCCTCTACTAATGATCTCATTATCTAAAATCAATAAACAACCATTATTCTCAAAACTAACTTGTATCCATTATTTATCAAATAAGAAATGGAAATAATATGTTTGATGATCAAAAGAATGAAATAGCATGTATTTAATATAACAATAGCTCCACCAAGCAACCGTAGGGTCACCTTGCCAACCATTCCCCATCCTGAGTTCTTTCTTGCCTCCTGTCAATCTTTTATCCCTTACTAGAACCTATAATGAATTGCTGATATGAGATGGACTATCGGTATCCAATACTTATGTATTATCACAACTTTATGACAAATTGAGATCAATCATAAATGTACTTAAAACTTCTTCAAACTTATGTTTCTCCTTTTCTACAAGGTACTCATTGTAGTTCCTCTTCCATGCCCGTCTTTACCATAGTGAAAGCACTATCCTTTATCCTTTACTAGGTCTTTTTTTAGCAAACCTTTGTTAGGATCACAAATGGTACTAAGAGGGGAGGGGGGGGGGGGTGAATTAGTATAGTGGATAAAAACAACAAATTTAATCAATTTTGAATAACTTCAAACAATGAAACTCTTAGTTCGACGAAAACCGTTTCGAAAAGACGTTTGACTTGAATATGTTTGTAAGTTAGAAGAGAGGAGGGGATTGGATAATTTTCAATGAAGTAAAGTAGAATGCAGCAAAATCAAAGTACGCACTAAGAAGAGAACTCGACAATTTTATAGTGGTTCAGTCATCCGACCTATATCCACACCGAATACCTCATCCAATGAGGTCATCGGTTTCCACTATTGATCTTTCTTGAAGTACAAAGATCAATCACCCCTTTACAGAACTTTCATAAGTGGCTCACTCTCATTTTACAAACTATCACACTTAGAAACGATAGAGGTGAACTCTCAATATTTGCAAGCTATTTCACTATTGTTTCGGTTCAGTTCTTTTTACTTCTTTGTGTTTTAATGGCTGAGAAGTAAAGGGTATTTATAGCTCTCAATTGGATTAATAATTTGAGCCATAAAGTATAACATCCTAGGTTTTCGGGGTACTAGTGGTACCACCACAATTATTGGGAGGTACCACTATTAGGATCAAGAGCACTAAGAGGGGGGGGTGAATTAGTGCTGTGAAAAACTTTTGACGATTAAAATTTCGTTCGTACGATAAGAGTGATTTCGGTAGAAAAGCTGATTCGTAAATCACTTTAAGTTGTGATCAAGCAAGATGCAGTTAAAGCAAGTCTATGTAGGCAGTTTGTAGTTATGATGGAAATTAGAATGTAAGCGTAAACTGAAATATGGTGTTCGTACGATAAAACTGATTTACGTCTAAACGCCGATTCAGAAAATACTGAACTTTGAAACAGGATCGTAAATGCGCAGAAGGCAGTAAGCTATCGAGGAGGTTTGCAGTAAAGATAATATGCTCAAAGTAAATGCAAACCGAGATTTTAGAGTGGTTTGGTCAATCTTGACCTACTTCCACTTTTGGCTTCCTCCACCGACGAGGTCACCGACGTCCACTAGAGGCCTTCCTTCAATAGGCGAAGGCCAACCACCTTTTTATAGTTTTACTTCTTTTGACGGGCTTAGGAGACAACCCTTACAGAATTTTCTTTCCTCTCTTGATAGATCAGAACTTGGAAGAAAGGAGGAAGGATAACTTTTAACTCATACAACACTTTTGAGCTCTAAAAATCACAGAGTAAGATTAGGATTTTGGTGGTTTTTGGTTGCTCTTTCATTGCTGAAAGAGTGGGGTATTTATAGGCCCCAAACCAGTATGAATTCCGAGCTCAAAACTGTCAATTCTCAGAATTCCGAGGTCTGGCGATTGCACCACCTGGCAGAGCTCGGAGACTGAGCCTTTGGGCAGTGCCACTGCTTGTCTGGGGCGCTTGCACCTCCTGCCAGAGCTCGGAGACTGAGCTCAGGTGGTTGCACCTCTGTTAGAGGTGGTTGCACTGCCCAGCCAGAGCTCGGAGACGGAGCCCTGGGCGGTGCTACCGCAGACCCAGGCGGTGCCACCTTTGGCCAAGTAATCTGGGTCCGAATGGGCTAATCCATTCGACCCAATTTGGGTCTTTGAAGGGCCCAATTACTCCAAGATTAAGTTAATGGGATCACCTCCCATTCCTAACTTAATATACATACTAACTATGACAATTCTTAAGACATTTACAACAGCTTGCTCCAGTGCGTTAATCGCTTCTTCCGGAGAGCTTTCGGCGAACTTCCGGCGAACATCCGACGAACCTCCGGCGATGCTCCGACGGACTTCCGGCAAACTCCTGGACTTGTGATGATCCACTTGGCGAGTTCCAACGAGCTTCTTTTGGCAAGCTCCTGGACTTCTTGTATTTGTTCCCGCAGAACCTTCGACGACCGTCCGGACTTCCGTCGAGCTCTCGAACTCCCAACGTGATCATAGTCTTGACTCCGGTGCAACTCCTGCTGCATGTCTTACTTTCATCGTAGTTAATCTTGCACACTTATCTCAACATATGGATTAGATAGCAAATGACAATTGACGTCATCATCAAATTTCGAGATTCAACAATCTCCCCATTTTTGATGATGACAATCAATTGATAATGGAGTTAACCTTTACTGCCCCTATCTATGTGCCATAATTGAGATAAGTCATTCTTCAATTCAAAGCCTTTGAATTCAAGAGATATATTGATAAGTTAAAATCATTTAACCTTATCAATACTCCCATCATGATTCCCATCATGATGTATCTCTATGAAAATAATGTATGATGTCAAGGCTTGACATCCATTTCAAATTTTAAATGTGAATGATGGTAATGATATCAATTCATCATATGGTAAGATATCAACATGTAAAATTTCAAAGTAAGATTTTGATATCTTAACATGATGCACACAATTCAAGTATTTTAGTAATCATAGCATTTCATCACATGGTAAAATATCAACACGTAGGACTACGATGTAAATTCCCGATTTCTTAACATGATGCAAACATGGCATATTGCTAATATGGCAATTATAGTTATCATTAATTCATATATTTCCGATGATGCAAGCATGGCATAATCATAGCATCAATTCATATATCAAGCATGGCATATTCATAGTATCAATTCATATATATGCTTTTTTCAACATAATATGACATTTATAGCATCAATTCATATATTTCTCCCCCTTTGTCATCAACAAAAAGGAGAATAATATAAACAACTTTTAAATATACGTGCGATGCCATAAGTAGGTTTATGTCATTTGGATATAAATTATACAAACATCTCAAGAAAAAACATGACATGAAGATTATAGAGTGAAAACTTCTTCCTTTTTATTTGTTATTATTTTTTTGCATGAAGGAGGAAAGCCATTTGTTTAGTTCAAATCAATAGAATATTAAAGAATGCTTTACAAGGATCAGGATATTTATGTGAATCAAATCCTTACACATAAAAATATCTTCCATTTATAAGAAGAAATCATCAAATTTATTTCTCAAAAGGAATATTTTTCATATGATAAGTCTAAAGATGTGCATTTACTAGATGATTCTATTTGTCAAAAATCAATGATGTGAATCAAACTATATGTGACATATGTTTATTAAGTCCGAAAGAGAATAATGTATTCCTGAAGTCCGATTGGAACTGAAAATTTAATTTACCACTTTCATGCAATCGGATAAGACTATACATACATGCTCATTGTTATGAAAATTTTTGTATTAATTTCCAACATGTTATCTTAGGCATGTAATGGCAGTTAAGTGATTTGATCATTCAATCAATTAAGTCCGAATATTAATTTTAATAAGTTTATGCATTCTGACACATTAACATTCCTAATTCTCTTCTTATGAAATCAAATTGTTCTTTACTTAGAGGTTTTGTAAAAATATCAGCTAGTTGATGCTTAGTATCTATGAACTCTATGATTACATCATGATTAGTAACATGATCTCGTATAAAGTGATGTCTAATATCAATATGTTTTGTTCTTGAGCATTGAATGAGATTTTTTGTTAAATATATTGCACTTGTGTTATCACATTTAATGGGAATATTTTTAAAATAGACTTTATAATCTTCTAAGGTATTTTTCATCCACACAACTTGTGCACAGCATGCACTAGCTGCAATATATTCAGCTTCGGTTGTTGATAGTACAACTGAGTTTTATTTCTTAGATGACTAGGAAACAAGGGAATGTCCCAAAAAATTGACATATTCCTCATGTGTTTTTTCTATCTAGTCTACACCTAGCAAAATCCGAATCAGCATAAGCAATTAACTCAAAATTTTTGGATTTTGGATACCACAATCCTAGATTTGTGGTACCTTTAAGATATTTAAGTATTCTTTTAACCGCTTTGAGATGAGATATCTTAGAGTTCGATTAAAACCTAGCAGAAAGTCCTACACTGAACATGATATCTGGTCTAGTTGCAGTGAGGTAAAGTAAACTTCCTATCATACCCCTATAAGTTTTTTGATCGAAGCTTTCTCCACTCTCATCAGCTTCTAACTTAGTGAAGGTGCTCATAAGGGTGTTAATAGCTTTTGAGCTATCCATATTAAATATTTTTAGTAGATCTAAAGCATATTTAGTTTGACTAATAAAGATGCCATTGCTTAGTTTCTTAATTTGTAAGTCTAAGAAAAAGGTTAATTCTCCCATCAAACTCATTTCAAATTCGAGACTCATGGTTTTAGCAAAAGATTCACAAAGAGATTCATTCGTAGAACCGAAGATAATATCATCAACATAAATATGAACAATGAGAAAATTATTTTCAAAATTCTTGATAAGCAATGTAGTATCAACCTTGCTTTTTGTGAAATTATTTTCAAAAAGAAAAGAACTAAGTCTCTCATACCAAGCCCTAAGGGCTTGTTTTAAACCATAGAGAGCTTTAGTTAATTTGAACACATGATTAGGGAGGCTATTATTTTCAAATCCAGGAGGTTGTTCAACATAAACTTTTTCGGAAATAAAGCCGTTAAAAAAAGCCCTTTTAACATCCATTTGAAACATCTTAAAATTATTACTACTAGCATAGGCAAGGAGCATCCTTATGGCTTCTAATCAAGCTACAAGAGCAAAGGTTTCTTCGTAATCGATACCTTCTTTTTGGTTGAAACCTTTGGCCACTAATCTAGCCTTGTTTTTAACCACGATACCATATTCATCTTGCTTGTTTCTAAAGACCCATTTAGTACTAATAACTAAATGGTCAAATGGCCTAGGAACAAGCTTCCATACCTCATTTCTCTGAAATTGATTTAATTCATCTTGCATTGTGATAATCCATGAATCATCTTTCATGGCTTCGTCAATACATTTAGGTTCAATTTGGGAGAGAAAAGCGGCGTTGGCACAAAATTTTTTAAGAGAAGAACATGTCTGAACCCCCTTTGATGTGTCTCCTAAGATTAGCTCCTTAGGATGAGCATCTACATACTTCCAATCCTTGGGTAAGGGTGTTTCGGAAGTGGATGCATCCAAGTTGCTAGTTGGAGAAGGGGTTTCTTTAAATTCAAGGAATCAAAATTAACATCATCATCAAAATTATTTTTCTTGATTTCAGAAATCTCATTGAAACCAACATGAATGGATTCTTATATAATTAAAGTTCTTTTATTGAAGATACGAAAAGCTTTAGAAATCGAAGAATAACCAAGAAAAATTCCTTCATCGGATTTAGCATCAAATTTTCCTAAGGCATCTTTTTCATTCAAGATGAAACACTTACACCCAAAAACTTTAAAATATGAAACATTGGGTTTTTTGTTGTTCCACAACTCATAGGGAGTTTTGGTGAGTAGGGGTCTTACTAGAACTCTATTTAAAATATAGCATGCAGTTTGGGTAGGCTATGTTCATTTAACATGGTTCTTGTCATTTCTTATAAGTTTCTATTTTTTTTTTTGTACTACTCCATTTTGTTGAGGATTTCTTGGAGTAGAGAAGTTGTGGTTGTATCCATTAAGTTCACAAAATTCTTGAAAATCATAGTTTTGAAATTCACCACTGTGATTACTTCTGATTGATGAAATCATAGAACCTTTTTTATTTTGAACAAGCTTACAAAACTTGTTAAAATATCTAAAGCATTCATTTTTGTGTTTTAAGAAGTAAGTCCATGTGTATCTGCTATAGTCATCTACAATGACGAAGACGTACTTGATACCTCCTAGGCTTGATGTAGAGATTGGTCCAAACAAGTCCATATGGATCAATTGCAAGAATCTAGAGGTGCTTATTTAATTCTTAGATTTGAAACTACCCTTAATTTGTTTACCTAAATGACAAGCATCACATACATTATCTTTAATGAACTTGATATGAGGAATTCCTCTTACAAGTTCTTTAGATGAGATTTGGATGATTAGATTCATGCTAGCGTGACCTAATCTTCTATGACATAACCAAGCATCCTCATTTAAAACTGAGAAATACATTTCATTACACAGATCATTGATGTTAATGGTGTATACGTTAGTTTGTTCTAATGCAATCATAGATGTGTTGTTGTGTGATTTTTCAATGATGCAAGCATTAGATTCAAATTTGACAATATATCCTTTATCACATAATTGACTAATGCTCAAGCGATTATGTTTTAAACCATCAACTAACAAAACATCTTTAATAAAGAAGTTGGATTTGTTACCTATGGTTCCTTTGCCAATGATTTTACTCTTGTTGTTGTTTCCGAAGGTAACATAGCCTTCGTCTATGCTAGTGAGCTTAGAGAATTGAGATGAATCTCCGGTCATATGCCTTGAGCATCCACTATCAAGGTACCATCTCTTGCTCCTAGCTTGTGATGGTGTATGTCTCTACAAGAAAGGAAAATTTTTAGGTACCCTTTTACTTTTGGGTGCCTCAAAAACTGATCTACATTGTTTATCATGTTGCAAGGAGTTTATCATGGTTCCTTTAGGAAACCAAATTAATTTGTTCGGACTAATTTTCTTGAATGGACAATAATGCGTTTTGTGTCCATGTTTGCAACAAAAGTTGCATTTGCTTTGGTGCCGAACATGTAGGATAGGGCCTTTTATGAAGGTTGTTGGATTTTGGTGAGGATTTCTCACAAATCTGATTCCACTTCTTTTGGGAACGTGACCCTTGTTTGTAAGGATCATGTTCAAAGACTTGCTACCAACCTCGAATTTCTTCAAGGTGTCCTTAAGTAGCAAGTTTTCCTTTAGGATAGTTTCTAGATCAAGGCATTTTATATAAGAATCCAAACTATCATGATATTCAGTTTTTAACTTATCGAAATTACAAGTAAGACTATCATACTCCTTTTTAGGCAATTTGTATTTTCTACTAATAATCTTGCATTCATCAAATAAGTCATGGAAGGCATTTAATAACTCATCAAATAATAAATCTATATCAATTAAATTTGTTACCTCCTCTCCGATGGCCATTAAGGCATAATGAGCAACTTGCATGGTGTTGGACTCCTCTTCTTCGGACGCACTCGAGTCATCCCACGTTGCTTTGAGCGCCTTCTTCTTTAATGTTCTCTTATTGGCTTGGGGACAATCACTTTTGTAGTGTCTCAACTTTTTGCACTCGTAGCAAATAACTTAGTCCTTTTTGGATTCAAGTTTATTTTTTGTGTCATTTTTAAACTTGTTTCCCTTAATGAATTTTTTAAATTTCCTTATTAGAAGTGCCAAGTTGTCGTTATAGTCCTCATCACTTGAGTTTTCTCTCAAGTGGTCATCTAAAGTTCTAAGTGCCATATCCTTCCTGTTATTTGGAAGGATGTCATTAATGACCCGATTAGTTCTTCAAAAGGGAAGTTGTTTAAATCTTTAGCCTCTTGAATAGTAGTGACTTTAGGGTCCCAACTCTTAGGAAGGGATCTTAGAATCTTATTTATGAGCTCAAAATCTGAAAAACGTTTACTTAGTCCTTTTAGACCATTGACGACATCCATGAAACGGGTGTACATGTCGCCAATAGTCTCGCTTGGTTTCATTAGGAAAAGTTCGAAAGAGTGTGTCAAAAGATTGATTTTTGACTCTTGCATTCTACTTGTGCCTTCATGAGTCACTTCAAGTGTATGCCAAATATCAAACACGGTTTCACAAACCGAAATACGATTAAACTCATTTTTATCAAGCGCACAAAATAAGACATTCATATCCTTTGCATTAAGAGCGAAAGTCTTCTTCTCCAATTCATTCCAATCGAACATTAGAAGAGAAGACTTCGAAAATCCATTTTCGACAAGATTCCAAAGTTCAAAATCCATTGAAACAAGGAAGATCCTCATTCGGGTCTTCCAATAGGTGTAGTGCGTCCCATTGAACATGGGTGGATGTGTAATAGAGTGGCCCTCTTGGTTTTTGGCGTATGCCATCTCTCTTAGGTTTCAATCCATTTGAGAGTTAACCCCGCTCTGATACCAATTGTTATGATCAAGGGCACTAAGAGGGGTGAATTAGTGCAGCGAAAAACTTTCGATGATTAAAACTTCGTTCGTATGATAATAGTGATTTCGGTAGAAAAGCTGATTCATAAATCACTTTAACTTGTGCTCAAGCAAGATGCAGTTAAAGCAAGCCTATGTAGGCAATTTACAGTTATGATGGAAATTAGAATGTAAGCGTCAACTGAAATATGATGTTCGTACGATAAAACTAATTTACGTCTAAATGCCGATTCGGAAAATACTGAACTTTGAAACACGATCGTAAATGCGCAGAAGGCAGTAAGCTATTGAGGAGGTTTGCAGTAAAGATAATATGCTCAAAGTAAATGCAAACCGAGATTTTAGAGTGGTTCGGTCAATCTTGACCTACATCCACTTTAAGCTTCCTCCACCGACGAGATCACTGACATCCACTAGAGGCCTTCCTTCAATAGGCGAAGGCCAACCACCTTTTTACAGTTTCACTCCTTTTGACGGGCTTGGGAGACAACCCTTATAGAAATTTCTTTCCTCTCTTGACAGATCAGAACTTGGAAGAAAGCAGAAAGGAGAACTTTTAACTCATACAACACTTTTGAGCTCTAAAAATCATAGAGTAAGATCAGGATTTCAGTGGTTTTTGGTTGCTCTTACATTGTTGAAAGAGTCGGGTATTAATAGTCCCCAAACCAGTTTGAATTCCGAGCTTAAAACTGTCAATTCCTGAAAATCCGGGGTCTGGCGGTTGCACCACCTGGCAGAGCTCGGAGATTGAGCCTCTGGGCAGTGCCACCGCTTGTCAGGGGCGGTTGCACCTCCTGCTAGAGCTCGGAGACCAAGCTCAGGCGATTGCACCTCTGTCAGAGGCGGTTGCACCACCCAGCCAGAGCTCGGAGACTGAGCCCTAGGCGGTGCTACCACCGACCTAGGCGGTGCCACCTCTAGCCATGTAATCTGGGTCCGAATGGGCTGATCCATTTGGCCCAATTTGGGTCTTTCAAGGGCCCAATTGCCCCAAGATTAAGTTAATGGGATCACCTCCCATTCTAAACATAATCTACATGCTAACTACGATAATTCTTAAGACATTTACTACAGCTTACTCCGGTGTGTCAATCGCTTCTTCTAGCGAGCTTCCAGCGAACTTCCGGCGAACATCCGACGAACCTCCGGCGATACTCCGACGGACTTCTAGCAAACTCCAGGACTTGCAACGATCCACTTGGCGAGTTCCGACGAGCTTCTTTTGGCAAGCTCCTGGACTTCTTGGATTTGTTCCCGCAGAACCTCCGACGACCGTTCGGACTTCCGTCGAGCTCTCGAACTCCCAACGTGATCATAGTCTTGACTCCGGTGCAACTCCTGCTACATGTCTTACTTTCATCGTAGTTAATCTTGTACACTTATCTCAACATATGGATTAGATAACAAATGACAATTGACGTCATCATCAAAATTCCAGATTCAACAACCACCACCTAAGGACTGACACTAGGCGGTACCTCCGCCCAGTCTAGTAGTTCTACCATATGAGAGAGTCTCAAGCTCTAGCAGTATCATCGCTTGATAGGGTGGTACCATCACTTAATAGCATTAACTATTGGCGGCACCACCGCCTCGGCTTTCTAGAGATTGAGCGCTATGCGGTTCCACTACCCCAGTCTTACGGTGCTATCGCCAAACAGGGTTTAGCAATCTGTTTGGGCCTTAAATCTGGCCCAAACTAGTCTAATTATGAGCCCAGTTGGCCCTTAACAGGTTTAATGTGATTACCTCCCAAACCTAACTGTAGTTATGTGCTAACTTCAATTTTTAAGTAATAAACTAAACAAAACAAGTCCAGTAAGTCTAGGTTGTATCTCGGATTTTGATGATGAAGTCAATTGTCATTTGTTATCTAATCCATATGTTGATATAAGTGTACAGGATTAACTATGATGAAAGTAAGACATGCAGCAGGAGTTGAGCCGGAGTCAAAGACTATGATCACGTTGGGAGTTTGAGAGCTCGACGGAAGTCCGGACGGTCGTCGGAGGTTCTGCGGGAACAAATCCGAGAAGTCCAGGATCTTGCCAAAAGAAGCTCATTGGAACTCGCCAAGTGGATCGTCGCAAGTCCAGGAGTTTATCGGAAGTCCGTCGAAGCATCGCTGGAGGTTCGGTGGAAGTTCGCCGGAAGTTCGTCGAAAGCTCACCGGAAGAAGCAATTGACGCACCGGAGCAAAGTATAGTAAATGTCTTAAGAATTGTCATAGTTAGCATGTAGATTAAGTTAGGAATGGGAGGTGATCCCATTAACTTAATATGGGGGCAATTGGGCCCTTGACAGACCCAAATTGGGCCGAATGGATCAACCCATTCAGACCAAAATTCCTACTAGGCATTGGCACCGCCCAGGAGAGGGTCTGCCAGGAAAGCTGGGTGGTGCAACCGCCCCAGGTGGGCGATGGCACCACCTGGGCTCAGTCTCTGAGTGAGACTGGGCGGTGCAACCGCCCCTGACAAGCGGTGTCACCGCCAGGGCTCAGTCTCCGAGCAAGATTGGGCGGTGGCACCGCCCTAGGCAGGCGGTGGCACCACCCGGGCACAGTCTCCGAGCGAGACTAGGCGGTGCATCTGCCCCAGTCAGGCGGTGGCACCGCCCAAAAGTTCAGTCTCTGAGCTGCTAGGCGGTTGTACCGCCCTAGTCAGGAGGTGGTACCGCTAGGACCTCGGAAATCCAGGAAAAGACATTTTTAAGCTCCAAATTCAAACTAGTTTGGGGCCTATATATACCCCACCCTTTCCTACATGAAAGGGCATAAAAAATCCAATCTTACTCTATGATTTTTAGAGCTCAAAAGTGTTGTAAAGGCTAGAAGTTCTCCTCCCTCTTTTTCCAAGTTTTGATCTTTCAAGAGAGGAGAGAAAAGTTTGTAAGGGTTGTTTCCTAAGCCCGTCAAAAGGAGTGAAACTGTAAAAGGATGGTTGGCCTTCGCCTATTGAAGGAAGGCCTCTAGTGGACGTCGGTGACCTTGTTGGTGGAGGAAGCCAAAAGTGGATGTAGGTCTAGATTGACCGAACCACTCTAAATCTCGGTTTGCATTTACTTTGAGCATTTTATCTTTACTGCAAACCTCCCCAATAGCATACTACCTTCTACTCTTTTACGAACTCACTTACAAGTTAAGTTTCCAAAAATGGTTTTACGTCAAAAATTAGTTTTATCGTACGAACATCATATTTCAGTGTGCGCTTACATTCCGATTTCTATCTTAATTGCAAACTTCCTGCCTTACTTTATTTCAAATACATTTCCGTAAGTTTTCAAAGTTATTATCTGCATTAAATGACTTTTACGTCGGAATCGGATTTCAATGTACGAATACAGTTTTAATCGTTGAAAGTTTTCCACTGCACTAATTCACCCCCCCCCTCTTAGTGCTCTTGATCCTAACAATTGGTATCAGAGCGGGGTTAACTCTCAAACAGATTAAAACCCAAGAGAGATGGCATACGCCGGAAACCAAGAGGGCCACTCTATTACACGTCCACCTAGGTTCAATGGGATGGACTATACCTATTGAAAGACCCGAATGAGGATCTTCCTTATTTCGATGGATTTTGAACTTTGGAATCTTGTCGAAAATGGATTTTCAAAGTCTTCTCTTTCAATGATAAATTGGAATGAAATGGAGAAGAAGACTTTCACTCTTAATGCAAAGGCTATGAATGCCTTATTTTGTGCGCTTGATAAAAATAAGTTTAATCATGTTTCGGTTTGTGAAACCGCGTTTGATATTTGGCATTCACTCGAAGTGACTCACGAAGGCACAAGTAGAGTGAAAGAGTCAAAAATCAATCTTTTGATACACTCTTTTGAACTTTTCCAAATGAAACCGAGCGAGACTATTGGTGACATGTACACCCGTTTCACGGATGTCGTCAATGGTCTAAAAGGACTAGGCAAAAGTTTTTCAGATTTTGAGCTCGTAAATAAGATTCTAAGATCTCTTCCCAAGAGTTGGGACCCTAAATTTACTGCTATTCAAGAGGCTAAAGATTTAAACAACTTCCCTCTTGAAGAACTAATCGGGTCATTAATGACCTTTGAAATAACTTGCAAGGCTCATGAAGAGCAAGAAGACATCCTTCCAAAGAACAGGAAGGATTTGACACTTAGAACTTTAGATGACCACTTGAGAGAAAACTCAAGTGACGAGAACTGTAACGATGACTTGGCACTTCTAACAAGGAAATTCAAAAAATTCATTAAGAGAAACAAGTTTAAAAGTGACACAAAAAATAAACTTGAACCCAAAAAGGACCAAGTTATTTGTTACGAATGCAAAAAGCCAGTACACTACAAAAGTGATTGTCCCTAAGCCAAGAAGAAAACATCAAAGAAGAAGGCGCTCAAAGCAACATGGGATGACTCGAGCGCGTCCGAAGAAGAGGAGTCCAACACCGAGCAAGTTGCTCATTACGCCTTAATGGCCATCGGAGAAGAGGTAACAAATTTAATTGATGTAGATTTATCATTTGATGAATTATTAAATGCCTTCCATGACTTATTTGATGAATGCAAAACAATTAATAGAAAATATAAATTGCTGAAAAATAAGCCTGATAGTCTTGTTAGTAATTTTGATAAATTAAAAACTGAATATCACAATAGTTTAGCTCAATGTGAAAAATGTCATGATCTAGAAACTCTCCAAAAGGAAAACTTGCTAGTTAAGGATACCTTAAGAAATTTGATGTTGGTAGCAAGTCTTTGAACATGATCCTTGTAAACAAGGGTCATGTTCCCAAAAGAAGTGGAATCGGATTTGTGAGATGTCCTCACCAAAATCGAACCACCTTCATAAAAGGCACTATATTACATGTTCAACACCAAAGCTAATGCAACTTTTGTTGCAAACATGGATATAAAATGTATCATTATCCATTCAAGAAAATTAGTCCGAACAAACTAATTTGGGTTCCTAAAGGAACCATGATAAACTCTATGCAACATAATAAACAATGTAGATCCGTTTCTAACACACCCAAAAGTAAATGGGTACCTAAAAATTATCCTTTCTTGTAGAGACATTCACCATCACAAGCTAAGAGCAAGAGATTGTATCTTGATAGTGGATGCTCAAGGCATATGACCAGAGATATATCTCAATTGTCTAAGCTCACTAGCATAAACGAAGGCTATGTCACCTTCGGAGACAACAACAAGGGTAAAATCATTGGCAAAGGAACTATAGGTAACAAATCCAACTTTTTATTGACGATGTTTTGTTAGTTGATGGTTTAAAACATAACCTCTTAAGTATTAGTCAATTATGAGATAAAGGATATATCGTCAAATTTGAATCTAATGCTTGCATCATTGAAAAACCACACCAAAACACATCTATGATTGCATTAAAACATAATAACATATACACCATTGACATCAATGATCTTTGCAATGAAATGTATTTCTCGGTTTTGAATGAGGATGCTTGGCTTTGGTATAGGAGATTAGGTCATGCTAGCATGAAACTAATTACTCAAATATCATCCAAAGAATTTGTATGAGGAATTCCTCATATCAAGTTCATTAAAGATAATGTGTGTGATGCTTGTCAATTAGGAAAACAAACTAAGAGTAGTTTCAAATCTAAGAATCAAATAAGCACCTCTAGGCTCTTACAATTGATCTATATGGATTTGTTCGGACCAATCTCTACATCAAGCCTAGGAGGTAACAAATACGCCTTTGTCATTATAGATGACTATAATATATACACATGGACTGACTTCTTGAAATACAAAAATGAATGCTTTAAATATTTCATCAAGTTTTGTAAACTTGTTCAAAATGAAAAGGGTTTTATGATTTCATCAATTCAAAGTGATCACGGTGGAGAATTTCAAAATCGTGATTTCCAAAAATTTTATGAATCTAATGGATACAACCACAACTTCTCTACTCCAAGAAATCCTCAATAAAATGGAGTTGTAGAAAGAAAGAATAGAAATTTACAAGAAATGGCAAGAACCATGTTAAATGAATATAGCCTACCCAAATACTTTTGGGCCAAAGCCGTAAACACTGCTTGCTATATTTTGAACAGAGTTCTAGTAAGACTCTTACTCACCAAAACTCCCTATGAGTTGTGGAAAAATAAAAAACCTAATGTTTCATATTTTAATGTTTTTGGGTGTAAGTGTTTTATCTTAAACAAAAAAGATGCCTTAGGAAAATTTGATGCTAAATCTGATGATGATGGAATTTTTCTTGGTTATTTTTTGGTTTCTAAAGCTTTTCGTATCTTCAATAAAAGAACTTTAATTATAGAAGAATCCATTCATGTTGTTTTGAATGAGACTTCCGAAATCAAAGAAAATGATTTTGATGATGATGTTAATTTTAATTCTTTGAATTTAAATAAAACACCTTCTCCAACTAGCAACTTGGATGCATCCATTCCGAAACACTCTTACCCAAGGATTGGAAGTATATAGATGCTCATGCTAAGGAGCTAATCCTAGGAGATACATCTAAGGGGGTTCAAACAAGTTCTTCTCTTAAAAATTTTTGTGCCAACGTCACTTTTCTCTCTCAAATTGAACCAAAATGTATTGACGAAGCCATGAAAGATGATTTATAGATTATCGCAATGCAAGATGAGTTAAATCAATTTGAGAGAAATGAGGTGTGGAAGCTTGTTCCTAAGCCAAATGACCATTTAGTTATTGGTACTAAATGGGTCTTTAGAAACAAGCAAGATGAATATGGTATCATGGTTAGAAACAAGGCTAGATTAGTGGCCAAAGGTTTCAACTAAGAAGAAAGTATCGATTACAAAGAAACCTTCGCTCCTATGGCTAGATTAGAAGCCATAAGGATGCTCCTTGTCTATGCTAGTAATAACAATTTTAAGTTGTTTCAAATGGATGTTAAAAGTACTTTTCTTAATGGCTTTATTTATGAAGAAGTCTATGTTAAACAACCTCCCGGATTTGAAAATAAAAGCCTCCCTAATTATGTATTTAAATTAACCAAAGCTCTCTATGGTTAAAACAAGCCCCAAGGGCTTGGTATGATAGATTAAGTACTTTTCTTATTGAAAATAATTTCACAAAAGGCAAGGTCGATACACATTATTTATTAAAAATTTTAAAAATAATTTTCTCATTGTTCAAATTTATGTTGATGATATTATCTTCGGTTCTACGAATGAATCTCTTTGTGAATCTTTTGCTAAAACCATGAGTCTCGAATTTGAAATGAGTTTGATGGGAGAATTAACCTTTTTCTTAGGCTTACAAATTAAGCAACTAAGCAATGACATCTTTATTAGTCAAACTAAATATGCCTTAGATTTGCTAAAACGATTTAATATGAATAGCTCAAAGGCTATTAACACTCCTATGACCACCTCCACTAAGTTAGAAGTTGATGAAAGTGGGGAAAGCTTCGATCGAAAAACTTATAGGGGTATGATAGGAAGTTTACTTTACCTCACTACAACTAGACCAGATATCATGTTCAGTATAGGACTTTGTGCTAGGTTTCAATCGAACCCTAAGATATCTCATTTTAAAGTGGTTAAAAGAATACTTAGATATCTTAAAGGTACCACAAATCTAGGATTATGGTATCCAAAATCCGAGAATTTTGAGTTAATTGCGTATACTAATGCCGATTTTGCTGGGTGTAGATTAGATAGAAAAAGCACATCAGGATCATGTCAATTTTTGGGATATTCCCATGTTTCCTGGTTATCTAAGAAACAAAACCCGGTTGCACTATCAACAACCGAAGCTGAGTATATTGTAGCTAGTGCATGCTGTGCACAAGTTGTGTGGATAAAAAACACCTTAGAAGATTATAAAGTCCATCTTAAAAACATTCCCATTAAATGTGATAACACAAGTTCAATATGTTTAACAAAGAATCTCATTCAACACTCAAGAACAAAACATATTGATATTAGACATCACTTCATATGAGATCATGTCACTAATCATGATGTAATTATAGAGTTCATTGACACTAAGCATTAACTAGCTGATATTTTTACAAAACCTCTAAGCTAAGAATAATTTGATTTCATTATAAGAGAATTAGGAATGTTAATGTGTCCGAATGCATAAACTTATTAAAATCATTTTTCGGACTTTATTGATTGAATGATCAAATCACTTGATTGCCATTACGTGCCTAAAATTACATGTTGGAAATTATGTTTTTTGGATACAAAAATTTCCATAACAATAGGCATGTTTTGTCTTCATGATTGTATTTGAAAATCTATAGTATAGTCTTGTCCAAATGCATGAAAGTGTTAATTTCATTTTCGGATTCTCTTAACTAGTGGTATCCTAACAATAGGATTTTCTCGATACATTATCCTTTTCCGAACTTAATAAGCATATGTATATCGAGTTTGATTCTCATCAGTGATTTTTGACATATGGAATCAACTAGCAAAAACATCTCTCATACACTTATCATGTGAAAAATATTTTTTGAGAAATGAATTTGATAAAATGATTCCTGCGTGTAAATTCCTTATTGAAATATGGATGATAGTGTTTTTACTTGCAAGGATTTGTTTCACATACATATCTTGATCCTTATAAAAATGAAATATGATTTAACTTTATTCAAAGTAAACTCACAAATAGCTGGTATCACAAATAGCCTTCCTCTTTCATGCATAAAGATAATAACAAATGAAAAGGAAGACGTATTAAAAGCTATCTCCATGTCATGTTTTCCTTGAGATGTTTGCATAATTGGTATCCTATCACTCATTATTGGAAAATGACATGAACCTAGTTATGGCATGAAGAAAACCGCACTTATGCTTAAAAATTATTTATATCGTTTTTCTTTTTGTTGATAACAAAGGGAGAGAGATATATAAATTGATGCTATGATTATGTCATGCTTGCATCATCGAAAATATATGAATCGATGATAACTATGATTGCCATATTTGCATTATGCCATGTTTGCATCATATTAAGATATCAAGAACTTAAATCGTAATTTTACATATTGATATCTTATGTTGAACTGCTACAATCATTTATATTTGAAATGTAAAACTTGAGAATGGATGTCAAGTCTTGACATCATTTTCAGTAAGATACATCATGATAGGAATCATGATGGGAGTAATTGATAAGGTTAAGAGTTATTAACTTATCAATAAGTCTATTGATTTCAAAGGTCTTGAATTCAAGAATGACTTATCTCAAGTATGGCATATAGATAGGGGGAGTTAAGGTTAACTCCGTTATCAATTGATTGTCATCATAAAAAAGGGGTAGATTGTTGTATCTCGGATTTTGATGATGAAGTCAATTGTCATTTGTTATCTAATCCATATGTTGAGATAAGTGTGCAGGATTAACTACGATGAAAGTAAGACATGCAGCGGGAGTTGAGCCGGAGTCAAAGACTATGATCACGTTGGGAGTTCGAGAGCTCGACGAAAGTCCGTACGATCGTCGGAGGTTCTACGGGAACAAATCCGAGAAGTCCAGGAGCTTGCCAAAAGAAGCTCGTCGGAACCCGCCAAGTGGATTGTCGCAAGTCTAGGAGTTTGCCAGAAGTCCATCGGAGCATCGCCGGAGGTTCGTCGGATGTTCGCTGGAAGTTCGTTGGAAGCTCGCCGGAAGAAGCGATTGACACACCGGAGCAAGCTGTAGTAAATGTCTTAAGAATTTTTGTAGTTAGCATGTAGATTAAGTTAGGAATGGGAGGTGAACCCATTAACTTAATCTGGGGCAATTGGGCCCTTGACAGACCCAAATTGGGCCGAATGGATCAACCCATTCGGATTAGAATTCCTACTAGGCGGTGGCACCGCCAGGGTCGGCGGTGGCACCACCAGGGTCGGCGATGGCACTGCCTAGGAGAGGGTCTCCCAAGAAAGCTAGGTAGTGCAACCACCCCAGGTAGGCGGTGGCACTACATGTGCTCAGTCTCCGAGTGAGACTGGGCGGTGCAACCGCCCCTGATAGGCGGTGGCACCGCTAGGGCTCAGTCTCCTAGCGAGACTAGGCAATGCAACTGCCCCAGGCAAGTGGTGGCACCGCTAGGGATCAGTCTTCAAGCAAGACTGGGCGGTGCAACCACCCCTGTCAAGCGGTGGCACCGCCCAGAAGCTCAGTCTCCAAGCTGCCAGGCGGTTGTACCGCCCCAGTCAAGTGGTGGTACCGCTAGGACCCCGGAAATCTGAAAAAAGATATTTTTGAGCTCCAAATTCAAACTAGTTTGGGGTCTATATATACCCCACCCATTCCTACATGAAAGGGCATGGAAAACCCAATCTTACTATGTGAATTTTAGAGCTCAAAAGTGTTGTAAATGCTAGAAGTTCCCCTCCCTCTTTTTTCAAGTTTTGATCTTTCAAGAGAGGAGAGAAAAGCTTGTAAGGGTTGTCTCCTAAGCCCGTCAAAAGTAGTGAAACTATAAAAGGGTGGTTGGCCTTCGCCTATTGAAGGAAGGCCTCTAGTGGACGTCGGTGACCTCGTTGGTGGAGGAAGCCAAAAGTGAATGTAGGTCAAGATTGACCGAACCACTCTAAATCTCGGTTTGCATTTACTTTGAGCATTTTATCTTTACTACAAACCTCCTCAATAGCTTACTTCCTTCTGCTCTTTTACAAACTCACTTTCATGTTAAGTTTCCGAAAACAATTTTACATCGGAAATCAGTTTTATCATACTAACATCATATTTCAGTTTGCCCTTACATTCTGATTTCTATCTTAACTGCAAACTTTGTGCCTTACTTTACTTCAAATATATTTCCGTAAGCTTTCAAAGTTATTATCTGCACGAAACGACTTTTATGTCGGAATCAGATTTCAACGTATGAATGCAGTTTTAATCGTCGAAAGTTTTTCACTGCACTAATTCACCCCCCCCCCCCCCCCCCCCCTCTAAGTGCTCTTGATCCTAACATAGGTTTCTTCTGATGAGCTTCCGGCGATCTTCTAGCGGACTTCCGACGATCTTTGTGTATTCTTTTAGCGGACTTCTGGCAAGCTCCTAGACTTCACGATGATCTTCTTGGTGAGTTACGATGAGCTTCTTTGGCAAGTTCCTGAACTTCTCGGCCAATTCCGGTGGCACTACTGACGAACCTTCAGACTCCTAATGAACTCTCGAACTCCCAACAAATTCTCGATCTTGACTTAGACACTTTGTTTTGCTTTTTGCCTTAATCGCTATCATAGCTAATCCAGAACACTTTTCTCAATATATAGATTAGATCAATCAATTTACTAATTGATTTCATCTTCAAAATTCGAGATTCAATAGTCTGCCCTTTTTATATAATGACAATCAATTTATGAAAGAGTTAACCTTAACTCCCACTATCTATATGTCATACTTGAGAAAAGACAATCTTGAATTCAAGGCATTCGAATTCAAGCATCAAACCGATAAGTTATATGCATTTAAACTTATTGACATGCACATCATTATACTAATCATGATTTACCATTTCAAAATACGATACCACGTATATATCACAATAAAAATGATGTCAAGGCATGACATCCATTTTCAAGTATGATGCAAATTTCAAATATAAAATTTAACAAAATTCAAATTTCAAGTTTGATAAAAGATGACAATTCATAAATTCGAGTCATAATACCAATTGGAAGTAGAAAATTAAGCATGATAAGTTCGATACCTAATCATAATGATAGACATTTATCATTTTTATTCGAAATCAAGCATAATTTTAAGAATGAAACATTTTCAAGTATCCATGCCACATTATGATGTGTTTCAGGCATTCAAGAAACATTTCAAATATCTACGATGCATATGCGATACATTTTGATATTATTCAAGTATTTGCCATGTATTTGGCGATACCAATCATATTTCAAGCATTCGTAATACATTGAAGCATTTATGATACGATACATTTTACACATTATTTAAAACATTCATAATGTCAAGTTGTCATCAATTTGTCACATTTCTCCCCCTTTATCATCAACAAAAAGGAGAACCATTCAACAATGCAAGTGATTAAAAAAAAATTATTGAAGTTCTATACCAATTTATCCAAGCTAGCAAAAAAAATGATAAGTTAAGCAAAAACTTTGCATGATAACTACTTTTGGTTTTTGAAATGGATAAGCTAGCATTTTTGCTTTAGATATGCAAAAGCTTTTTGGTTCTTCTTGAGATATGCAAGTTTCTTTGTTCCTTTGTCGTAAAAATAAGAAGAAGAGGAAGAATAGTAAGGGAGTAATTCATTCTCCATAAGAAATCAAGAACCAAATTCACTAAACTTAAGTTTCATTAAATTAAGCTTCTACTGTAGCTAACAGAGAGGTTTCATCATAATGGATAAAAAATCCATGAGTAAAACTTCATAAATCAAATGCCTTTTCTTGTAAATAGAAGGAAGAAGGATTCATAGGAATTGATTAAAGATCAAGTCATTAATCCAAAAATATATGAATCATGGCTCTTCCTTTGCAAATAGAAGGAGAAAGGACTCATGACCATCACATGAAAAATAAGACATCAAGTTGTAAATACCGAAAGTTGAATATTTTCTTTTATGAATATCATGAGAAAGAAAGACGATCGAGAAATTCCAAAAATATATCAAGGAATTTATGCATTCTAAAGTTTTATCATGCCTAATTCTTAGAGTATTCCGTAACATCATCAAGTAGTGCAAATTGAAAAATACATAACATCAAAAAGTACATCATAGTAAGTAAGAGTACAGCTTATTAGGATACTAAAGAGTTTTCTCCTTCAGTAACAAAAAGAAAGGAGAAATATACAAGTTATTCAGATGGTGGTAAACCAAAATGTATAAACAGAGTGTCCAGTTATCGATGAATTTGCTATATCTCGGTTAAGATTTGATCTTGACATAGTTCAATTCGATCCAATTGAGTCACTATGGAATCCGTAGATGAGGAGGGTGCTGGTTCTGTTAGAGGTGCTACCTCAAAGGGACTAGTAGGAGGAGATTGATTTTCCCTAAATACAAGTGTTTCTAGTTCAGTTTCAGGTGAGGGAGGATCAGTCCTCCTGGGTAATCAAGTCCAAATTTTATTTCTTACTGTGCATCATAATCTCCTTAATAGGTTTCTATTGATGACATTGAATCGATCTAGTTTTAAGGTTTCTTCATCAGATGGAATAACTATGTCATGTGCACGCATTAGTCTAGTAATAAAACCACTATATGAAAGTATTATATCTTTTGTGGATAGTTCAATCATGTTTTGATGTATCCGATATCCAAAACAATTATCGTATCCTATCATAATCCAATATATGGTTCATAATTCCATTTGACAAACTTCATCATGATGGTGCTATTTAGGAAGTAGGATATTTATCACGATGTGATGAAGCAATTTTGTGCTGAAGGATAGCAAATATTCATAATTTTTTGGAATGATAGACAAATTTGGGTTAACAAAGATGTTGCCTAATGCCTCTGAATATGTAACCACAACTGATTCAATGTCCCATTGTCCTTTAAAGGAGCAATCTCTTCTTTTTGTAGGAATTCCTATGAGATTGCAAATTACACTATCCATAATGGGTATGTGATACCCTAAAAGATAAGTGGACATCCTATAATTTTTATCCACATGCAAGTTGTTGTAAAATAAACAAACAAGTCTAGGATAAATGGGTTCACTTATTTGAAGAATTGGAAGGACATCTAAGTTGGCAAACTATTGAATTAGTTCCAAATTACTCAATTCTTCTAGATCTACATATTTTCTTATACGTACACTTCTAGATTCAAAGGTGTTAGGATCAAGAGCGACACTAAGAGGGGAGGTGAATTAATGCTGTCGATTAGAAACTCTTCATACAATAAAATTTGATTTCGATGAAAACCGTTTTGTTTTTCTTGAATGAGTAGAGAAGAGGGGATTTGACAATTTGTAATTTGTAAAGTTGAATTAAGTAAAGAGATTAAGCAGTAAGGAATGAACAAAATGGAACTTATAGTGATTCGGTTGTTGTGACCAATATGCACTTTCGATTCCTCTTCCGTCGATGTTTTCGGCGTCCACTAATGGTCTTCTTTCAATAGGCAAAGACCAATCACCTCTTTATAGCACTTTCTCCTTTTCATGAGTTTAGGAGATATCCCTTACAAGCCTCACACCTCTTCTTGGATGATTACAAAGCTAAAGAGAGGGAGGACGAGGACTTCAAAATGACTTCAAAATTTATAGTCCCCAATGACTTCAAAATTGAAGCCAAAAAGTGTCTCATCCAGGATTTCCGGGACACTGGCGGTACCATCACCTAACACTCTGACACTGGACGGTATCATTGCTAGTCATGCGGTACCATAGCCTAATAGAGTCTCAGATACTGAGTTGGGGCGGTACCACCGCTTAGTAGGTAATAACCACCGGAGGTACCACCGACTAGTTTGGGCGGTACCACCTCCTAGGCCACTTGGGAGGCCATTCCCTAGGCAGTTTGTGTTGAATCTCGGATTTTGATGATGAAGTCAATTATCATTTGTTGTCTAATCTATGTGTTGAGATAAGTGTGCAGGATTAACTATGATGAAAGTTAGACAAGCAGCAGGAGTTGCGCCGGAGTCAAGATCATGATCACGTTGGGAGTTCGAGAGTTCGACGGAAGTTCGGACGGTCGTCGGAGGTTCTGCGAGAACAGATCCGAGAAGTCCAGAAGCTTGCCAAGCGAAGCTCGTCGGAACTCGCCAAGTGGATCGTCGCAAAGTCTAGGAGTTTGCCGGATGTCCGCAAAAGAATCACCAAGGGTTCATCGGATGATCGACGGAAGTTCGCCGGAAACTCGCCTGAAGAAGCGATTGACGCATCGGAGCAAAGCTGCAGAAGTTGTCTTAGATTTAATCGTAGTTAGCACGTTGATTAAGCTTGAAAATGGGAGGTGATCCCATTAGCTTAATCTTGGGGCAATTGGGCCCTCGAAAAGATTTAAATTGGGCGAATGGAGCTAACCATTCGGACCCCGATTGCACCAGGTGGTGCAACCGCCTAGGCCGAGGTGCAATCGCCGTGGCTGTGTCTCCCAGCGAGACTGGGCGGTCGCGACCGCCAGGAGGTGCAACCGCCTAGAGCTCGATCTTCGAGCTAGATCGAGCGGTGCAACCTCCCCGACAGAGAGGTAGCACCGCCGAAGCTTGGTCTTTGAGCTCAGGCAGAGGTGCAACCGCCTCGGTCGAGGTGGCACCGCCTGGGGCTCGATCTTGAGCCGACTTCGGCGGTGCAACCGCCCACACGAGAGGTGCAACTGCACAGGCTCGCCTCTCCGAACTCTGCCAAAGGTGCAACCTCTCCAATCCAAGAGGTGCAACCGCCTTGATCCCGAATTTCGGGATTTGATCGTTTTGAGCTCCAAATTTGAACTGGGTTGGGGCCTATAAATACCCCACCCATTCAGCACTGAAAAGACAGATCCACACCGAATTCTTGATCTTTTTCAGTGATTCAAGAGCTCAAATTTGTGTAAAGTCCAAAAGTTCTCCTCTTTCTGTTCTTCAAGTCTTGAGTTGTAAAGAGAGGAGAGAAAGGATCTGTAAGGGTTGTCTCCCCGAGCCCGTCAAAAGGAGAGAAACTGTAAAGGGCAGTTAGCCTTCGCCCATTGAAGGAAGGCAGCTAGTTGACGTCGGTGACCTCGTCGGAGGAGGAAGCCAAAAGTGGAGTAGGTCAAGACTGACCGAACCACTCTAAATCTCTGGTTTGCTTTTACTTTGAGCACTTTATCATTACTGCAAACCTCCTACATACCTACTGCCCTCTGCGCTTTTACGAACGAGTCTCTAAGTTCTGATCCTTCCGAATCTGCATTCAGACGTAAATCGGTGTTTTTGTACGATCTTCATACTGCATTTTACTCTTAAGTTTTGATTCCATTTATAACTGCAAATTGCTTTCTGCGTATTCATAAAACGGTTTTCAAAGTTCAAAACTGCTTTTAAACGTAAAACTGCGTTTAGACGTAAAATTACGCTTTGACGTAAAAACTGCGTTTAGACGTAAAATGCGTTTAGACGCAAAACTGCGTTTAGACGTAAAACTGCATTTAGACGTAAAACTGCGTTTAGACGCAAAACTGCGTTTAGACGTAAAACTGCGTTTAGACGTAAAACTGCGTTTAGACGCAAAACTGCATTTAGACGTAAATCTGCATTTAGACGTAAAACTCCACTTAGACGTAAATCTGCACTTAGACATAAAACTGCGTTTAGACGCAAACTGCGCTCAGACGCAAACTGCGCTTAAACGCAAACTGCGCTTAGACGCAATCTGCACTTAGACGTAAACTGTGCTTAAATGCAAACTGTGCTTAGACGCAATCTGCATTTAGGCGCAAACTACATTTAGACGTAAACAACGTAAACTACACTTAGATACAAACTGTGAATCGGCTTTTACATCGAAATCGTTTTTATCAGACGAACGCAGCTTTCGCTTTAAATCGCTGAAAAATATCCGCTGCACTAATTCACCCCCCCCCCCCTCTTAGTGCTCTCGATCCTAACAATTGGTATCAGAGCAAGGTTAACTCTCTAACGGATTAAAACCCAAGAGAGAGATGGCATACGCCGGAAACCAAGAGGGGCATTCTATTACACGTCCACCCATGTTCAGTGGAACGGACTACACCTACTGGAAGACCTGAATGAGGATCTTTCTTATTTCTATGGATTTTGAACTGTGGAACCTTGTTGAAAACGGATTTTCAAAGTCTTCTCTTCCAATGATCGATTGGAATGAATTGGAAAAGAAGGCTTTCGCTCTTAATGCAAAGGCTATGAATGCCTTATTTTAGCACTTTGATAAAAAAAGAGTTTAATCGTGTTTCAACTTCATGAAACTGCATTTGATATTTGGCACACACTTGAAGTGACCCACGAGGGCACAAGTAGAGTGAAAGAGTCAAAAATCAATCTGTTGCTGCATTCTTTTGAACTTTTCCGAATGAAACCGAGTGAAACCATTGGCGACATGTTTACCCGTTTCACGGATGTCGTCAACGGTCTAAAAGTACTCGGAAAAAGTTTTTCGGATTTTGAACTCGTAAATAAGATACTAAGATCCCTTCCTAAAATTTGGGATCCTAAAGTCACTGCTATTCAAGAGGCAAACGATCTGCGCAACTTCCCTCTTGAAGAACCAATCGGGTCATTAATGACCTACGAAATGACTTGCAAAGCTCATGAAGAGCAAGAAGACATCCTTCCAAAGAACAGGAAGGATATGGCACTTAAAACTTCTGAATACCACTTGAGAGAAAACTCAAGTGATGAGGACTGTGATGATGACTTGGCACTTTTAACAAGAAAGTTTAAGAAATTCTTCAAAAGAAACAAGTTTAAGAATGATGCGAAAAATAAACTTGAACCCAAGAAGGACCAAGTGATCTGCTATGAATGTAAAAAGCCGGGACACTACAAGAGTGATTGTCCCCAAGTCAAAAGAAGAACATAAAAAAAGAAGGCTCTTCAAGTAACATTGGATGACTCGAGCGCATCTGAAGAAGAGGAGTCCAACACCGAGCAAGTTGCTCATTACGCCTTAATGGCCATCGGAGAGGAGGTAACGAATTTATTAGATGCTGATTTATCTTTCGATGAATTATTAAATGCCTTCCATGACTTATTTGATGAATGCAAGATTATCAATAGAAAATACAAATTTCTAAAAAAGGAGCATGATAGTCTTACTTGTGATTTTAATAAGTTAAAAATTGAATATCATGATAGTTTAAATTCATGTATCAAATGTCATGATCTAGAAACTTTTCAAAAAGAAAACTTGCTACTTAAGGACACCTTGAAGAAATTCGAGGTTGGTAGCAAGTCATTAAACATGATCCTTACAAACAAGGGTCATATTCCCAAAAGAAGTGGGATTGGATTTGTGAGGAGTCCTCACCAAAATCCAACTACCTTCGTAAAAGGCCCCATCTTACATGTCAGACATCAAAGCAAATGCAACTTTTGTTGCAAGATCGGTCACAGGACGCATTATTTTCCATTCAGGAAATTTAGTCCAAACAAATTGATTTGGGTTCCTAAAGGAACCATGACAAATTCTATGCAACATGATAAAAAATGTAGATCTATTAGTAAGGCACCCAAAAGCAAATGGGTACCTAAAAATCATCCGTTCCTGCAAAAACATTAAAACCTTAGGCTGGAGCAAGAATTAATGTTCTGCTCCTTGATTCTTGACAGTCATGACCCAAACGCAATTTGGATACAACAACGAGTGAAAATTATGAAATCACAAAAGCAATTTGGATACAACCTAATGTGACTTTTCAAAATCACGAACACATGCACGACATTGGGAGTATGCACGTTAAAAGTTCTATCTTGATCGTTATAAGCGTTTTTTGCCTTGAAATAAAAAAACGTAATCATCATGTAAGCAATGTTAATGAAAACTCTCCTCAAGACAAAACCTCCCTGATCAAATCACAATAAGGTGTTCACTGCCTGCACGGTGGCACCTCTCTAGCCAGCAGTGGCACCTCCAAATGCCATCACGAGTTGCCAACGGTTGCACCGCTCGGCCCAGAGGTGCAACCGCCCGCCTTCTGCCTTTTTTTAACCCACACTAGGGCAAGCGGTGAAACCGACCCCAACTCACCTCCCTTTCATTCTCTACTCCTCCAAGCCTCCTCCATCCTCATTTCACCCCGTTTAGCTTCCCAAATACCTCCCATTTCGGAGCAAAACATCAAGAATCGCTCCCTATTTTGAAGATTTCACTAAGGTATTCTCTAAGAACCTCTGAAATTCTGTTTTGTTCTTCATTCACTCTTGTTCACCTTTAAACAGCAGTAGTTATGGGTTCTAGAAGATCCTCAAGGGATAAGGGAAAAAGGAGATTAGTAGAAGAGTTTGATCTTACCCTTTTTGATTCCAAAAACCATGCTGAAAAATTTCTCTCTTTCGAACTAAGAAGCATCAATAAGGGAAAATACGTAGATCTGAATGAACTAAGAGACGTAGAGACTATCCACTGGTTTGCAAACCTAAATCTACTTCCAATCTTACAGATCAACGAACCCATCTATCCTAGGCTAGTTAGATTGTTTTACAATAACATGCAAATAGATGATGGAGAAAGGATGTCAACCTATCTTTTAGGACAACACATCTCAATCACTTATAGATTCATTTGTGATATGATAGGCATTCCCATGAAAAGGATAGGACTTTACTTTAGAGGATCATGGGATGAAGAAACTATTGGAACATCCTATTTGGAGCCTTAGGAACAATCTTTGCCAATCCTAACATAGCATTTGTTCCTAAAAGTTGTGAACATCTACTGCCTTTAAATACTAAGATACTTCATCATATCATGACTAGTATAATTCTTCCTAAACAATACCATCATGATGAAGTGAGTCAATTAAAATTAGGAATTATGTACTTAATCATGAAAGGACATGACATTTGTCTTGGCTATCTTATCCAACAAAACATGTTAAAATTATCTAAGAAAGATATGATGCTCCCATATGGTGGTATAATCACTAGAATAATGAAAGCTTACGACATTCAAATACCACCAGAAGAAGAAGTAATGAAAGTAGATAGATTCAGCATAATAAACAAAAATCTACTTCACCGACTAAGATGTCACTATAGAAATGGTAACTGGGTTAGAATGCCTAGAAGAACTGATCCCCCTCAACCTGAACCTGAACCCGAGCCGGAAACACCAGTCTTTAGGAGTACCCAATCTTCTCCGATCTGTCCCTTTGAGGAAACACATCCGGTTGAGCAAATTCACACATCATCCATCGAAGATATTGGGATTCGGATGGACCGATTCGAACAAAGACAAAAACAGCTTGAACTTCGACAAGATCAAATCCTAACTGAGCTGCAGCAAATCCATCGTCAATTTGACTCTTTACTTAGGCACTTCAACCTTCCACCTCATGAATGAGCTTGTATGAACATCCGTTGTTGTAAACTCCTTTTGTTACTCATCATGAAGGACTTTGTTTTTGATATGGTTGCCTGACATGTTGTAAACTCCTTTTGTTACTCATCATGAAGGACTTTGTTTTTGATATGGTTGCCTGACATGTTGTAAACTCCTTATGTTACTCATCATGAAGGACTGTGTTTTTGATACGGTTACCTGATATGTTGTTAACTCCATATGTTACCCTTTACCTTGATCTGTAAGCATAGGCAAATTTACAAACATCTCTTGTTGTTTATCTCGGATTTTGCACTGAAACTAAAATGTTTTAAAAACCTTATGCCTTGAAAAATGTAAAGCGACATACCAATATAGTTGATAAGTCAGCAATATGACATTGATATGGTTGCTATTACTGATATTAATATATGAATGCTATCATTGCTATATGACCTGTATCAAGATATCAAACAAAAATTTGCATCGTACGAGTTGATATCTTACCATGTGATGCAATGCTACACTTGCTAAAATATTCGAAATGTGTACATCATGAAATGACATCAGACATCACTTTATACGAGATCATGTTGCGAATCATGATGTAATCATAGAATTCATTGATACGAAACATCAACTAGCTGATATCTTTACAAAACCCCTAAGTGAAGAACAATTTGATTTCATAAGAAGAGAATTAGGAATGTTGATGTGTCCGAATACTTAATCTAGTTAAAATTATTTTTTGGACGTTACTGATTACTATTGCATGCCTTGGCATCACTCGATCAAATAACATGTTGAAAATTATGTGACAAATGTTTTTAAAAATTAGTAGCTTACTCATAACCGAATGTATGTAAGAAGTTCATTTTTCAGTTTGAATGCTAAAAATGGGATTTTCGTGTACACTCTTATGAAAACTTTTGAAAAATGACTTTCCTCCTTCAAGCAACGAACTATAACAAAAAAAAAAAAGGGGGGGTATTCAAAGTATTATATGTGTCATGCCTTCCTTTATGTGCATGATAACCTGTTGGAATCACATCTACCATGCTTTTTTTAATGCTATCATGCTTTTGTTGATGACAAAGGGGAGAAACATATGAATTGATAAACACTGCCATAATCATGTTGCAAATACTTGAGTGATGCTATAAAAAAATGTTACAGTTATTTCATCCTTGCATCACCAAGAGATATATGAACATGTGCTATAGTTTGCATTATGTCTTGAGTTGATATCCTATCTTGTGAAGTAAATGCAAACTTGCTAGAAAATCTCAAAAGTGTGCATCATGTATTAGTCCTTCGCAGCTTTATATGATTACATGATGAATAGTTACAAACACAATCATACAAACTTGATGATGTATGTCAAGCCTTGACATCATTCTTGAAGAGATACATCATGATGGGTATCATGATGGGAGTATTGATAAGTTTAACTGATCTAACTTATCAATACGTCACTTGAATTCTTAGGTCTTGAATTCAAGGTTGACTTATCTCAACTATGGCATATAGATAGGGGAGTTAAGGATAACTCCATTATCAATTGATTGTCATCATCAAAAAAAAAAAAAAGATTGTTGAATCTCGGTTTTGATGATGAAGTCAATTGTCATTTGTTGTCTAATCTATGTGTTGAGATAAGTGTGCAGGATTAACTACGATGAAAGTTAGACAAGCAGCAGGAGTTACGCCGTGAGTCAAGATCATGATCACGTTGGGAGTTCGAGAGTTCGACGGAAGTTCGGACGGTCGTCGGGAGGTTCTCATGCGAGAACAGATCCGAAAGTCCGAGAAGCTTGCTGGCGGCTTCGAACTTCGCCAAGTGGATCGTCGCAAAAGTCTAGGAGTTTGCGGATGTCCATGAGAAGAATCACCGAGGGTTCATCGGATGATCGACGGAAGTTCGCCGAAACTCGCCGGAAGAAGCGATTGACGATCGAGCAAAGCTGCAGAAGTTGTCTTAGATTTAATCGTAGTTAGCACATTGATTAAGCTTCAAAATGGGAGGTGATCCCATTAGCTTAATCTTGGGGCAATGGGCCCCTGAAAAGATTGAAATTGGGCGAATGGAGCTAACCATTCGGGACCGATTGCACCAAGCGGTGCAACCGCCTAGGCCAGGAGGTGCAACCGCCCGGGCTGTGTCTCCAATGAGGCCCGGCGGTCACGACCGCCCCAGCCGGAGGTGCAACTGCCCGAGCTCAGTCTTGAGCTAGATCGAAGCGGTGCAACCTCCCCCGACAGAGTAGTATCGCTGAGCTTCGGTCTTGAAGCTCGTGCGAGAGGTGCAACCGCCGGTACATGTGTCTCCTAACGAGATCGGGCGGTGCAACCCCGACCAGAGGTGCAACCACACGAGCTTCGGTCTTGAGCTAGATCGAAGCGGTGCAACCTCCTTGACAGAGAGAGGTAGCGCTTTGCGAGAGCTCGGTCTTCGAGCTCAGCAGAGGTGTCGCCTCGGTCGGGGAGGTGGCACCGCCTGGGCTCGATCTTGAGCGGACTTCAGCGGTGCAACCACCCACGACAGAGGGTGCAACCGCTTTGGGCTCGATCTCGAGCTCTGCCGGGCGGTGCAACCTCTCCAATCAAGAGGTGCAACCTTTGATCCCGAATTCGGGATTTGATCGTTTTGAGCTCAAAATTTGAACTGGATTGGGGCCTATAAATACCCCACCCATTCAGCACTGAAAAGACACAGATCCACACCATATTCTTGATCTTTTCAGTGATTCTAAGAGCTCAAATTTGTGTAAAGTCCAAAAGTTCTCTTCTTTCTGTTCTTCAAGTCTTGAGTTGTAAAGAGAGGAGAGAAAGGATCTGTAAGGGTTGTCTCCTGAGCCCGTCAAAAGGAGAGAAAGTGTAAAAGGGCAGTTAGCCTTCGCCCATTGAAGGAAGGTAGCTAGTTGACGTCGGTGACCACGTCGGAGGAGGAAGCCAAAAGTGGAGTAGGTCAAGACTGACCGAACCACTCTAAATCTCTGGTTTGCTTTTACTTTGAGCACTTTATCATTACTGCAAACCTCCTACATACCTACTGCCCTCTGCGCTTTTACGAACGAGTCTCTAAGTTCTGATCCTTCCGAATCTGCATTCAGACGTAAATCGGTGTTTTCGTACGATCTTCATACTGCAGTTTACGCTTAAGTTTTGATTCCATTTATAACTGCAAATTGCTTTCTGCGTATTCATAAAATGGTTTTCAAAGTTCAAAACTGCTTTTAAACGTAAAACTGCGTTTAGACGTAAAATTACGCTTTGACGTAAAAACTGCGTTTAGACGTAAACTGAGTTTAGATGCAAAACTACGTTTAGACGTAAAACTGCGTTTAGACGTAAAACTGCGTTTAGACGCAAAACTGCGTTTAGACGTAAAACTGCCTTTAGACGCAAAACTGCGTTTAGACGTAAATCTGCATTTAGACGTAAAACTCCACTTAGACGTAAATCTGCACTTAGACATAAAACTGCGTTTAGACGCAAACTACGCTCAGACGCAAACTGCGCTTAAACGCAAACTGCGCTTAGACGCAATCTGCGCTTAGACACAAACTGCGCTTAAATGCAAACTGCGCTTAGACGCAATCTGCATTTAGACGCAAACTGCTATTAGACGTAAACAGCGTAAACTACACTTAGATATAAACTGTGAATCGGCTTTTACATCGAAATCGTTTTTATCTGACGAACGCAGCTTTCGCTTTAAATCGCTGAAAAATATCCGCTGCACTAATTCACCCCCCCCCCTCTTAGTGCTCTCGATCCTAACAGTTTGTTAGAACCCTTGTAGATTCTAAACTTGGGGTTGATCTCTTTAGTGGATCGGCCTCCTTGGAACTCTATAGGGGTTCCTCCCTCCAAGTTGCTGCTCAAAGGCTATAAAAAGGATTCATCTATTGCTTATGAAAAGAGGAGTACATAGCTTTTTATAGAGCTTCTAAATCTTAACTCCTAATATGACTCCTACTCAAGACTCCTACTTCTAACCAACTCTTAATAGGACTCTTACTCAAGACTCCTATTCCTTTACAACTCCTAATTCTTCTCTAAGAAACAACCTCCCAACCTTAGCCGACCTCTTCACCTCTTTAATAAGAGTCAACTTAGGTAGGTTTTACATGAATATCCCTCTCAATTAGGACTCTCCTAGCTAGAGTTCTAACAGACCCGCCCTCTTCAAATCAGCCTTATCTTCGAGGCTAACGATTCATGAATTTTGGGAATTTGATCTTCAAGTCGTAATAATTCTCCCAAGTGGCATCTTCTGTTGGTAGGTTCGCCCACTATATTAGCACTTCAGTTGTGGGTTGTTATTCTCGAGTCACGATCCGTTGATCAATAATGGCACTTGGCTGGGTTTGGAGTTCCCCTTGGGTAGTCTTATTTGGTGGGTGGCTTTGGGTTGTCTCCAAGCACCTATTTATAAATTTCGTCTGGCCATTGGTTTATGGGTGATATGTCATACTCCTTTTCAATTTAATACCTTGCATATGGAATAACTTTGTCCAAAATCTGCTCGTGAAGATGCAAGTAGAATTTGTCACAAGCACAATGCATCCCTTATAGTGTAATTCTTTTGAGTCCCAATTGTAATGAGCTACAGAGCTTGGTGGTTCCTCTAATTTTTTTGTAATCTTACTGGTTTCTGAATCTTCCTACCATTCCATTTTAATATCCCCAAGGAAGTCAATGGTCGGAAGTGAAACGACCAAAAATTTAACTTGCTCGGGTAGCTGCGAAAGCGCATCTACAACAACATTCTCTTTCCCCTTTTTGTAAGTTATTTCATAATCAAATCCAAGAAGTTTTGTTACCCATATTTGCTACTCAAGGGATGATATCTTTTGCTCCAAAAAGTACTTGAGGCTTTTAAAGTCGGTTTTAATTTGAAATCGTCGACCAATCAAGTAGGGTCTCCACCTCGTTGCTGCGTGCATAATGGCAAGCATCTCCTTATCATATGTTGACTTATTTTTATGGGAGGGAGATAATGCCTTGCTAGTGTATGCGAGTGGTTGACCATCTTGCATGAGAATGGCTCCAATTCTGACTCCGGATGCGTCGGCCTCAATAATAAAGGGCGGTTGAAATATGGTAGTGCTAGCACCAGTGTCGTCGTCATGGCTGCCTTAAGTTTGTCGAAAGTAGCAGAGACTCTGTCCGACCATTAGAAGACATCTTTTTTCAGTAAGGAAGTAAGTGGTGCACTGATCTTTCCATAGTTTTTCATGATCTTGCGGTAGTAGCCTGTTAAACCTAAAAAGCCATGTAGCAATTTTATGTTCCTCGGGGTCGGCCAGTTCTGTATTGCTTCTATTTTGGAGGGGTCCACCATCACACCTTCCTCTGATATGATATGCCCAAGATATTCCATCTTTTGTTGAAGAAAGCAAAAATTTATAGTGGCCGTTGTGTGTTCGAAAGGCAGTTTTCGGTATGCCTTTTTCACACACTCGTATTTGATGATACCCGAATCGAAGGTCCAACTTTTTGAAGATTTATGCTCCCTTTCATCTAGAAATTCATCTACTACTGGAATAGCATATTTATCCTTGATGGTTATGCCATTGAGAGCTCGGTAATCAACGTATATTCGCTATGTTCTGTCCTTCTTGCGTACAAGTAGCACCGGTGAAGAGTAGAGGCTGCAACTTGGCCGAATAACTCCTGTTTCAAGCATCTCTTTTATAATCCTTTCTATTTCATCCTTCTAGAGATATAGATACTAATATGGCGAAGTATTTGCTAGAGATTTGCCTAGAAGAATCGTTATATAATGATCATGCTGATGAGTAAGAGGTAGGTTGTACGGTTCATCAAATATATCTGAAAATTCAGCAAGCAAAGGAAGTAGATTTAGATCTTCAAATTCTATTGGCTCTCCTTTAGTTTGCTGCTCAAGTTATACCAAAAAGTCACTGCATGCTTTATGCAAAACCTTCTCCATTTGTTGTGTGCAAATCGTCATTACGTCACCCCCACGTTTCCCATGCAGTATCACCTGTTTCTCCTTACTGTAAAATTTCAAAATTAGTTGCATAAAATTCCAAGAAACATCACATAATGTTGTCAACCATTTAATTTTGAGCATGGCCTCATGATCATCAAGAGGGAGGAGGAAGAAATATACAATTATCTCTTGGTCCTACAGCAATAGTTTCACTCGCGAGTGCCTATGATCATACTTCAAAATCCATTCGTCGGTGACCTTAATGTCAAACCTGCTACAATTCTCGTTAGGTAAGGCCATCCGGACAGCAACCTTACTATTTAGGAAGTTATTAGTACTGCTGCAATTCTTAAGAATCGTAGTAAGAGCATAATTGTCGTCGAAGAAACAGTAGTTTCTCAATGAAATTTTCACCAAAAACTTGAGAGATTTAAGGAAAGAATTGACAGTAATATCTCAGTTTATATGGCAGCAAGGATGTCCAATTTAATTAAGAAAATTTCGGTAGTAACAGCAAGAAAATTGGTGCAAGTTACGATAGCATAATTCTCATCGAAAAATTTCAGCAGCTTATGATAAAAATTTACAGCAACACAAAATTATTTATAGAGATAAATTCATCAATAGATCAATCCTAGATGGAAGCCAAGATGATCTATGAAGTATATAAGAAATTTCATTCAAAAAAGATGACAAATAGATGGGTTAAGGCAACAATATGCGGCTGAAATTTTCTGCAGCACAGATTTTTAAGTGTAGCAGATTGGACATAAAAGATCAGTGGTTTATATTGAGAATTTTTCAACAAAACTAAAGGAAAATCTACTGTTAGGAAGTGTCAAAGCTATCATAAAAATTTTGTAGAGATTTGGACAGAAAAAATATAGTATCAAGATCAAATAAACAATGCTATGCGGTTGAAATTTTATAGTGCAGATTTTGAAGTATAGCAGATTAGACATAAAAGATCAATGGCTTATATTGAGAATTTTTTGACAAAATCAAAGAGAAATCGGTTGTTAGGAAGTGTCAAAGCTGTCATAAAAAATTCATAGAGATTTGAATAGAAAAAACATAGTAGCAAGATCAAACAATATGTGCTATGCGGCTAAAATTTTGCAACGTATCCTTCGTCATAGAGATGAAAACTTTATGATGAAAAATTTATGCATAAATTTTGGAATAATTTTTTTTTAGATTTTAGAATAGGGATAACTAAATTACAGCAACACTAAGGTAGGAATCCATAACCTGTTCCAATTCAAGGGGAGATCAAAGGATGTTCTGCAGTGGTGGAGATGACGGTGGAATTTGGCGACGATCTTTTAAGCAATTGTGGGAATTGCTTGGGGCAATTATGGAGGGCTCATAGATGGCTATGGAAGGGCAACAAGATGCCAAGAATGCTGCTCTGATATTAAGTGTTAGAACCCTTGCTAATTCTAAACTTGGGGTTGACCTCTTTAGGAGATCTGCCTCCTTGGAACTCTATAGGGGTTCCTCCCTCCAAGGTGCTGCTCAAAGGCTATAGAAAAGATTCATCTATTGTTTATGAAAAGAGAAGGAATACATAGCTATTTATAGGGCTTCTAAACCCTATCTCCTAATAGGACTCCTAATCAAGACTCCTACTTCTAACCAACTCCTAATAGGACTTTTATTCAAGACTCCTATTCCTTTACAACTCCTAATTCTTCTCTAAGAAACAACCTCCTAACCCTAGCCGGCCCCTTCAACTCTTTAATAGGGGTAAGCTTAAGTAAGTTTTACATGAATGTCCCTCTCAATTAGGACTCTCCTAGCTAGAGTCCTAAAATAGTTCCACCACCAAATAAGGTCCAGTAACCTGGTTGGGCCTTGAATCTGGCCTAAACCAATCCAATTATAGGCCCAATTGACCGCTAACTGAGATAGTGGGATTACTTTCCAAATCTAACCCTACTTATGCTAACTACGATTCTTAAGGCATAGACTAATCAAATCAAGTCTGGTTAGTCTAGGTTTCTTCCAGCGAGCTTCCGACGATCTTTCGGCGAAGTTCTGATGATTTCTCGCCAATGTTCCAACGAACTCCCGGCAAGCTCCTGGACTTCACGACAATCTTCTTAGCTAGTTCTGATGAGCTTCTATGGCAAGCTCCTGGACTTCTCGGTCAATTCCAATAGAACTTCCGATGAATGTCCGGACTTCCAACGAACTCTCGAACTCCCAATGAAATCTCAATCTTGACTCCAGCACTTCGTTTTGCTTTATGCCTTGATTGATATCGTAGTTAATCTTTTCACAATTTTCTCAATATATAGATTTGATCAAATAATATACCAATTGATTTCATCATCAAAATCCGAGATTCAACATTCTCTCCCTTTTTTATGATGACAATCAATTAATGACGGAGTTAACCTTAACTCCCCCTATCTATATGCCATGAGAAAAGATAATAATAAATTCATGGCATTTAAATTTAAGCATCAAACCAATAAGTTATATGCATTTAAGCTTATTGACATGCATAACATGATACTAATCATGATTTACCATCTCAAAATATGATACCACGTATTTATCACAATAAAAATGATGTCAAGGCATGACATACATTTTCAAATCCAATATCAAATGATCATTTTCAACTATGATACAAATTTCAAATATGAAATTTAACAAAATTCAAATTTTAAGTTTGATGAAACATGACAATTCATAAATCCGAGTCATCATACCAATTGGAAGTAGGAAATTAAGCATGATAAGTTCGATACCTCATCATAATGATAGACATTTATCATTTTAATACAAAATCAAGCATAATTTTAAGAATGAAATATTTACAAGTATCCATGCCACATTACGATGTGTTTCATGCATTCTTGAAATATTTCAAGTATCTACAATGCATATGCGATACATTTTGATATTTTTCAAGTATTTACGATGTATTTGATGATACCAATCATATTTCAAGCACTCACAAGTATTTACACATTATTTGAAACATTCATAATGCCAAGTTGTCATCAATTTTTCACATTTCTCCCCCTTTGTCATCAACAAAAAGGAGAACCATTCAACAATGCAAGTGTTTAAAAAAAAATTATTTAAGTTCTACACCTATTTATCCAAGTTAGAAAAAAAATGATAAGCAAAAACTTTGCATGATAACTACTTTTGGTTTTTGAAATGGATAAGCTAGCATTTTTGCTTTAGATATGCAAAAGCTTTTTGGTTCTTCTTGAGATATGCAACTTTCTTTGTTCCTTTGTCGTAAGAAAAAAGAAGAAGACGAAGAAGAGTAAGGGAGTAATTCATTCTCCATAAGAAATCAAGAACCAAATTCATGAAAGTTAAGTTTCATTAAATTAAGCTTCTACTATAGCAAACATAGAGCTTTCATCATAAAGGATAAAAAATCCATGAGTAAAAATTCATAAATAAAATGCTTTTTCTAGTAAATAGAAGGAAGAAGGATTCATAGGAATTAACAAAATATCAAGTCATTAATCCAAAAATCCATGAATCATGGCTCTTCCTTTGCATATAGAAGGCGGAAGGACTCATGACCATCACATAAAAAATAAGACATCAAGTTGTAAATGATGAAAGTTGAGTCTTTTCTTTTATAAATATCATGATAAAGAAAGACGATCGAGAAATTCAAAAAATATATTAAGGAATTTAAGCATTCAAAAGATTTATCATGCCTAATTCTTAGAGTATTGCATAACATCATCAAGTAGTGCAAATTGAAAAATACATAACATCAAAAAGTACATCATAGTTTGTAAGAGCATAGCCTATTAAGATACTAAAGAGTTTTCTCCTTTATTAACAAAAAGAAAGGAGAAATATACAAGCTATTCAGATGGTGGTAAACCAAAATGTATAAACAGAGTGTCAAGTTATCGATGAATTTGCTACATCCCGATTAAGATTTGATCTTGATGTAGTTCAATTCAATCCAATTGAGTCACTATGGAATCAGCAGATGAGGAGGGTGCTGGCTCTGTTGGAGGTGCTGCATCAAAGGGACTAGTAGAAGGAGATTGATTTTCCCTAAATGCAAGTGTTTCTATCATCCTTGGTAATCTAGTCCAAATTTTATTTCTTACTATGAATCTTAATCTCCTCAATAGGTTTCTATTGATGACATTGAATCGATCTAGTTTTAAGGTTTCTTCATCAAATGGAATAACTATGTCATGTGCATGCATTAGTCTATTAATAAAACCACAATATGAAATCATTATATCTTTTGTTGATAGTTCAATCATGTTTTGTTGTATCACATATTCAAAACAATTGTCGTGTCTATCATAATCCAATACATAGTTCATAATTCTATTTGACTAACTTCATCATGATGGTGTTGTTTTTGAAGTAGGATACTAATCACGATATGATGAAGCAATTTTGTGCTGAAGGGTAGTAAATATTCATAACTTTTTGGAACGATAGACATATTTGGATTAAAAAAGATAGTGCCTAACACCTTCGAATATGTAACCCCAACTGATTCATTGTCCCATTGTCCTCTAAAGGAGAAATCTCTTCCTTTTTCAAGAATTCCTATGAGATTGTAAATTATACTATCCGTAATAGGTATGTGATACCCTAAAAGATAAGTGGACATCCTATCATTTTTATCCACATGCAAGTTGTTGTAAAATAAACAAACAAGTCTAGGATAAATGGGTTCACTTATTTGAAGAATTGGAAGGACATCTAAATTGGCAAACGATTGAATTGGTTCCAAATTACTCAATTCTTCTTGATCTACATATTTTTCTATATGTACACTTCTAGATTCAAAGGTGTTAGGATCAAGAGCAGCACTAAGGGGGGGGGGGGGAGGGATGAATTAGTATAGCGAAAAAATTATTTCGATTAGAAACTCTTCATACGATAAAATTCAATTTCGATGAAAATCATTTTGTTTTCTTGAATAAGTAGAGGAGAGGGGATTGTAGAGTTTGCAATTTAGTAAAGTTGAATCCAGTAAAGAGATTAAGCAGTAAGAAATAAACACATCGGAACTTATAGTGGTTCAGTCGTTGTGACCAATATCCACTTCCAATTCCTCTTCCGTCGATGTTATCGGCATCCACTAATGGTCTTTCTTCAATAAGAAAAGACCAACCATCTCTTTATAACACTTTCTCATTTTCATGGGTTTAGGAGATATCCCTTACAAGCTTCACACATCTTCTTGGATGATTACAAAGCTAAAGGGAGAGAGGACGAGGACTCTTCTCACTTTTACAATACTTTTAACACCCCAACACTTCGAGTTTTTTTTTCACACTTTGATTGCAATTTGTTACCCTTTCATGTAGAAAAGGGTGGGGTATTTATAATCCCCAATAACTTTAAAATTGAAGCCAAAAAATATCTTATCCAGGATTTTCGAGGTATTGGCGGTACCACCGCCTAACACTCTGACATTAGGCGGTACCACCGTAAGTCATGTGGTACTACCGCTTGATTGGTAATAACTGCCAAAGATACCACTACCCAATTTGGGCGGTACCACCACCTAAACCACTCGGGAGACCGTTCCATGGGCAGTTCCACCGCTAGACACTGTATAGTAACCTGGTTGGGCCTTGAATCCGGCTCAAACCAATCCAATTATAGGCCCAATTGACCCCTAACTGAGATAGTGGGATTACTTCCCAAACCTAACCCTAATTACACTAACTATGATTCTTAAGGCATAGACTAAGCAAATCAAGTCTGGTTAGTCTATGTTTCTTCCAACGAGCTTCCGGCGATCTTTCGGCAAAGTTCCGACAATCTCTCGCCAATGTTCCAGCGAACTCCCGGCAAGCTCCTGGACTTCATGAAAATCTTCTTAGCGAGTTCTGACGAACTTCTTTGGCAAGCTCCCGAACTTCTCGATCAATTCCAATAAAACTTCCAACTAACGTCCGGACTCCCAATAAAATCTTGATCTTGACTCCAGCACTTCGTTTTGCTTTATGCCTTAATTGATATTGTTGTTAATCCTACACACTTTTCTCAACAAATAGATTTGATCAAATAATATACCAATTGATTTCATCATCAAAATCCGAGATTCAAAAATCTCCCCCTTTTTTATGATGACAATCAATTGATGACGGAGATAACCTTAACTCCCCCTATCTATATGCCATACTTGAGAAGAAACACTCTTGAATTCAAGACCTTTGAATTCAAGTATCAAACCGATAAGTTATATGCATTTAAACTTATTAACATGCACATCATGATACTAATCATGATTTACTATCTCAAAATGCGATACCACATATTTATCACAATAAAAATGATGTCAAGGTATGAAATCCATTTTCAAGTCTAATATCGAATGATCATTTTTAGATATGATATAAATTTAAAATATGAAATTTAGCAAGATTCGAATTTCATGTTTGATAAAATATGACAATTCATCAATGTGAGTCATAATACGAATTGGAAGTAGGAAATTAAGCATGATAAGTTCGATACCTCATCATAATGAGACATTTATCATTTTGATATGAAATCAAGCATAATTTTAAAATGAAATATTTTCAAGTATCCATGCTACATTACAATGTGTTTCAAGCATTCATGATACATTTCAAGTATCTAGTTACATATGCGATACATTTTGATAATTTTTATGTATTTGCGATGTATTTGATAATACCAATAATATTTGAAGCATTCGTAATACATTCAAGCATTTACGATATGATACATTTTACACATTATTTCAAACATTCATAATGCCAAGTTGTCATCAATTTTTCACATTTCTCCCTCTTTGCCATAAGCAAAAAGGAGATCCATGCAACAATGCAAGTGTTAAAAAAAATTATTTAAGTAAGTTCTACACCAATTTATCCAAGCTAGCAAACAAAATGAGAAGTTATACAAAAACTTTACATGATAACTACTTTTGGTTTTGGAAATGGATAAGCTAACATTTTTGCTTTAGATATGCAAAAGCTTTTTGGTTCTTCTTGTGATGTGCAAGTTTCATTCTTCCTTTGTCGTAAAATCAAGAAGAGGAGGAAGAGTAAGGGAGTAATTCATTCTCCATAAGAAATCAAGAACCAAATTCATGTAACTTAAGTTTCGTTAAATCAAGCTTCTAATATAGCAAATAGAGAGCTTTCATCATAAAGGATCAAAAATCCATGAGTAAAACTTCATAAATCAAATGTCTTTTCTTGTAAATAAAAGGAAGAAGGATTCATAGGAATTGATAAAAGATCAAGTCATTAATCCAAAAATCCATGAATCATGGCTCTTCCTTTACAAATAGAAGGAGGAAGGACTCATGACCATCACATGAAAAATAAGACATCAAGTTGTAAATACCAAAAGTTGAATCTTTTTCTTTTATAAATATCATGAGAAAGAAAGACGATCGAGAAATCCAAAAAATATATCAAGGAATTTATGTATTCAAAAGATTTATCATGCCTAATTCTTAGGAGTATTGTATAACATCATCAAGTAGTGCATATTGAAATATATATAATGTCAAAAAGTATATCTTAGAGTGTAAGAGTACAGCCTATCAGGATACTAAAGAGTTTTCTCCTTCATTAACAAAAAGAAAGGAGAAATATACAAGCTATTCAGCTGGTAGTCAACCAGAATGTATAAACAGAGTGTCCAATTGTCAATAAATTTGTTGCATCCCAGTTAAGATTTGATCTTGACGTAGTTTAATTCGTTCCAGTTGAGTCACTATAGAATAAGCAAATGAGGAGGGTGTTACTTTTGTTAGAGGTGCTGCCTCAAAGGTACTAGAACAAGGAGATTGATTTTCCCTAAATACAGGTGTTTCTAGTTCAGGTTTCCTAGTCATAGGTGCCCAGCAAGCCAATCACGTGAGTGATGGCACGTGTGACTTGATAAAGAATCCTTTTGCTTATTATATTTTGGCATATATCACTTTATAACTATTGCACATATGCATATATATATTATGATGTCCTTGGATTTGTGCAATGGGAATCGGATCATGATGAGATCATGAAAATGAGATCGATTCACCTTTAAACACATATCCTAAATAATCCCGGTCATAGGTTACTCGAGAGGGACATTGTGATAACCAGATTCACTAGGTGAGGATCCATTAGGGTTTGACAGGGGACCTCTATAAATAAGACGGATTCAGAACCTCATAAGCTAGAGCCTTTGCTTGCCTCTCCTATTCTCCTTCCTCTTTCCACCTCAAAGCAGGCTTGGAGTTTTGAGGAGTATCATCGTAGCCCTATTGTGTGGATCACCGCTAGAGAGGAGGACACTTGATCTCCTTCACCCTCTCCTAAAGATCCGCAAGGAAACAGGGATATACAATCTCCCTAGGTAACACAATCTACTCTATACGCAGTTTTTCAGTTTCGCGGATTTTGCGCACCAATCTTCGCACGATGACGAACATCTCTTTGGGAAACATGGATTTTGTTTTCTTGCTCTTCCGCTACGCATCTGATGTCGCCCCCAAGATTTCCCAACAATGGTATCAGAGCCAGGTTGTTCATGCGATAGATTGGTTTTGAACTGCGTGTGTTGTATTTTAAAGAAACTTTTAACATCAAAATTGTTGACGCAAAAACGAGAAAGGGCAACAACAGTTACTGCCCTAGATCTACATGCATGCAGCGCAGCCGCAGGCAGGCAGCATAGGGGCTACGTCTGCAGCAGCCGGCCAGGGGCTTGCTTGCAGCAGCCATGTGTCCAGCGGGGCTGGCAGCCCGCGGGCAGAGGCGCCTGCGGCCGCTTCTCCCGTGGGGTGAGGCACCGTAGGGCAGCGGCTCCTGTCATCGCTGCTCCCGCGGGCGAAACCCCCCCGTAGGGGCGGCCGCCTGGTGGGACAGCACCGCTTGCAGGCGTTGCCTCGCGGGTAGAACCGCTCGCGAAGACGACGGCGCCCGCAGGGGCACCCACCTACAAGGGCAGCGCCGCCTGCGGGCATTGCCCCGTCGGTAGAATCGCCCGCGGATGCGGCGGTGCCCGTGGGGGTGCCAACCTGCAGCGGTAGCACCGCTAGTGAGCGTGCCGCCTAGTAGGGCGGCGACGGCGGCAACAGGGGAGTAGGGCATTAGGGCATTCTTGGGCAAAAAGATAGTTTTACCCTTGTGAATTTCAAAAAATCAAATTCTATCTTTTTATCCAAATTATGAAAATACCCCTATGAATTCATAAATTCCCTATATGTCCCTAATTTCATAAAATACTAATTAATTAAAAGGTTTAGTTTATTATTATTTTTATCATTATCTAGTAGTCCTACATGTTGATGATTATTTATACTTGTGATGTATGATGTGTGGACGGATGATCATGGACCATGTGATATGTGTACTTGTGATTATTATTATTGGGGTCTACGAGCTCCATTATATTTCTCGTTTATTGTCGGGCCTGCGCGCCTATGATTAAGTTGTAATCACATGAGGAGGCACAGCGGGAGCGTGGATGCGATAGTGGGACCCACGAGATGGACGATCGTGATGCATGAAGATGCATCGAGATGTCGACAGAACCGACATGAACGAGATGGACGATCACAGGGCATGAAGATGCACCGTTGCATACATAGATCTTGATGTGAGTAATTAGGCATATTGGCTCAGGCCTAATTACATTAGGTTGTGGTACATGATCATCTGGTGTGATTACTTATACACATACTAGATATGGATATAAATTTGCATGCGATGTTGATATATATTAAATATGTATATATGTGACATGACATATTAGGAGACCAAATCATAGAAACATCTCTCTCGATAATATTAAGTCGGTAAACGTGAGGCAATTAGATTAACCCACGTGGCCTTCCATCGTTATATGTAGGAATCGTTTCCCGATGTAGGTTGAGTTAGTCGAGTCCCTCGAGACTCATCTATATCGTAATTCGCAATCGTGCTTACGACATAGAGATATCACCGGTGACCTAAGTGCTTGTCATAGGTGCCTAGCAAGCCAATCACGTGAGTGATGGCACATGTGACTTAATATAGAATCTTTTTGCTTATTATATTTTGGAATATATCACTTTATAACTATTGCATAAATGCATACATATATTGTGATGTCCTTGGATTTGTGCAATGGGAATCGGATCGTGATGAGATCACGATAGTGAGATCGATTCACCTTTAAACACATATCCTAAATAATCCTGGTCATAGGTTACTCGAGAGGGACATCGTGATAACCGGACAGACTGGTGTGCTGTATACCCGTCCATATGATGGATGCAGCTGGTCTCATAGCTGCTTGTGTAGGGACACTAGGGATACAATACAGGTGCTCATTGGAGAATGAGTTCACTGATTGATCTGCTTACGGAATGCTGGATGGTTGATGATGCCTTATTGTCAAACAGCGATTCCGTAGTCCTAGTGGTGTATCTGGTCCTTAAACTTGAGACACCAAGGATGTCTTGTTTGAGTGCTCCACTCTTTGATACCATACTTATAGGTTTGGCTGTCCCAGATCTAGTACAGCTGGTCATTGGGAGTGGTAGTCGACCTTACGAGGGCTATTGAGTGTCGATAGAGGATCATCCACTCTCGGCATCATGAGAGGAATATCCTATGTGTTCTTGCTCAAACAAATCCCTGGCCAGGGTCATTCGGGTTGAGAGAGAAAGAGTTCTCCAGGAGAATCCGATTAGAGCAAGACTCGAGAAGAAACCGTGTGGGTCTGACAACACAATGCTCGATATACGGTCTCTGGTATATTAGATAGATGAGGGACTATAGGTACATGGTAATTGAGGACAGACAGGTCCAATGGATTGGATTCCCCTATATCGTCTGGGGACTACGGCGTAGTGGCCTAGTACATCCAAAGTCGATGAGTCAAGTGAATTATTACAGAGATAATAATTCACTGAGTTAGAAAGACTTCTGATAGGTATGACTCACGGCCAGCTCGTTATTGGGCCTAGAGGGTCATACACATATGGTAGGCATTGCGATGAATAGAGGTTCGGATATGAGATATCCGACGGAGCCCTTGTCTTATTGGATGCAGATCCAATACCCATTAGTGGAGGACCCATTAGGGTTTGACAGGGGACCTCTATAAATAGGAGGGATTCAGAGCCCCATGGGCTAGAGAGCTTTTGTTTGCCTTTTCCTATTCTCCTCTCCATCTCCACCTCAGAGTAGGTCTGGAGTTTTGAGGAGCGTCGTCGCAACCCTACTGTGTGGATCACCGCTAGAGAGGAGGACGCTTGACCTCCTTCACCCTCTCCTAAGGATCTGCAAAGAAACAGGGATATACGATCTCCCTAGGTAACATAATCTAGTCTATTCGTAGTTTCATGTTTCGCGGATTTTTGCGTACCAATCTTCGCACGACGACGAAAATCTCTTTGGGAATCGGGGATTTTATTTTTCTTATTCTTCCGTTGCGCATATGATGTCGCCCCTAGGGATTTCCCAATAGTGGTATTAGAGCCAGGTTGCTCGTGCGAATGATTGGTTTTGAACTGCGTGTGTTGTGTTTAGGAAGAATTTTGACATCAAAATTGTTGACGCAAAAACAAGGAAGGGCAACAATAGTTGCTGCCCTCGATCTGCGTGCGTGCAGCGCAGCCGAAGGCGGGCAACATAAGGGCTGCATTTGCTGCAACCAGTTGGGGGCCTGCTTGTAACAGGCTTGTTGCCGGCGGGGCTAGCAGCCCACGGGCAGAGGCGCCGCTGGATAGCGACGTCGCAGGGCAAAACACAGTTTTGCCCCTCGGAATTTAAGAAATTCAAATTTCTATCTTTTGTCTAAATTACGAAAATACCCCTATGAATTCAAAAATTCCCTATAATGTCCCTGATTTCAGAAAATATTAATTAATTAAAAGATTTAGTTGATTATTATTTTATTATTATTATTATCTAGTAGTTCTACATGATGATGATTATTTATACATATGATGTATGATCTGTGGACGGATAATCATGGACCATGTGATGTGTGTACCTGTGATTATTATTATTGAGGTCTGCGAACCTCCATTATATTTCTCGTTTATTGTTGGGCCTGCGTGCCTATGATTAATTTGTAATCACACGAGAAGGCACAGCGGGAGTGTGGATGCGATAGCGGGACCCACGAGACGGACGATCGCGATGCATGAAGATGCATTAAGATGTCGACGGAACCGACATAGACGAAATGGACGATCACAGGGCATGGAGATGCACCGTTGCACATATAGATCTTGATGTGAGTGATTAGGCCTACTGGCTCAGGCCTAATCATATTAGGTTGTGGTCCATGATTATCTGGTGTAATTGCTTATACACATACTAGATATGTATATATATTTGCATGCGATGTAGATATATATTAAATATGTATATGTGTGACATTTCATATTAGGAGACCAAATCATAGAAACATCTCTCGATAATATTAAGTCGGTAAATGTGAGGTAATTAGATTGACCCACGTGGCCTTCCATCGTTATAAGTAGGAACCGATTCCCGGTATAGGTTGAGTTGGTCGAGTCTCTCGAGACTCACCTATATCGCAATTCACTATCTTCCTTACGACAAAGAGATGTCACCGGTGACCTGAGGGCATGGTATACTTGGTCGAGTCCCTCGAGGGTATATCATCAAATCAGACTCATCTTGTAACGAAGGTGTTGACTTAACCGAGCATCATGGTTGGTCGAGTCTCTCTAGGCCATGGTGATTCGGAGGCCGAACAGGACGGGAATCACAAGGAGTTGTGATCGACAATAGTTGCCTACCTTTTAGGCTTAGTGTGATTGGTTGAGTCCCTCGAGGTTACACTAAGACGCTGATTGGATCCTGATCCCCACTAGAAGTCTGCCGGAGACTTCCGTTTCACATGCTGAGGGTGTCGTGTGACTCGTTAGTAAAATAGTGGGAGCATATTAAGATAGAAGTCCATATCTTGATAGTTTATTTCTTGCAAAATCTGCATGTTATTCATTCTGCTGCATCTTTATTTTCAGAAAATGTCGCTTTCAAATCCCTTACGTGGCATACTTGATGTCAACCGCCTCACTGGTTCAAATTATACGGATTGGCTCCGTAACTTGAGAATTGTTCTCATAGTGGAGAAAATCGTGTACGTTCTTGATACAGTGATGCCTGCTCCTGAAGAAGGGGCAAACGAGGATGAGATCGCTCGCTACGTGAAGTACATTGATGACTCCACTCTTGCTCAGTGCTATATGTTGGGCTCTATGACTCCTGAGTTATAGAGACAACATGAAAAGATGGATGCCAGATCCATTCTCCTACATGTCCGCAAATTGTTTAAGGAATAGGGAAGGACTCAGCGATATGAGATATCTAAGAGCCTCTTCCGCGCTAGGATGACTGAGGGGACACCAGTTCAGAACCATGTCCTAAAGATGATTGAATGGATAGATAAACTCACAGGTCTTGGAATGGTCCTAGAGGATAACTTGTGTGTGGACATTGTGCTTCAGTCCCTACCATATTCCTTTTCATAGTTCATAATGAATTTTAATATGAACAAGCTTGAAGTGACTCTCCCAGAGCTTCTCAATATGTTGAGGGAGGTAGAGAGTACTATCAAGAAAGAGAAGCCAGTTCTCTACACTAGTGAGACCAAAAGGAAAAGGAAAGCAGAAAGGTCCCTTATGAAGGGAAAGGGCAAGGTCAAACCAGGTAAAGCAAAGATTGCTAAGAAAGACCCAGCAAAGGACAAAGGCCAGTGCTTCCACTGTGGTAAAGATGGGCACTGGAAGAGAAACTACAAAGAGTACCTTGCAGAAAGGGCGAAACAAAAGCTTGATGAAGCTTCAAGTACATTCATGATCAGTCTCCATTTGTCAAACTCTTATGATAACATATGGGTATTGGATACCGGTAGTGCTTATCATTTATGCAATTCGTTGCAAGTTCTGGCAAGGTCTATGAGACTAGAGAGAGGCGAGATGGACCTCAAGATGGGTAATAGAGCAAAAGTTACTGTAGTAGCTATTGGCGAGGTCGCCCTACATCTACCTTGTGGAGCTTTTATTGCATTAGATGCATGTTATTTTGTTCCTTCTATTATCAAAAACATTATCTCCATTTCATATTTAATAGTTAGTGGATATAAATTTGTTTTTGAGAACAATGGTTGTTCAATATTATTAGATGATAAGATCATCATGAAAGGAACATTGCATAATGGTTTATTTATATTAGACACCACTCCACATATCATGAATGTAAATGTGTCCGAAAGGAAACGAGATGAGTTGAACAGTGCATACCTGTGGCATTGTAGGCTGGGTCACATCCATGAAAGAAGGATTCAAAAGTTGCTAAATGATGTATATCTAGATCCATTCGATTATGTGTCATATGCAACTTGTGAGCCTTGCATTAATGGGAAAACAAACCAACTCTCCATTTAGTGGGCTGGAGAGAGCCACTGAGTTGTTGGAACTCATACATAGTGATGTATGTGGACCCATGTCAACTCATGCCATTGGAGGTTACTCCTACTTCATTACATTTACTGATGATTTCTCAAGGTATGGATATGTGTACTTAATGAAGTACAAGTCCGAGGCCTTTGAGAAATTCAGAGAGTATAAGAATGAGGTGGAAAACCAGACTGGAAAGAGTATCAAAACTCTTCGATCAGATCGAGGAGGTGAGTACTTAAGTACAGAGTTCACTCAGTTCCTCAAGGACCATGGGATATTATCCCAATGGACACCTCCTTATACACCTCAACTCAATGGTGTCTCTGAAAGGAGAAATCATACATTATTAGATATGGTACGGTCCATGATGAGTTTCGCTGACCTACCCATCTCATTCTGGGGATATGCCCTAGAAACCGCAGATTACCTTCTGAACAGAGTTCCAACTAAGTCGGTAGTGTCTACACCATATGAGATATGGAAAGGGAAGAAGCCTGATCTTAAGGTTGTTAAGATTTGGGGCTGCCCTGCACATGTTAAAAGACACAACCCCGATAAGTTAGAATCAAGGACCTCTGCGAATTTGTGGGATACCCCAAGGAGACTTGTGGGTATTATTTCTATCATCTCGAGGACCAAAAGGTCTTTGTAGCTAAGAGAGCAGTGTTCCTTGAGAAGGAACACATTCTTGGCGGAGATAGTGGGAGAATGATAGAATTGAGCGAGGTTGGAGAACCAAGTTCAAGCACCACTCTACAGCCCGAGTCTGTTCATGTACCTAATACACAAGTTTCAACTTTACGCAGGTCTGATAGAGTATCCCATCCTCCTGAGAGATATGTGGGACATATTAGAGCAGAGGATGTAGAGGATATTAATCCTCAGACCTACGAGGAGGCTATTATGAGTATAGACTCCAGGAAGTGGAAAGAAGTCATGAATTCTGAGATGGATTCTATGTACTCCAATAAGGTTTGGAACCTAGTTGATGCGCCCGAAGGTATTGTACCCATCGGTTGCAAGTGGATCTTTAAGAAAAAGATCAGAGTAGATGGAAAGGTAGAGACCTAGAAAGCAAGGCTAGTGGCTAAGGGGTATCGTCAAAGGCAAGGTGTTGACTATGACGAAACCTTCTCACCCGTATAAATGCTAAAATCCATCAGAATTCTATTGGCTATTGCAGCACACTATGATTATGAGATCTGGCAGATGGATGTGAAAACCGCATTCCTCAATTGGAACCTCGAGGAGCAGGTGTATATGATACAACCTGAGGGATACGTGTCCAAGAACTGTCCAGATAAGGTATGTAGGTTGCTTAGATCCATTTATGGATTAAAGAAAGCTTCCCGAAGTTGGAACATAAGATGCAATGGGAATTAGATCTTATGACTTCGTTAAGAACGAAGATGAGCCTTGTGTATACAGAAAGGTAAGTGAGAGCGCTATCACCTTTTTGGTGTTATATGTGGATGACATCCTGATCATTGGGAATGACGTAGGAATGATATCCACAGTAAAGGCTTGGTTATCTAGACACTTCTCCATGAAGGACTTAGGGGAAGCATCCTATATTTTGGGGATAAGAATCTATAGAGATAGATCTAAGAGGATGCTTGGCTTGTCCTAGTCCAGGTACATAGAAACCATTGTCAAAAGGTTTGGCATGGAAAATTCCAAGAGAGGTCTCATACCAATGAGACATTGGATATCGCTTTCTACGAGTATGTCCCCAAAGACTCCAAAAGAAAGGAGGAACATGGATATGATACCTTATGCCTCAGCAATAGGGTCAATCATGTATGCCATGCTATGTACTAGGCCTGATATAGCGCATGCTCTGAGTGTCACGAGCTGGTATCAAGCGGATCTAGGCTTGGAGCACTGGAAAGCAATAAAGTGTATCCTTAAGTACTTGAGAAGGACTAAGGATCTTTTACTAGTATATGGAGGTAATAGCCTTAAGGTTGAAGGCTACACTGACTCAAGTTTTCAGTCTGATGTTAATGATAGCAAGTCGAATTCAGGGTATGTGTACACCTTGAATGGAGGAGCAGTGTGCTGGAAGTGTTCCAAGCAATATACCACTGCTGACTCGACCACAGAGGTGGAGTATATTGCTTCATCAGATGCAGCAAAGGAGGGAGTTTGGGTGAAGAAGTTCATCATAGATTTGGGAGTCGTGCCGGGTAGCGAAGAGCCGATCCCCCTATATTACGACAATAACGGGGCGATTGCTCAAACAAAGGAACCTAGTTCTCATCAGAAATCTATGCATGTTCTGAGGAGGTTCCACCTTATCAGAGAGATCGTGACCCGAGCAGATGTAGTAGTCGAAAGAGTTCCATCCGAAGATAACATTGCAGATCCACTAACAAAGCCGTTGTCTCAGATTTGTTTTGAGCGTCACAAGGGTCTGATGGGGATCAAACACATAGGTGATTGGCTTTAGGTCAAGTGGGAGATTGCTAGTCATAGGTGCCTAGCAAGCCAATCACGTGAGTGATGGCACGTGTGACTTAATATAGAATCTTTTTGCTTATTATATTTTGGCATATATCACTTTATAACTATTGCATAAATGCATACATATATTGTGATGTCCTTGGATTTGTGCAATGGGAATCGGATCGTGATGAGATCACGATAGTGAGATCGATTCACCTTTAAACACATATCCTAAATAATGCCGGTCATAGGTTACTCGAGAGGGATATCGTGATAACCGGACAGACTGGTGTGCTGTATACCCGTCCATATGATGGATGCAGCTGGTCTCATAGCTGCTTGTGTAGGGACACTAGGGATACAGTATAGGTGCTCATTGGAGAATGAGTTCACTGATTGATCCGCTTACGGAATGCTGGATGGTTGATGATGCCTTATTGTCAGACAGCGATTCCTTAGTCCTAGTGGTGTATCTGGTCCTTAGACTTGAGACACCAAGGATGTCCTGTATGAGTGCTCCACTATTTGATACTAGACTTATAGGTTTGGCTATCCCAGATCTAGTACAACTGGTCATTGGGAGTGGTAGTCGACCTTACGAGGGCTATTAAGTGTCGATAGAGGATCATCCACTCTCAGCGTCATGAGAGGAATATCCCATGTGTTCTTGCTTAGACAAATCCCTAGCTAGGGTCATTCGGGTTGAGAGAGAAAGAGTTCTCTGGGAGAATCCGATTAGAGCGAGACTCGAGAAGAAACCGTGTGGGTATGACAACACCATGCTCGATATACGGTCTCTAGTATATTAGATGGATGAGGGACTATAGGTACACGGTAACTGAGGACAGACAGGTCCAATGGATTGGATTCCCTTGTATCGTTTGAGGATTACGGCGTAGTGGCCTAGTACGTCCGTAGTCGATGAGTCGAGTGAATTATTACAGAGATAATAATTCACTGAGTTAGAAGGAGTTCTGACAAGTATGACTCACGGCTAGCTCGATATTGGGCCTAGAGGGTCACACACATATGGTAGGCATTGCGATGAATAGAGGTTCGGATATGAGATATCCGACGGAGCCCTTGTCTTATTGGATGCAGATCCAATACCCACTAGGGGAGGACCCATTAGGGTTTGACAGGAGACCTCTATAAATAGGAGGGATTCAGAGCCTCATGGGCTAGAGAGCTTTTGTTTGCCTTTTTCTATTCTCCTCTCCATCTCCACCTCAGAGTAGGTCTGGAGTTTTGAGGAGTGTCGTCGCAACCCTGCTATGTGGATCACCGCTAGAGAGGAGGACGCTTGACCTCCTTCACCCTCTCCTAAGGATCTGCAAGGAAACAGGGATATACGATCTCCCTAGGTAACACAATCTACTCTATACGCAATTTCATGTTTCGTGGATTTTTGCGTACCAATCTTCGCACGACGACGAACATCTCTTTGGGAATCGAGGATTTTGTTTTTCTTGTTCTTCTGCTACATATATGATGTCACCCCAGGGATTTCCCAACACTAAGGACATAGTATGTTTGGTCGAGTCCCTCGAGACCATGGTGATCTGGAGGCCGAACAGGATGAGAATCATAAGGAGTTGTGATCGGCAAGAGTTGCTACCTTTCAGACTTAGTATGATAGGTCGTGTCCCTCGAGGTTACACTAAGATGCTGATTGGATCCTGATCCCCACTAGAAGTCTACCGGGGACTTCCGTTTCACATGCTAAGGGTGTCGCGTGGCTCGTTAGTAAAATAGTGGGAGCATATTAAGATAGAAGTCCATATCTTGATAGTTTATTTCTTGTAAAATCTGCATGTTATTCATTTCTGCTATATCTTTATTTTCAGAAAATGTCGCTTTCAAATCCCTTACGTGGCATACTTGATGTCAACCACCTCACTGGTCCAAATTATACGGATTGGCTCCGTAACTTGAGAATTGTTCTCATGGCGGAGAAAATCGTGTATGTTCTTGATATAGTGATGCCTACGCTTGAAAAAGGGGCAAGCGAGGATGAGATCACTCGCTACGTGAAGTACATTGATGACTCCACTCTTGCTTAGTGCTATATGTTGGGCTCTATGACTCCTGAGTTACAGAGACAACATGAAAAGATATATGCCAGATCCATTCTCCTGCATGTTCGTAAATTGTTTAAGGAATAAGGAAGGACTCAACGATATGAGATATCCAATAACCTCTTCCGCGCTAAGATGATTGAGGGGACACCGGTTCAGAACCATGTCCTAAAGATGATTGAGTGGATAGAGAAACTCATAGGTCTAGGAATGGTCCTAGAGGATAACTTGTGTATGGACATTGTGCTTCAATCCCTACCAGGTTCCTTTTCACAGTTCATAATGAATTTTAATATGAACAAGCTTGAGGTGACTCTCCTAGAGCTCCTCAATATGTTGAGGGAGGTAGAGAGTACTATTAAGAAAGAGAAGCTAGTTCTCTATACTGGTGAGACTAGAAAGAAAAGGAAAGCAGAAAGGTCCCTTAAGAAGGGAAAGGGCAAGGGCATACTAGGTAAAGCAAAGGTTGCTAAGAAAGACCCAGCAAAGGACAAAGGCCAGTGCTTCCACTATGGTAAAGATAGGCACTGGAAGAGGAATTACAAAGAGTACCTTATAGAGAGGGCGAAATAGAAGCTTGGAGAAGCTTCAGGTACATTCATGATCAATCTCTTATTGTCAGATTTTTGTGATAGTGCATTGGTATTGGATACTAGTATTTTTTATCACATCTACAATTTATTATAAATTCTTGCAAAGCTGAGGGGAGATTGGCGAGAGTAATATATTAGGATCGGAGTGGCACTAAGAGGGGGGAATTAGTGCAGCGGATTAAAACTTTAGTTTTGGAAAAAGCTTTCGTATGATAAAAAGCCAAACTCGGAAGTGCTTAACTTGAAAGCGTGTTCGTAAAGGTGTGCAGCAAAAGTAATGAGAAAGTAAAGCATGTATGAAGGTTTGTAGTAAGATAAATAGCAATAAGTAAATGCAAATCAGAGAACACACCAATTTAAAGTGGTTCGGTCAAAATGACCTACATCCACTTGCGAAGCCTTCTTCGAAGAAGCTCCCAACTTCCACTAGCAAATCACTTTGAAGGGGAAGGACAAATACCCCTCTTACAATCTTTTATAAGTGGTTCACACTCTTATAGATTTTCAAAGAGAAAGAGGGAGGTGAACACTCAAGCTATTGAAAACAAAAACATGCTAAAGGCTTTGCTAGGACTTTTAGCTCACTCTCTTGCTTCTCAAAGGTAGTGATCTCAATTGAGAATTGAGGGGTATTTATAGGCCCCAAGAGGATTCAAATTTGGGCTCCAAAATTTGAATTCTCTTGGGTTTCCGAGGCTGGCGGTGCCACTGCCGGATCTCTCGGGTGCTAGGCGGTGCCACCGCTCAGCTCTCGGGTTCTAGGCGGTGCCACCGCCTACACTATTTCAGCTCACTGGTTGGGCTCCAAACTTGGCCCAAACCAGTCCGAACTCAAGCGCAATTGGCCCCTACTTGGGTTATAGGATTAACACCTAATCCTAACCCTAATTAACATGCTAACTATGAATTTAAAGACATTTCCTAAGCTATTACAAAGTCTGTAAGTCAAGACTTCTTCCGGCGAGCTTCCGGCGAACTTCCGGCGGTCTTCCGATAAACTCTCGGAAACCATTCTGCGGATTCCTGGTAAGCTCCTAAACTTCACGATTTGATCTTGGCGAGTTCCAACAAGCTTCTTTGACAAGTTCCGATCTCTCTCGGTGAGCTCCGTGAACTTCCCATGAACCTTCCAGCGAGCTTCCGAAAAACCCATCGGCAAGCTCCCTACTCATTCTCGGCTAGTTTCGGTAGTATTCCCGATGAACCTTCAGACTTCTGTCAAACTCTCGAACTCCCAATGAATCATTCGCGCTTGACTCCGACACTTTGTTTCGCTTTATGTCTTTATCATTATCATAGTTATTCCTGCACACACAAACTAAAACTCTACTCTGATCTAGAAAATTATTACAATGCGAATTGACATTTTGTTGCCAGGCACGTCATTGGTTGGCGCTTCGTCCGATTCTTCAGCGCATCGTCCTCTCTTGCAGCTTGTTGCCCAATTGACGGTTGACCTCCGCAACCCCAATATCCTTGGCGCAATTCCGCTCTCCTTGGCCCGATGCCCGACGTCCGAAGCCTTCTGCAGTCCAATATCCTTACGTGATCTCCTCCGGTGCAACTTCAATTCCTCCTGCATCAACTGTCTAATCCTAGTCGAATAGACCTGCATTATTAAAAATACAGTTAAACATCTAAACACAATCAATTAGTTTCATCATCAAAATCCGAGATTCAACAATCTCCCCTTTTTTTATGATGATAACTAGTTGATGACTAATGGAGTTAACCTTAACTCCCCTGAGTTTAACCAAACTCCCCCTATCAATATGCCATTAATAGAACACTTGGATTATCCCAAATCCAAGTAACATTCATCACATGTTATGAAAAAAAATTAAACCATCATGCAAATATATATATAATATTCAATTCAATACATGAAGTCATCAATATACTTCTCTCCCTATGTCATCAACAAAAAGGAGAAGTAGCTCTAGCTATTTTAAAAGATATACAAGTTTTTGCAACATGAAGCTAGACTTTCATCACAACATATAAGCACAAAAGCATAGCAAGATTCATAAGTTCAATCATGGCAATTCAATACTTGAATTTTTGTGCAAGATTGCACTTTGCTTTTCTTTGCAAGTAACAATATTTATGTTGTTTGATATAGCAAATTTCTACATTACAAAAGATCGAGCTAGCAAATTCTTCATTCAAGTGTGCAAGCTAGCAATAACTTTTTTTGTCAATGTCAAAAAGAAGGAGAGGAATCAATGATTTAGACTTTTACATCAACTTTGCATCAATCAATATTTCAATCATCACATGATGCATACAAGACAATAATGCAAAGAAATCATTTCATGAAGGATACCAATGTTAAAATTCACCAAGGATCACATGAAACAATCGCAAATCATGATATCATTATGTGATACATCTTGAGATGATAATTTATCAATTCAATGAAAGATATCAATTGTTAAACATGATATGATAATAGTCTCAAAAAAATTTAATTTGCGATACATGTGATACATTACGATACACTAAAAAATTTATTGCGATGCTTTTAAGGATATCAACATATTTTTGATACAAAGCATGGCAAGAGCAATTTTGTTGCAAGTTTTCTACGTTTTGCACTTTTTGCTTCTTTCGATAGGCAATATCTTTTTCTCTTTTTGAGAAGTGCAAGTTTGCAAGTTTTACTTCCTTAGCATGCTAGGAAGTTTACTTTCATTTTTAATGCACAAGCTAGCAAAACCTTCTCCCCCTTTATCAAAGTCAAAAAGAAAGGGAGGACTCAATGACTAAAAATTTCAACCATTCAACAAGCTAAATATGCAAAGAATTCATGAAATATATCAATAAGGATCAATTCATGAATACCAAAGATATGATTCATGGTTCATTAAAATTCTTCTTAACAAGTTCACGATCAAGATTCATATAATTCATAATAAAGCAAATTGATGTACAATCATCACATAAGGCATACATGGCAAAGAAATCTTGTTATTTCTATATTATGAAATATATGATATCAAGGCTCATGATTCATTTGAAAAGATATAGCACAAAGAGCAACTTGAAACATTCTTATCAAGATCACATTTTAAAATATTCCAAGTATCAAGTGTTTAGAGATAAAAAGTTCAATACATTGTATGAAAAAAATATAATATCAAGTTTTATCATCATGCAATGTAGCAATTAAAGATGTGCAAGTTTAGCATTTTTGCTTTTCTTGAGATAGCAACTGTTTGTTTCTCTACAAGCTAGCAATTTTTACGATATGCATGTTTTACTACATACAAGCTAGTAAATTTAAAGATTTGCAAGTTAGTATATTTGCTTTCCTTTGCGATGTGCATGATAGCATTTCTTTGTAATGTTTAAGATAGCAAATTGTACATTATGCTAGCTAGCAAATTAAATATGTTCAAGAAAGCAAGCACTTTCTTCTCTTTTGAGAAGTGTCATTTTTTGCTTCCTTAGCAAAATGCCAACCTAGCAAGGGACAATGTTTTACATGAGGCAAGCAAACAATTTGGTAAGTGTTACATTTGCATCTTCTCTTTAGATGTGTAAGAAAGTAAGCAACTTTTTACATTTTCTTGACTTGTGCAAGCTAACTAATTTCTTTTTGAGATGACCCTTTACATCAATTAAAGATAGCACATGAGCAACTCTTTCTCCCCCTTTGTCATTGGCAAAAGGAAAGGAAGATTCAAGTCATGAATATCAAAATAATAATTTTATCATGAATATTTCATCATTGCGTGCATCATTATCATACGTTAAAGTATTGCATACATAATACCAAATCATCATATATATTTTTAAAACATATAAGCTCATCATTATATGCATGATTCTAAATCATCATTCATATTATTTCAATTATTGTTTCAATCATCACTATAACTCATCATGCACAAAATGTAAAATCATCTAACATGATACAAACATTTATTTTCAAAATATTTATCACTATTTTCATATATGATAATAAAGTATTCATGATACACATTATATGCATATATCATCACAATTAAAAGCAATTGCATGCATAATTTGAAATCATAAATGTTTCAAATCATGATGGTATGAACTTGTCAAATTTCATCCTACCATTCATGATCATAACTTTTCATCAAAACAAATTAATGAATATTTCATGTATTCATATCATCACATAAGGAATATCAAGGAGAAAATAATTTGGTGATGAGATAAATATTTCATGAATACAAGGAATTAAATAAAAATCATACCATAAAATATTAGAATATGTGAATGCCAAAAGACATGATTTCTTTTTGAAAAGCCTCCTAAAAAATAATCAATGGAAAATCTTAGGAGATCAAATAATAAGAAATTTTTAAATAAAATTTTAAGTCAAGAATTTTCAATAAGGATATTCTCTTTAGTAAATCACAAAAGGAAATGTAGGAGAAAAAGATTTCAATTCATGCATAAGAACACTTATGATTCATATTAAAAATTTTCTCAAAATATAAGAGAATAAAGAGTAAGAAATCTTGATTCATAAAGGATTTCATGTTATAAATTTCAAGAGATCAAGATCATGATTTTCATAAAAATTTATTCAAATTTAAATCATCAAAATCATATCAAAATCCAAGAGATTCACAAAGATGATACAAATGGATTCATCAAAATCAATAAGATTGAGCAAAATAATTTTCAAAAATGTTTTCCTCTTTTCGGTTGTTTCAAAACATATGATTTTGTTTTATTTATGCCAAATAAAAACATATATCATGTTTAAAACTGAAAGTGTAAGATTTGTTACAACAAAGATTAATAAGGCACTTTCATTATGGTAAAAATCAATAATCCATAAATCACAAGATTCATCATGCATAATTTCAAAATTTATTAAGCATGATTATTATGCATGACATAAAATCATCAAGATACACATGCATGGATTAATCCTAAGCATTATCACATATCATCTAATTATCATCTATAATGTTACATACATCATTCAACATTTCGAAACATAACATGCATGAAACCTTAGCAAAATACTTTTCATGATCAAATTTTTTAATTTTTCAAAAGATGCTAAAAAGAAAAACATGATATAATTTTTGAAAAATAATTTGTTATTTCCTATTCCTACTATCTAAATTAAGCACTCATGAAAAACTTCAAGTAATTTCAAAATAATTCAAGAGAGTTGAGTTACTTACCTTGTAGTCGAAGCCCATCAAAGCCCAATTCGTTGTTTCACCTTTGGAAGTTCTTAATTCATCCTTGGTTGCCTTCCACTTCTTTGGCCTCTTCCTCCGTTCAAGTTCATTGTTTATTTTAGATTTTTGTTTAATGAACTTATTAAGATTTAGTGTTCGAAGTTCTCAAAGGCTTTTAGCTAAGACTTTTAGCTCACTCTCTTGCTTCTCAAATGTTGTGATCTTAGCTGAGAATTGAGGGGTATATATAGGCCCCAAGAGGATTCAAATTTGGGCTCCAAAATTTGAATTCTCTTGGGTTTCCAAGGCTGGTGGTGCCACCGCTTGTCGGTGGCGGTGCCACCACCGGATCTCTCGGGTGCTGGGCGGTGCCACCGCTCAGTTCTCGAGTTCTAGGCAGTGCCACCGCCTACACTATTTCAGCTCACTGGTTGGGCTCCAAACTTGGCCCAAACCAGTCCGAACTCGGGCGCAATTGCCCCCTACTTGGATTATAGGATTAACACCTAATCCTAACCCTAATTAACATGCTAACTATGAATTTAAAGACATTTCCTAAGCTATTGCAAAGTCCGTAAGTCAAAACTTCTTTCGGTGAGCTTCCAGCGAACTTCCGGCGGTCTTCCGATAAACTCTCGGAAACCATTCTACGGACTCCTAACAAGCTCCTAAACTTCACGATTTGATCTTGGCAAGTTCCAATGAGCTTCTTCGACAAGCTCTGATCTTTCTCGACGAGCTCTACGAACTTCCCACGAACCTTCCGGCGAGCTTCCAAAAAACCCTTCGGCAAGCTCCCTACTCATTCTCGGTTAGTTCCGGCAGTATTCCCAATGAACCTTCGGACTTCCGTCGAACTCTTGAACTCCCAATGAATCCTTCGCGCTTGACTCCGACACTTTGTTTCGCTTTATGTCTTTGTCATTATCATAGTTATTCCTTCACACACAAACTAAAACTCTACTCCGATCTAGACAATTATTACAATGCGAATTAACATCCTGTTGCCCGGTATGTCATTGGTTGGCGCTTCATCCAATTCTTCAGCATATCGTCCTCTTTTGTGGCTTGTTGCCCAATCGGCGGTTGACCTCCGCAACCCCGATATCCTTGGCGCAATTTCGCTCTACTTGGCCTGATGCCCGATGTCCGAAGCCTTCTTCCGTCCAATATCTTGACGTGATCTCCTCCGATGCAACATCAATTCCTCCTGCATCAATTGTCTAATCCTAATCGAGTAGACCTGCATCACTCAAAATGCAGTTAAACATCTAAACACCATCAATTAGTTTCATCGTCAAAATATAAGATTCAATAGAATATTGCATAAAGGTTTATTTATGCTAGACACTACTCCACATATTATGAATGTAAATATGTCTAATAGGAAACGAGATGAGATGAACAGTGCATACCTGTAGCATTGTAGGCTAAGTCACATCCATGAAATAATGATTCAAAAGTTGCTAAATGATGGATATCTAGATCCATTCGACAATGTGTCATATACAACTTGCGAGCCTTGCCTTCGTGAAAAACTGACCAACTCTCCATTTAGTGGAATTGGAGAGAGAGCCATTGAGTTGTTGGAACTCATACATAGTGATGTATGTGGACCCATGTCAACTCATGCCATTGGTGGTTATTCCTACTTCATTATCTTTACTAATGATTTTTCAAGGTATGGATATGGGTACTTAATGAAGTACAAGTCTGAGGCCTTTTTAAATTCAGAAAGTATAAGAATGAGGTGGAGAACCAGACTAGAAAGAGTATCAAAACTCTTCGATCAAATCGAGGAGGTGAGTACTTAAGTATAGAGTTTACTCAATTCTTCAAGGACCATGAGATATTATCCCAATGGACACCTCTTTATACACCTCAGCTCAATGGTATCTCTGAAAGGAGAAATCATATGCTATTAGACATAGTACGATCCATGATGAGTTTCGCTGACCTACCCATCTCATTCTGGGGATATACCCTAGAAATCATAGCTTACCTTCTGAACAGAGTTCCAACCAAGCCGGTAGTGTCTACACCATATGAGATATGGAAAGGGAAGAAACTTGATCTTAAGGTTGTTAAGATTTGGGGCTGCCCTACCTACGTTGAAAGACACAACCCCGATAAAGTTAGAATCAAGGACAAAGCAATGCAAATTTGTGGGATACCCCAAGGAAACTTATGGGTATTATTTCAATCATCTTGAGGACCAAAAGGTCTTTGTAGCTAAGAGAATAGTGTTCCTTGAGAAGGAACACATTCTTGGCGAAGATAGTGGGAGAATAATAGAGTTAAGCGAGGTTGGAGAACCAAGCTCAAGCACCACTCTACAGCCCGAGTCTGTTCAGGTACCTAATACACAAGTTTCAACTTTAAGTAAGTCTGGTAGAGTATCCTATCCTCCTAAGAGATATGTGGGATATATTAGAGGAGAGGATGTTGAGGATATTGATCCATAGACCTACGAGGAGGCTATTATGAGTATACACTCTGGGAAGTGGCAAGAAGCTATGAATTCTGAGATGGATTCTATGTACTCCAACAAGGTTTGGAACCTAGTTGATACGCTCGAAGGTATTGTACCCATCGGTTGCAAGTGGATTTTTAAGAAAAAAGATCGGAGTAGATGGAAAGGTAGAGACCTATAAAGCAAGGCTAGTGGCTGAAGGGTATCGTCAAAGGCAAGATGTTGATTGCGACGAAACCTTTTCACCCGTAGCAATGCTAAAATCCATCCGAATTCTATTGGCTATTGCAGCACACTATGATTATGAGATTTGGCAGATGGATGTGAAAACTACATTCATCAATGGGAACCTCTGTTGAATCTCGGATTTTGATGATGAAACTAATTGATTGTGTTTAGATGTTTAACTGCATTTTGAGTGATGCAGGTCTACTCGATCAGAATTAGACAGTTAACGCAGGAGGAATTGACGTTGCGCCGGAGGAGATCACGTCAGGATATTGGACGGCAGAAGGCTTCGAACGTCGAGCATCGGGCCAAGGAGAGCGGAATTGCGCCAAGGATATCGGGGTTGCGGAGGTCAACCACCGATTGGGCAACAAGCCGCAAAGAGAGGACGATGTGCTAAAGAATCGAGGCAAGCGCCAACCAATGACGTCGCGCAACAACGAATGTCAATTCGCGTTAATAACTGTCTCTAGATCGGAGTAGAGTTTTGGTTTGCATGTGCAAGATTAACTTCACGATAACGATGAAGGCATAAAGTGAAACAAAGTGTGGAGTCAAGCACGGCGATTCGTTGGGAGTTCAAGAGTTCGACGGAAGTCCGGCGATCATCGAACGCCGCGGAACTAGCCGAAATGAGTAGGGAGCTTTGCCTAAGGTTCGTGGGAAGTTCGCAGAGTTTGCCGAAAAGATCGGAGCTTGCCGAAGAAGCTCATTGGAACTCGCCAAGATCAAATCGCGAAGTTTAAGAGCTTGCCGGAGTCCGCAGAATGGTTTCCGAGAGTTTATCTAAGAAGACCAAAAAAGTTCGCCGAGCTTCGCCGAAGAAGTCTTGACTTATGGATTTTGTAATAGCTTATATAATGTCTTTAAAATTCGTAGTTAGCATGTTAATTAGGGTTAAGATTAGGTATTAATCCTATAACCCAAGTAGGGGCCTATAACATTGTAGGCTGAAAACACTGTAGGCGGTGAGCTGAAAACACTATAGCGGGCTGAAAACACTGTAGGCGGTGGCAACGCCTGGGCTGAGCGGTGGCACCGCCCAGCACCCGAATGCTGGGCAGTGACACCTCCTGGGCTGGGCGGTGGCACCGCTTGGCTGGGCGGTGGCACCGCCAGCATCGGGAACCCAAAGAGAATTTGAATTTTGGAGCCCAAATTTGAATCCTCTTGAGGCCTATAAATACCCCTCAAATCTCAGCTGAGATTACAACTTTTTGAGCTTCAAGAGTTTGAGAGAAAGGTCTTAGAAAAGTGTTAGCTTGTCTTCTTTTCAATTTGCTAGTGTTCACCTTATCTCTTCTCGAAAATCTGTAAGAGAGTGAACCGCTTGTAAAGAGTTGTAAGAGGGGTATTTACCCTTCCATTTCAAGAGACTTGCTAGTGGAAGGTGGGAGCCTCATCGAAGAGGGGCCTCGCAAGTGGAGTAGGTCATTTGACCGAACCACTCTAAAATCGGCGTGATCCTTGGTTTGCATTTCATTATTGCTATTTACATTATTGTAAACCTTCTTATATACTTTAGTTCCTTATTACTTTTGCTGCGCATATTTAAGAATATGCTTTCAAGATTAAGCTTGTCAAGTTCCGCTCTTATTATACGAAAGATTTTTTAAAAACCGAAGTTTTAATCCGCTGCACTAATTCACCCCCCCCTCTTAGTGCTGCTCCGATCCTAACAATTGGTATCAGAGCCCGGTATTTCTCATTTTGGATTTACACCCGAGAGAAATGGCTCTTCATGGCTTTCAAGAAGGCTTATCGGTTTTTCGTCCACCATTGTTTAACGGATTGGACTATACTTATTGGAAAACTCGAATGAGAGTTTTCTTGATTTCTATGAATTTAGATATATGGAATATTGTTGAAAATGGTTTTCAACTTCCCTCTAAACCGATGAACGAATGGTCGGATTTGGAGAAGAAGTATTTTTCTTTAAACGCAAAGGCTATGAATGCCTTATTTTGCGCTTTAGACAAAAATGAGTTCAATCGATTTCTACGTGAAAACGGCTTTTGATATTTGGCTTAACACTTGAAATCACACACGAGGGAACTAGTAGAGTCAAAGACTCGAAAGTTAACATTTTAATGCATGATTTCGAGCTTTTCAAATAAATAAAAGCCGAAACCATTGTTGACATGTACACCTGTTTTTGGGATGTCGTCAATGGTTTACAAACTCTTGGCAAATGTTTCTCGAATTTTGAACTTGTTAGTAAAGTTTTACGATCACTTTCTAAAGTTTGGGAATCAAAAGTTACTGACAATACAAGAAACAAAAGATTTAAATATTTTTCCACTTGAAGAACTTATCGGCTCATTGATGACATATGAAATGGTGCAATGCACATGATGAACACAATGAACACTTGAACCACCTTCCAAAGAATAGGAAGGATTTGGAACTCTGGACAAATAAATACCACTTGAGCGATGACTCAAGTGATGAGGACAATGATGAACTTGAACTTGAACACTAACTCTTAATAAGTTCATTAAACAAAAATCTAAAATGAACAATGAACTTGAACGGAGGAAGAGGCCAAAGAAATGGAAGGCACCCAAGGATGAATCAAGAACTTCCAAAGATGAAACGCATGAATTGGGCTTTGATGGGCTTCACTACAAGGTAACTAACTCAACTCTCTTGAATTATTTTGAAATTACTTGAAGTTTTTCATGAGTGCTTAATTTAGATAGTAGGAATAGGAAATAAAAATTATTTTTCAAAATTATATCATGTTTTTCTTTTTAGCATCTTTTGAAAAATTAAAAACTTTGATCATGAAATGTATATTGCTAAGGTTTCATGCATGTTATGTTTTTGAAATGTTAAATGATGTATACAACATTAGGGATGATAATTATATGATATGTGATAATGCTTAGGATTAATCCATACATGTGTATCTTGATGATTTTATGACATACATGAGTTTTTGAAGTAAATGTTGATTTGATACTCTCATTTTGGATTAACATGTTTTTGGTTTAATCATTTTTATGACGAATTAAGATGACATTCTCATGACATATTAAGATGACATAGTGCATGTACATCTATGTATGAATTTCTTGATAGTCTTTTGATGATAGATGTGATATCATGATGTTTTATTTTTGATGTGTTTGGGCTTGACGGCTTTATGACGAAACTTATGTTTTGACTTTAAATGATGATACAATATTTTCACAAAAAGACTTGAACACTCTCACATGAAATCAATTGTATGAAATAGAAATAAATTTTCTATTCTATTGAGATTAATGAATTTATTTTACCAATCTTATGAATCTCATGAAAATAAACATGATGAATATTTTATAAATGAGTTGTCTTATAAGATTTTGCCTTTACATCTTGAACTTTAATGCTTATATTGATTTGGCATATAAAGACTAAGGCATGCTCATAAGAAGCAAATCACATGAATAGAAATTTATAAAAATGAAATGTAATCCTTTATCTTATTGATTTCTACCTAAGAGACCAATAAAACTATATATGCCATTTTGAATCTCTTGAAAGAAATGTTGAGATTTTGATGATTTGGATGATTTGAATTTGAATGAGTTTTATTCAAAATCATGATCTTGATTCCGTGATATTTACAAATTAAGATTTATTATGAATCAAGATTTTTTCATTAATCGATCTCCTAAGATTTTTCCTTGATTATTTAAGAGGTGATTTTTCAAAACAAAATGTGTCTTCTATTATTATCTTTTCATGATATGATTTTTATACAATTCCTTATATTCATGAAATGTTTATCGCATCACCCAATTACTTTCTTCTTGATATTCCTTATGTGGTGATTAAAATTATGCATGAAATACTCTTGATATTATTTTGATGTATACAAATGAAAAGTTATAATCATGCATGATTGGATGAAATTTGACAAGTTAATATCTTCATGATTTGAAATATTTATACTTTGAAATTATGTATGCAATTGCTTTGTATTGTGATGATATATGCATCATGAATACTTTATTATCATACATGAAAATAGTGATAAACATTTTGAAAATAAATATTTGTATCATGTTAGATGATTTTACATCATGTGCATGATGAGTTATAGTGATGATTGAAACAATGATTGAAATGATATGAATGATGATTTGGAATCATGCATATAATGATGAGTTAATATGTTTTGAATATATGATGATTTGGTATTATGCATGTAATAATGATATATGCAATGATGAAATACTTATGACAAAATTATTATTTTGATATTCATGACTTGAATCTTCCTTTTTTTTTGCCAATGACAACGGGAGAGAAAGAGCTACTAATGTACTATCTTTAATTGATGTAAAGGGTCATCTCAAACAGAAATTAGCTACCTTGCACAAGTCAAGAAAATGCAAAAACTTCCTTACTTTCTTGCACATCTAAAGAGAATATGCAAATGTAACACTTGCCAAATTGTTTGCTTGCCTCATGTGTAAAACATTGTCTCTTGTTAGGTTGACATTTTGCTAAGGAAGCAAAAAAATTGACACTTCTCAAAAGAGAAGAAAGTGCTTGCTTTCTTGAACATCTTTAATTTGCTAGCTAGCATAATGTACAATTTGCTATCTTAAACATTACAAAGAAATGCTATCATGCACATCACAAAGAAAAGCAAATATGCTAACTTGCAAATCTTTAAATTTGCTAGCTTATATGTAGTAAAAGTTGCTAGCTCGTAGAGAAGCAAAGAATTGCTATCTCGAAAGAAGTAAAAATTGTAAAACTTAGAAAACTTGCAACAAAATTGCTCTTGCCATGCTTTGTATAAAAAATATGTTGATATCCTTAAAAGCATCGCAATGAATTTTTTAGTGTATCGCAATGTATCACATGTATCACAAATTAATTTTTTTTAGACTATTATCATATCATGATGTATCGCATAATGATATCATTATTTGTGATTGTTTCATGTGATCCTTAGTGAATTTTCACATTGGTATCCTTCGTGAAATGATTTCATTACATTATTGTCTTGTATGCATCATGTGATGATTGAAATATTGATTGATGCAAAGTTGATGTAAAAGTCTAAATCATTGGTTCCTCTCCTTCTTTTTGACATTGACAAAGGGGGAGAAAGTTATTGCTAGCTTGCCTATCTTAAGTAGCAAATATTACTAACTTGCTTACTTCAAGAAGCAAAAGTTGTCTTCTTGAACATCACTATCTTGCCTATCTCAAGAAGCAAGACTTGCAACCTATACATTACAATAGGAAGCAAGAATCGATAGCTTACACACTCCAACAAGAAAGCTATCTTGTATTTGCTTTCGAAATTTTTGCTAGCTTCTATGTTGCAAAACTTGCTCACTTTTTCAAACACTTTGCTAGCTTGCACTTTGTAAAGGAAGCGAAAATAGCACTTCTCAAAAGAGAAGAAAGAACTTACTATCTTGAAACATCACAAAAGTTTGCTACCTCACATGATATAAAATTTGCTATATCAAACATCATAAATATTGTTACTTGCAAAGAAAAGCAAAGTGTAATCTTGCACAAAAAATTCAAGTGTTGAATTGCCATGCTTTTTGTGCCTATATGTTGTGATGAAAATCTAGCTTCATGTTGTAAAAAACTTGCATATCTTTTAAAATAGCTAGAGCTACTTCTCCTTTTGTTGATGACATAGGGGAGAAGTATATTGATGACTTCATGCATTGAATTAAACATTTTATATATTTGCATGATGGTTTAAATGTTTTTCATAACATGTGATGAATGTTACTTGGATTTGAGATAATCCAAGTGTTCTATCAATGGCATATTGATAGGAGGAGTTTGTTTAAACTCTGGGGAGTTAAGGTTAACTCCATTAGTCATCAATTAGTTGTCATCATCAAAAAGGGGGAGATTGTTGAATCTCGGATTTTGATGATGAAACTAATTGATTGTGTTTAGATGTTTAACCGCATTTTGAGTGATGCAGGTCTACTCGATCAAATTAGACAAGTTAACGCGGAGGAAATTGACGCTGCGGGAGGAGATCACGCCGAGATATTGGACGGCGTAAGGCTTGAACGTCGGGCATCGGGCCAAGGAGAGCGGAATTGCGCCAAGGATATCGGGGTTTCGCGGAGGTCAACCGCCGATTGGGCAACAAGCCGCAAGAGAGGACGATGTGCTAAAGAATCGACGAAGCGCCAACCAATGACGTGTTAGAACAAATGTAATGTCAATTCGCGTTGTAATAACTTGTCTAGATCGGAGTAGAGTTTTGGTTTGCATGTGCAGGATTAACTACGATAACGATGAAGGCATAAAGTGAAACAAAGTGTGGAGTCAAGCACGAAAGGATTCGTTGGGAGTTCAAGAGTTCGACGGAAGTCCGAAGGATCATCGAAACGCTTAACCGGAACTAGCCGAAATGAGTAGGGAGCTTGCCGAAGGTTCGTGGGAAGTTCGCAGAGTTTGCCGAGAAAGATCGAGCTTGCCGAAGAAGCTCGTTGGAACTTCGCCAAGATCAAATCGTGAAGTTTAAGAGCTTGCCGGAGTCCATGAGAATGGTTTCCGAGTTTATCTAAGACCGGAAAAGTTCACGGAAGCTTCGCCGGGAAGAAGTCTTGACTTATGGATTTTGTAATAGCTTATATAATGTCTTTAAAATTCGTAGTTAGCATGTTAATTAGGGTTAGGATTAGGTATTAATCCTATAACCCAAGTAGGGGCCTATAACATTGTAGGCTGAAAACACTGTAGGCGGTGAGCTGAAAACACTATAGCGGGCTGAAAACACTGTAGGCGGTGGCAACGCTTGGGCTGAGCGGTGGCACCGCCCAGCACCCGAATGCTGGGCAGTGACACCTCCTGGGCTAGGCGGTGGCACCGCTTGGCTGGGCGGTGGCACCGCCAGCATCGGGAACCCAAAGAGAATTTGAATTTTGGAGCCCAAATTTTGGAGCCCAAATTTGAATCCTCTTGAGGCCTATAAATACCCCTCAAATCTCAGCTGAGATTACAACTTTTTGAGCTTCAAGAGTTTGAGAGAAAGGTCTTAGAAAAGTGTTAGCTTGTCTTCTTTTCAATTTGCTAGTGTTCACCTCATCTCTTCTCGAAAATCTGTAAGAGAGTGAACCGCTTGTAAAGAGTTGTAAGAGGGGTATTTACCCTTCCATTTCAAGAGACTTGCTAGTGGAAGGTGGGAGCCTCATCGAAGAGGGGCCTCGCAAGTGGAGTAGGTCATTTGACCGAACCACTCTAAAATCGGCGTGATCCTTGGTTTGCATTTCATTATTGCTATTTACATTATTGTAAACCTTCTTATATACTTTAGTTCCTTATTACTTTTGCTGCGCATATTTAAGAATATGCTTTCAAGATTAAGCTTGTCAAGTTCCGCTCTTATTATACGAAAGATTTTTTAAAAACCGAAGTTTTAATCCGCTGCACTAATTCACCCCCCCCTCTTAGTGCTGCTCCGATCCTAACAACCTCGAGGAGGAGGTGTATATGATACAACCTGAGGGATTCGTATCCAAGAACGGCCCAAATAAGGTATGTAGGTTGCTTAAATCTATTTATGGACTAAAGCAAGCTTTTCGAAGTTGGAACATAAGATTTGATGAGGCAATTAGATCTTATGACTTCGTTAAGAACGAAGATGAGCCATGTGTGTACAGGAAGGTAAGTGGGATCGCTATCACCTTTTTGGTGTTATATGTGGATGACATCCTAATTATTGGGAATGACGTAGGAATGCTTTCCACAGTAAAGGCTTGGTTATCTAGACACTTCTCCATGAAGAACTTAGGGGAAGCATCCTATATCTTGGGGATTAGAATCTATAGCGATAGATCCAAGAGGACGCGTGGCTTGTCCCAATCCAAGTACATAGAAACCATTGTCAAAAGGTTTAGCATGGAAAATTCCAAGAGAGGTCTCATACCGATGAGACATGGGATATCGCTTTCTACAAGTATGTCCCCAAAGACTCCAGAAGAAAGAGCAAACATGGATATGATACCTTTTGCCTCAGCAATAGGGTCTACCATGTATGTCATACAAGGTACTAGGCTTGATATAGCGCATGCTCTGAGTGTTATGAGTAGGTATCAGGCGGATCCAGGCTTGGAGCACTGGAAAGCAGTAAAGTGTATCCTTAAGTACTTAAGAAGGACTAAGGATCTTTTACTAGTATATAGAGGTAGTAGCCTTAAGGTTGAAGGCTACACAGACTCAAGTTTTCAATCTGATGTCGATGATAGCAAGTGAAATTCGGGGTACATGTACACCTTGAATGGAGGAGCAGTGTGCTGAAAGAGTTCCAAGCAAGATACTACTGCTGACTCGACCACAGAGGCGGAGTACATTGCTGCATCAGATATAGCAAAGGAGGGAGTTTGGGTGAAGAAGTTCATCACAGATTTGAGAGTCATGCCGGGTAGCGAGGAGCTGATCTCCTTGTAATGCGACAACAACGGGGCGATTGCTCAAGCGAAGGAACCTAGGTCTCATCAGAAATCTAAGCATGTTCTTAGGAGGTTCCACCTTATTAGAGAGATCGTAACCCGAGGAGATGTAGCCGTGGAAAGAGTTCCATCCAAAGATAATATTTCAGATCCAGTAACAAAGCCGTTGTCTCAAATTGTCTTTGAACGTCACAGGGGTCTGATGGGGATCAAACACATAGGTGATTGGCTTAAGGTCAAGTGAGAGATTGCTAGTCATAGGTGCCCAGCAAGCCAATCACGTTAGTGATGGCACGTGTGAGTTGATAAAGAATCTTTTTGCTTATTATATTTTGGCATATATCACTTTATAACCATAGCACATATGCATATATATATTATGATGTCCTTGGATTTGTGCAATGGGAATCGGATCGTAATGAGGTCACGAAAATGAGATCGATTCACCTTTAAACACATATCCTAAATAATCCCGGTCATAGGTTGCTCGAGAGGGACATCGTGATAATCGGACAGGCTAGTGTGTTGTATACCCGTCCATATGATGGATGCAGCTGGTCTCTTAGCTGCTCATGTAGGGACATTAGGGATACAGTACAAGTGCTCATTGGAGAATGAGTTCACTGATTAATCCGCTTACGAAATGTTGGATGGTTGATGATGCCTTATTGTCAAACAACGATTCCGTATTCCTAGTGGTGTATCTGGTCCTCAGACTTGAGACACCAAGGATGTCCTGTATGAGTGCTCCACTCTTTGATACCAGACTTATAAATTTGGTTGTCCCAGATCTAGTACAACTAGTCATTGGGAGTGGTAGTCGACCTTACGAGGGCTATTGAGTGTCGATAGAGGATCATCCACTCTCAGCGCATGAGAAGAATATCCCATGTGTTTTTGCTCAAATAAATCTTTGGCCAGGATCATTCGGGTTGAGAAAGAATAAGTTCTCCGGGAGAATCCGATTATAGCAAGACTCGAGTAGAAACCGTATGGGTCTGACAGCACCATGCTCAATATACGGTCTCTGGGATATTAGATGGTTGAGGGATTATAGGTACATGGTAAATGAGGACAGATAGGTCCAATGGATTGGATTCTCCTGTATCATCTACGGACTACGCCGTAGTGGCATAGTACGTCCATAGTGGATTGGATTCACTGAGTTAGAAGGAGTTCTAACAGGTATGTCTCACGGCCAGCTCGATATTGGGCCTAGAGTGTCACACACATATGGTAGGCATTGCGATGAGTAGAGGTTCGAATATGAGATATCCGATGGAGCCCTTATCTTATTGGATATCCAATAAGCCCCTGAATTATTGGATCCTATGGACGAGATCCAATAAGAGCCCATGAGAGATTATTGGATATAGATCCACTAATCTAAAAGGCTTGGGTTATTGGATGTAGATCCATTACCCACTAGGGGAGGATCCATTAGGGTTTGACGGGGGACCTTTATAAATAGGAGGGATTTAGAGCCTCATAGGCTAGAGCCTTTGCTTGCCTCTCCTATTCTCCTTCCCCTCTGCACCTTAGAGCAGGCTCGAAGTTTTGAGGAGCGTCGTCGCAGCCCTACTATATGGATTACCGCTAGAGAGGAGGACACTTGACCTCCTTCACCCTCTCCTAATGATCTACAAGGAAATAGGGATATACAATCTCCCTAGGTGACACAATCTACTCTATACACAGTTTTTTAGTTTCACGGATTTTGCGCACCAATCTTCGCATGACGACGAACATCTTTTTGGGAATCGGGGATTTTATTTTTTTGCTCTTCCGCTGCGCATCTGATGTCGCCCCTAAGATTTCCCAACAAGGTTCAAGTGAGGGAGGATCAGTCCTCCTAGGTAATCTAGTCCAAACTCTATTTCTTACTATGTATCTTAAACTCCTTAATAGGTTTCTATTGATGGCATTGAATCGATCTAGTTTTAAGGTTTCTTCATAAGATGGAATAACTATGTCATGTGCATTGATTAGTCTAATATTTAAACCACCATATAGAAGCATTATATCTTTTATTGATAGTTTAATCATGTTTTATTGTATCAGATATCCAAAACAGTTATCATGTCCTATCATAATTCAATACATTGTTCATAATTTAATTTGACTAACTTCATCATGATGGTGTTGTTTTGGAAGTAGGATACTTATCATGATGTAATGTAGCATTTTTGTGTTGAAGGGTAGAAAATGTTCATAACTTTTTGGAACGATAGACAAATTTTGTTACCAAAGATAGTGCCTAACACCTCAGAATTTGTAACCCGAACTGATTCAATGTCCTATTGTCCTCTAAAGGAGCAATCTCTTATTTTTTCATGAATTCCTATAAGATTATAAATTACACTATCCTTAATGGGTTTGTGATGCCCTAAGAGATAAGTGGACACCCTATAGTTTTCATCCATATGCAAATTGTTGTAAAACAAATGAATAAGTCGAGGATAAATGAGTTCACTTATTTTATGAAATGGAAGTACATCTAAGTTGGCAAACCATTGAATTGGTTCCAAATTACTTAACTCTTCTAGATCTACATATTTTCCCTTATGTATACTTCTACACTCAAAGGTGTTAGGATCAAGAATAGCACTAAAAGGGGGGGTGAATTAGTGCAGTGAAAAAATTACGTCAATTTAAAAATCTTCGTACGATAAAATTTGATTCCAACGAAAATTATTTTGTTTTTCTTGAATGAGTAGAGAAGAAGGGATTGGATAGTTTGTAATGTAGTAAAGTTGAATGCAGTAAAGTAATTAAACAGTAAGGAATGAATATACCAAAATTTATAATGGTTCAGTCGTTGTAACCTACATCTACTTTCAATTCCTCCTCCGTCGAGGTTACCGACGTCCACTAATGGTCTTCCTTCAATAGGCAAAGACCAACCACCTCTTTATAGTGCTTTCTCCTTTTCACGAGTTTAGGAGATAACTTTTATAAGCCTTACACCTCTTCTTGGATGATTACAAAGCTAAAGAGTGGGAGGAGGACTCTTCTTACTTTTACAACACTTTTAATACCCCAACATTTAAGAGTTTTTTTTCACACTTTGATTGCACTTTGTTACCCTTTTATATAAAAAAGGGTTGGGTATTTATAGGCCCTAATGGCTTCAAAATTGGAGCCAAAAAGTATCTCATCCTAGATTTTTGGGGTATTGGCGATACCACCATCGGTATTGGGTGGTACCACCGCCTGACACTCTAACATTGGGTGGTACCATCGCCTAGTCTAGTGGTACCACTGCCTAACATGGTCTCAGATACTGAGCTCTGACGGTACCATCGTCGGACAGAGCGGTACCACCGCTTGGCAGGTAATAGCTGCTGATGGTACTATCGCCTAGACCACCCGGGAGACCATTCACTGGGTGGTTTCTGCTAGTCATAGGAGCCCAGCAAGCCAATCACGTGAGTGATGGCACGTGTGACTTGATACAGAATCTTTTTGCTTATTATATTTTGGCGTATATCACTTTATAACTATTGCATAAATGCATATATATATTGTGATGTCCTTGGATTTGTGCAATGGGAATCGGATCGTGATGAAATCACGATAATGAGATCGATTCACCTTTAAACACATATCCTAAATAATCCCAGTCATAGGTTACTCGAGAGGGACATCGTGATAACCGGATAGACTGGTGTGTTGTATACCCGTCCATATAATGGATGCAGCTGGTCTCATAGCTGCTCGTGTAGGGACACTAAGGATACAGTACAGGTGCTTATTGGAGAATGAGTTCACTGATTGATCCGCTTACGGAATGTTGGATGGTTGATGATGCTTTATTGTCAGACAGCGATTCCGTAGTCCTAGTGGTGTATCTGGTCCTTAGACTTGAGATACCAAGGATGTCCTGTATGAGTGCTCCACTCTTTGATACCAGACTTATAGGTTTGGCTGTCCCAGATCTAGTACAGTTGGTCATTGGGAGTGGTAGTCGACCTTACGAGGGCTATTGAGTGTCGATAGAGGATCATCCACTCTCGGCGTCATGAGAGGAATATCCCATGTGTTCTTGCTCAAACAAATCCCTGGCCAGGGTCATTCGGGTTGAGAGAGAAAGAGTTCTCCGGGAGAATCCGATTAGAGCAAGACTCGAGTAGAAACCGTATGGGTCTGACAACACCATGCTCGATATACGGTCTCTGGGATATTAGATGGATGAGGGACTATAGGTACATGGTAACTAAGGACAGACAGGTCCAATGGATTGGATTCCCCCGTATCGTCTGGGGACTACGGCGTAGTGGCCTAGTACATTCGTAGTCGATGAGTCGAGTGAATTATTACAGAGATAATAATTCACTGAGTTAGAAGGAGTTCTGACAGGTATGACTCACGGCCAGCTCGATATTGGGCCTAGAGGGTCACACACATATGGTAGGCATTGCGATGTGTAGAGGTTCGGATATGAGATATCCGACGGAGCCCTTGTCTTATTGGATGCAGATCCAATACCCACTAGGGAAGGACCCATTAGGGTTTGACACAGGATCTCTATAAATAGGAGGGATTCATAGCCTCATAGACTAGAATCTTTGCTTGCCTTTCCTATTCTCCTCTCCCTCTCCACCTCAGAGGCCTGGAGTTTTGAGGAGGGTCGTCGCAACCCTGCTGTGTGGATCACCGCTAGAGAGGAGGATGCTTGACCTCCTTCACCCTCTCCTAAGGATCTGTAAGGAAACAGGGATATACGATCTCCCTAGGTAACACAATCTCTATACGCAGTTTTATGTTTTGCGGATTTTTGCGCACCAATCTTCGCACGACGACGAACATCTTTTTGGGAATCGGGGATTTTTGTTTTCTTGTTCTTCCGCTGCGCATTTGATGTCACCCCCTTGATTTCCCAACAGTTTCACTGCCCCAATCTAGTGGTGCCACTACTAGACAGGGTCCAACAACCTGGTTGAGCCTTGAATCCGGCCCAAACCAGTCCAATTATGGGCTCAATTGGCCCCTAATTGTGTTAGTCGGATTACCTCCCAAACCTAACCCTAATTACATACTAACTACGATTCTTAAGATATACACTAAGCAAATCTAGTCTGGTTAGTCTAGGTTTCTTCTAGCGAGCTTCAAGTGATCTTCCGACAAACTTCCGATGATCTCTCGCCAATATTCCAGCTGACTCCCGACAAGCTCCTAGACTTTACGATGATCTTCTTAGCGAGTTTCGACGAGCTTCTTTAGTAAGCTCCTGGACTTCTCGGTCAATTCCGGCAAAACTTTTGATGAACGTCCGGACTTCCGACGAACTCTTGAACTCCCAACGAAATCGTGATCTTGACTTCGACACTTCATTTTGCTTTATGCCTTAATTTCTATCATAGTTAATCCTGCACACTTTTCTCAATATATAGACTTGACACACAGTCTTTATGCTTATTATATTTTATAATTTATCACTTTATATTGCTTGTTGCAATGGGAATCAGATCTTGATAAGATCATGATAATGAGATCGATTCATCTTTAAACACAGATCCTAAATAATCCCGGTCATAGGTTATTTGAGAAGGATATCGTGATAACCGGACAAACTAGTATGCTATATACCCATCCAATTAGTACAGGTGCTAATTGGAGAATGAGTTCATTGATTGATCAACTTACGAAATGCTGGATGGTTGATGATGTTTTATTATCAAACAACGATTCCATAGTCCTAGTGGTGTATCTGGTCTTTAGACTTGCAACAACAAGGATATACTATATAAGTACTCTATTATTTGATATCAGACTTATAGGTCTAGAGGTTCCAGATCTAGCACAACTAGTTATTGAGAGTGGTAGCTAACCTTACGAGGACTATTGAGTATCTATATTTAGATCAAACTAGTTTTATCGAAATTGGAACTTTGTGTAGGGATTTATAGCTAAAATAAGGTGGAAGGGTCGGAATCTCGGAAGCTTTCCAGATTCAATTCGTTATGTCTAACCAAGAGATGTATCAAATGCAAGGCTAGAATAATTCAACGTTTTCATATTCAAGGCAAAACTAGAGATGGAATTGCAGTAGAAAAGATTCAAACACATGCAATAAGAAGGATCGAAACACTTGCAATAGGAAAATCACATCACTTGCAATAGGAAGAATTGAAACACTTGAAATAGGAAGATCAAAACACTTGCAATAGGAAGGATCAGAATACTTGCAATAGGAAAGATCAGAACACTTGCAATACGAAAGAATAGAACACTTGCAATTGGAAAGATTGAAACACTTGCCTTTCGAAGGTTTTGATCCAAAGATCCGGAAAAGGTGTAATCCCAAATCCTTCTACTTTTCCTTCGTGTCCTCTCTCTGTTTCATTTTCTACATCTATCTTCTTTCTTCCTCCACAACTATAGCTCATGCAGTACATAGAGGTATAGTCACCTACTCTCCCTTACTCTCATTCTTATTGTTTTTTCTTTCCTAAACACAACTGCCGCAGCCACCGCCACTGCCACAGTCAAAGCCACAACCGCAACTATGGCCACAACCGTTCTCACAACTGCAACCCCTTCTACTATACTACTTTCTTCCTCCTCTTCTTTCGTAGACGTAGCTGCTATAGTCACAACTACAGCTGCTGCATCTGTGTTAGGAGTCTAGCTAGGAGAGTCCTAATTGAGAGGGACATTCATGTAAAACCTACCTAAGCCGACCCCTATTAAAGAGGTGAAGAGGCCGGCTAGGGTTAGGAGATTGTTTCTTAGAGATAAATTAGGAGTTGTAAAGAAATAGGAGTCTTGATTAGAAGTCTAATAGGAGTTGGTTAGAAGAAGGAGTCTTGAGTAGGAGTCCTATTAGGAGTTAGGGTTTAGAAACCCTATAAATAGCCATGTATTCCTCCTCTTTTCACAAGCAATAGATGAATCTTTTCTGCATCCTTTGAGCAGCAACTTGGAGGGAGGAACCCCTATAGAGTTCCAAGGAGACCGATCCCCTAAAGAGATCAACCCTAAGTTTAGAATCTACAAGGGTTCTAACACCTGGTATCAGAGCAGCATTCTTGGCGTCTCGCTGCCCTTCCATAGCCATCCATCAACCCTCCACAACCGCCCAAAGCAATTCCCACAATTGCTTAAGAGATCGTTGTCAAATTCCACCGTCATCTCCACCACCACGGATCATCCTTTGATCTCCCCGTGAATTGCAACAGGTTCTGGTTTTCTACCTTATTGCTGCTGCAATTTAGTTATCCTTATTTGAAAATCCCAAAAAAAAATTATTCCTATATTGCTGCATATACTTTTTGTCATAAAGTTTTCATCTCTACGACGAAAGATACATTGCAGAATTCCAACCGTATAGCAACGTCTGTTTGATCTTGCTACTATGTTTTTTCTATCAAAATCTCTATGAAATTTTTATAACATCTTTGAAATTTCCTAATAGCAGATTCCCTTTGGTTTCATAAAAAAAATTCTCAATATAAACCACTGATCTTTTACGTCTAATCTACTATACTTAAAAATCTATGCTGCAGAAAATTTCAACCGCATATTGTTGCCTTAACCCATCTATTTGCAATCTTTTTTGAATGAAATTTCTTATACACTTCATAGATCATCTTGGCTTCCATCTAAGATTGATCTATAAAGAAATTCATCTCTAAAAATGATTTTGTGTTGCTGTAAATTTTCGTCATAACCTATTGGAATTTCTCGACGAGAATTCTGCAATCGCAACTTGCACCAATTTCCTTGCTGTTATACTACCGAAATTTTTTTGATTAAATTAGATATCCTTGCTGTCATATAAATTGTGATTTTGCTATCAATTTCCTCCTCAATTCTCTCACGTTTTTGGTGGAAATTACGTCGAGAAGCCATTGTTTCTTCGACGACAATTCTACTCTTACAAGACAGCACATACTTGCTGCAACTTTCATTGATTTCTATCAAACCTTTGCTACCATCTACCACAGATCCAAAATTTTTATCTACAGCCCTAAAACTTTACCAAACCACACCCTCAACCTGGACCCAAAATAGCCACAAAACAAGCCTAAACCGTAGCCTACATCCACCAATCTACCAACCCTTTCGACCATCACCTCTCTCAACCAATACATGCCTTTAACCTGACAACAAAAAAGAGATCTTGATATCACAGATTAGTCGGCATATACTATGACATCTGAGGAGGTATTCAATGCTAAATTCGAAGCCTTCGAGGTGCGAATGGAGGATAAGATTCATATGCTCTTTACCGAACTCAGATTGGGCCGACCACTAAGCCTGAAGAAATCACATCAAGGAGAGAGCTTTGCCCAATCGCACCAAGCCCAAAGATATGACTTCCAAGAGAGGGGAAGCTCTATGATCAACCTCAACTATCCATGCATGAGAGTGGACTTCCCTAGATGGGAAGAAGGAGACCCGATTGGTTGGATCTCGCGCGCGGAGCGATATTTTCGGTACCATAAAATCGCAGATGCATCTATGGTGAAAATTGCAGCTATATATCTTAAAGGGGATGCTATACAGTGGTTTGATTGGTTTGAACATACTTATGGAGTCTTTTCATGGTGACAATTCAAAGAAGAACTGCTAATCCGCTTCAAACCAACCAATTACGAGAATATTGACAGGCAACTAGCAAAGATCCGACAAACCTCCACCATTCAGGAGTACCAAACCAGATTTGAAAGGTTATCTAATCAAACTCATGATTGGTCTCAAAAACAGCTATTGAGGATCTTCATTGAGGGCTTGAAGCCGGAGATCCAAGGAGAAGTTAAAGCGCGACTACCGTATACGCTTATGGCAGCCATCTCTTTCGCACGACATCAAGAGGAGCAATTGAACCATGAAGCTCGGAGGACTAGGGTCGCTCCTCAACTAGTAATATTGAAGCCCTCAGCCCCCCCTACTGTTGAACAAGTCCCTACACCAAAGAGGTTAACAGGAGAAGAGCTTTGGGAGCGATATGCGAAGGGGTTATGTTGGCATTGTGACGAGCCGTGGAGCCGTGAGCATCGCTGTAGTAAAGGGAGACTTCTTATGATTGAACCAATAGAAGAAGAAATCATTGAACATTCATAAGAGAGCCTTGAACATGAAGAAGAAGATGCAGAAGAAGAGCCACAATCGATCGAAGTTACGGTACATGCACTAGCCGACTACTCAAACCCGCAAACGATGAAAGTTGGAGGTCTTCTCAAACAACAACCGATCACTGTTCTCATCGACATGGGCAGTACTATTAACTTTCTAAACAGTAAGGTTGCTGTCCATATGGCTTTACCTATTAAGAATTGCAGCAGGTTTGACGTTAATCTCACCGACGGACGGATTTTGAAGTATGATCGTAGGCGCCCGCAAGAGAAACTATTGCTGCAGAACCAAGAGATAATTGCAGATTTCTTCCTTCTCCCGCTTGATGATCATGAGGCCATGCTCATAATTAAATGGTTGACAACATTAGGTGATATTTCTTGGAATTTTATGCAATTAATTATGAAATTTTACAGTAAGGAGAAACAGGTGATACTGAACGAGAAACATGGGGGCGACGTAACGATGATTTGCACACAACAAATGGAGAAGATTTTGCATAAAGCATGCTGCAGATTTTTGGTACAACTTGAGCAGCAAACTAAGGGAGAGCCAATAGAATTTGAAGATCCAAACCTACTTCCTTTGCTTGCTGAATTTTCAAATATATTTGACAACCTTACAACCTACCTCTTACCCGTCGGCAGGATCATTATATAACGATTCTTTCAGACAAACCTCCAGCAAATACTCGGCCATATCAATATCTACATCTCCAGAAGGATGAAATAGAAAGGATTGTAAAAGAGATGCTTAAAACAGGAGTTATTCGGCCATGTTGCAACCTCTACTCTTCACCGGTGCTACTTGTATGCAAGAAGGATGGAACATGGCGAATATGCATTGATTACCGAGCTTTAAATGGCATCACCGTCAAGGACAAGTACCCAATACCAGTGGTGGATGAACTTCTTGATGAATTAAAAGGAGCTCGAGTCTTTACGAAGTTGGACCTCCGATCCGGTTACCACCAAATTCGGGTATGTGACGATGACATTCCAAAAACTGCATTTCGCACACATAATGGTCATTATGAATTCTTAGTAATGCCTTTTGGACTCACTAATGCTCCTTCAACCTTTCAAAGTCTCATGAACGATATTTTTCGGAGCTATCTTCGCAAATTTGTGCTGGTATTTTTCGATGATATTCTCTTTTACAGCCCTTCTCTTGAGACTCACTTTCAGCATTTACGGATTATTCTGACGATCCTTCGGGAGAATACTCTTTTTGTAAAGCAACCAAAGTGCAGCTTTCTCCAGCAAAAAGTAGAGTATCTTGGGCATATAATTTCAGAAAAAAGAGTGGCAGTAGACCCAGCAAAAATTGAGGCAATGCAAGGCTGGCCGAAACCTACAAACGTGAAATTACTACGGGGGTTCCTTGGACTAACGAGCTACTACCAAAAATTTGTTAAGGACTATGGGAAGATCAATGCACCACTCACTTCTTTACTAAAAAAAGATGCTTTCCAATAGTCGGACAAAGCCTCTGCTGCCATCGACAAACTTAAGGCAGCCATGACAACGACGTCGGTGCTTGCGCTACCAGATTTCAATAGACCCTTCATCATTGAGGCCGACGCATCTGGAGTCAGAATTGGAGCTGTTCTCATGCAAGATGGTCGACCACTCACATACATTAGCAAGACACTATCTCCCTCCCATCAAAATAAGTCAATATATGATAAGGAGATGCTTGCCATTGTGCGCACAGCAACGAGGTGGAGACCCTACTTGAATGGTCGACGATTTCAAATTAAAATCGACCATAAAAGCCTCAAGTACTTTTTGGAGCGAAAGATATCATCCCCTGAGCAGCAAAAATGGGTAACAAAACTTCTTGGATTTGATTATGAAATAACTTACAAAAAGGGGAAAGAGAATATTTTTGCAGATACGCTTTCGCAGCTACCCGAGCAAGCTAAAGTTTCAGTCGTTTCACTTCCGACCAGTGACTTCCTTGAGGATATTAATATGGAATGGTAGGAAGATTCAGAGACAAGTAAGATTATAAAAAAATTGCAGGAAGCAACAAGCTCCGTGGCTCATTACAATTAGGACTCAAAAGAATTACACTATAAGGGACGCATTGTGCTTATGATAAATTCTACTTGCATCTTCATGAGCAGATTTTGGACAAAGTTATTCTATATACAGGGTACTAATTGAAAAGGAGTACGGCATATCACCCGCAAATCAAAGGCTAGACAAAATTTGTAAATAGGTGCTTGGAGACAGCCTAAAGCCACCCACCAAATATGACTATCCAAGGAGAACTCCAGACCTAGCCAAGTGTCATTATTGATCGACGGATCGTGACTCGACGACGACGACCCACTACTACAGTGCTAATACAGTAGGTGAACCTACCAACAGAAGATGCCACTTGGGAGAACTATGACGACTTGAAGATCAAATTCCCAAAATTCATGAATCGACAGCCTCGAGGACAAGGCTGATTTGAAGAGGACGGGTTTGTTAGGACTCTAGCTAGGAGAGTCCTAATTGAGAGGGATATTCATGTAAAACCTACCTAAGCCGACCCCTATTAAAGAGGTGAAGAGGCCGGCTAGGGTTAGGAGATTGTTTCTTAGAGATAAATTAGGAGTTGTAAAGAAATAGGAGTCTTCATTAGAAGTCTAACAGGAGTTGGTTAGAAGAAGGAGTCTTGAGTAGGAGTCCTATTAGGAGTTAGGGTTTAGAAACCCTATAAATAGCCATGTATTCCTCCTCTTTTCACAAGCAATAGATGAATCTTTTCTGCAGCCTTTGAGCAGCAACTTGGAGGGAGGAACCCCTATAGAGTTCCAAGGAGGCCGATCCCCTAAAGAGATCAACCCCAAGTTTAGAATCTGCAAGGGTTCTAACAATCGGCAACCATGGTCACAGCCCCTTTTTTTTTCCTTCTTTTCTTTCTCTTTCCCAAACGTAGCTATCGCAGCCACCGTCGCTACCATAGCCATGCCATTGCCGTCGCTGCCGTAGCCACGCCATTGCCACCGCTACCGCAGCCACGCCATTGCCGCCACTGCCACCGTAGCCACAGCTGCAACCACAGCTGCCTTCCCCTCTTCCTCTTCTTCTTTTGCTGACGTAGCTGCTGCAATCACGGTTGTTGGACTGACAGCCCATATTCAGCCCAAGGTTGGCTTTATTAACCCATAGCTCACTCGCTCTTAACCTAACCCTAATTTATATTAGGACGGGGGGGGGGGGGGGGTTGTGGCTATAAAAAGAGGTAGAAAAGTTAGCAAAGAGATAGTTTTTGACAGCCACGGGATTCCAAAGAAAAGGAGGAGAACAAGGCAGAAAAAGAAGAGAAAGAAAGGGAAGAAGACAAAGACAACATAGAGAGACTGTTCTCAATCACCTAGCAGTGACTTCATCTCAGGTTAGATCAGATCTATAGTAGATTCTTACTATGATTACTTGGGGAGAATTAGAGAGGATTTAGATATTGTGCACAGTGACGTGATCCTTCTATCCCAGTTATTCTCTTATGATTGTTGCTAGGGTTTTGGGCAAGAGATTGAGATTTGTATATTCATTATTCTTATAGTGGATTATCTCTAGTTTGCCCCATGGTTTTTACCCTTCACATTGGAGGGGTTTTCCATGTTTATCTTGGTGTTCTATTTGATTGTGATTCCATTTAATTTTGCTGCGTGTTATGGCCTACTAGTATTTGTTCATATCCAAAAGTTATTTCTCTTTATATCCCAATATCTGGTATCGGAGCAGGGTTGTAGTGATTTAATTTTGTATTAGAACATGGAGGCCAGTATTTCTTGCATTATTGATTTGAATGGAAACAATTGGATGATATGAAAACCAAGAATGAAAAATCTCTTATATTGCAATGATTTGTATGAACTTTTGCAGGGGGATAGTGCAAAACCCACAACTATGACAAATGATGAGTAGAAGAGATTAATTCGAAAAAAAGTTGGGTTTATTCGATAGTGGCTTGATGATAGTGTCTTTTACAATGTTTCTACTGAAAGTTCTGCATATTCTCTTTGAAAAAAATTGGAAGGTCTCTATGAAAGAAAAATAACTGGTAACAAAACTTTTTTATCAGAAAACTTATGAACCTAAAACATAGAGAGGGTGCTTCTAATGTTGAGCATTTGAATGAAATACAAAGTATTACTAACCAGTTATCCTCTATGAAAATGTCTCATGATGATGAGTTGCAGACATTGTTACTTCTCAGTTCATTGCCAGAAAGTTGGGAGACACTAGTGGTTTCCCTCAGTAATTCTGTGCCAGATGGTATTATCACCATGAGTCAAGTAACAAGTAGTTTGTTGAATGAGGAGTTGAGAAGAAAGAATTTAACAACATCTTAGAATGATCCAGAAGCACTTATCTCAAAGAACAGAGGAAGGCCAAAGTCTAGAAGCAATTCACGCATGGGTAGGAGCAAGTCAAGATCAAGAAAAGATATTGTTTGCTATAACTGTGGTGAGAAAAGATATTACAAGAAGCAATGTAAGCAACTTAAGAAGAGCAAGAAAAAGGAAAAAGAAGTGGAGTCTATAGAGTCAAAAGATAATATCGCAACTATAGTGCAAGGTGGTGATTATTTGATTTTGTCTCCTTCTGATGATATTTTTTCTTGTGTGTCAGAATCTTAAGTGGGTGATTGACACAGGTGCTTCTTATCATGCTACACCACGGAGGGAGTTTTTTGCTATATACAAGTCTGAAAATTTTGGTTTTGTCAAGATGGGCAACTATAGCACAACATATATCATTGGCATGGGTGATATCCATATAAAGATCAATCTTCACTGCAAGTTGGTGTTTAAGGATGTGAGGTATGTGGTTGACTTAAGGCTGAATTTAATTTTAGTTGGAAAACTAGATAATGAAGACTATGAAAGCAGAGTTCACAGAGGGCAATGAAAGCTCAGTAAGGGTTCTCTTATTGTGGCTAGTGGAAAGAAATGTCATACTTTGTACAGGTTGCAGGCTAAAGGTTATGGTGAGTAGTTAAATGCTATAGAGAAATACTTCAGCATAGAGTTGTGGCATAGGCGATTGGAACACATGAGCGAGAAGGGGCTGCAAGCTCTTTCCAAGAGAGAAGTATTACCAAACCTCAGAGGTACACATTTGAATCATTGTATTGATTGTTTGGTTAGTAAACAACATAGAGTTTCATTTGCTAGTCTTGCTTTGTCTAAAAAAATGCATGCTATAGACCATGTTTATACGGATGTATATGGTCATTTGAGGACAAAAACTCCTAGTAGATCTATTGATGTTCCGGGTATAAGTGGTGCACTTTATTTTGTCACATTTATAGATGATTTTTTCAAAAAAGTTTAGGCATATGCTTTGAAGACTAAAGATCAGGTTATTAATGTCTTCAAAGAGTTTCATGCTAGGGTTGAAAGGAAGACAGAAAGACAATTGAAATGCATAAGATCAGATAAAGATGGTGAGTACATAGGATTATTTAATGATTATCGCAGGTCACATAGCATCCAACATGAGATGATAGTTCCTGGTCCACCTTAACATAATGCTATTACAGAGAGGATGAGCCGCACGATCATGGAAAAGATCAGATGTATGCTTTCACAAGCCAAGCTACCCAAAAGGTTTCGGGATGAGGCTTTGAGGACTATAGTTGATGTGATCAACTTATCACCATTTACAGCCCTAGATGGTGATGTTGCAAAGCATGTATGGTCAGGAAAAGATGTTTCCTACAGGCATTTGAGAGTATTTGGTTATCGTGCATTTACACATGTTATAGACAATGAGAGATCCAAGCTAGATGTTAAGACTAAATAATGTATTTTTCTTGGTTACTCACATGATCAGTTTAGTTACATGCTTTGGGATCCAGAAAAGCATAAGGTGCTTAGAAACAGAGATATAGTCTTCTTTGAGGATTAAACCTTTGAAGAAGAAGACACCAGCCAAGACTTCTGTAGAAGGATTAGTAGATTGTGACCCAATTACTCCTCCAGTATATCAGGAAGATGTGTAGGAAGATGGTGTAGAGCCTGATGTTGATCTACCTGCAGGACCTGTTGAGCAAGAAGAAGTTGGAAAGCAACTTCCCGCAGAATCTCAGTTGAGAAGATCTTCTAGACAATGTCAACCTTCCAGAAGATATACTACAAATGAGTATGTGATGCTTACTGATGCAGGTGAACCAGAGAGTTACCAGGAAACAGTTGAAAGTGAACAAAAAGAGAAGTGGTTAGTTGCTATGCAGGAAGAGATAAATGCTCTTCAGAAAAACCACACTTATGATTTGGTGCTACAACCAAATGGAATGAAGGCTGTGAAAAACAAGTGGGTTTTCAAGTTGAAGACTCAAGAATATTGTTCTTAACCAAAGTACAAAGCTAGATTAGTTGTGAAAGACTTTATTCAAAAGAAAGGTATTGAATTAGAAGAGATTTTTTCTCCTATTGTTAAAATGTCTTCTATTCGTGTTGCTCTTGGTATTACTGCTAGTCAGGACTTGGAAGTTAAGTAGTTAGATGTGAAGACAGCTTTCCTTCTTGATGATTTGGAGGAGGAAATTTATATAAAGCAACCGGAAGGCTTCAAAGTTAAAGGTAAAGAGAACTTTGTCGATAAGTTAAAAAGAGCTTGTATGGGCTAAAGCAAGCTCCAAGATAGTGGTATAGAAAGTTTGATTAATTTATGATAGAAAATAGACATAAAAGAATGGCTTCAGATCATTTTGTGTTCATCAAATGGTTTGGTGAGAATTTTATTATTCTCTTACTTTATATTGATGACATGCTTATTCTTGCGAAAGATATGTCTAAAATTGACAGGTTGAAGAAGGAATTGAGTGAGTCTTTTGCAATGAAGGACATGGGGCCAGCAAGGCAAATACTAGGCATGGAGATTTCCCATGATAGAAAAACTAAGACAATTTGGTTGTCACAAGAGAAATATATCAAGAATGTATTGGAAAGGTTCAGTATGAGCAATGCAAAATTAGTTGGTTATCTTCTTGCAGGTCACTTCAAGTTGTGCTCAGAACAGAGTCCATCAAGTGATGAGGATAAGGAGAAGATGCAAAAGGTTCCTTATACTTCAGCAATTGGAAGTTTAATGTATGCGATGGTATGTATGAGGTCGGACATCGCATATGCAGTTAGTGTTACTAGCAGATTTCTTGCAAATCCAAGCAAAGAGCACTAGGTAGTAGTGAAGTGGATTTTGAGATATCTCAAAGGGAGCTCTATGGTTTGTTTAAGTTTTGGAGGTGGACCACCTATGTTGACAGGTTACACAGATGCAGATATGATAAGAGATATAGATACGAGGAAGTCCACATCAGATTATGTACTTACTTTTGCAGGGGAAGTTGTGTCATGGCAATCCATATTGTAAAGGTGTATTGTTCTCTCTGCCACAAAGGCAGAATATATTGCTACTATAGAGGTATGCAAAGAAATGTTATGGATGAAAGAATTCTTACAAGAATTGGGGCTGAAACAAAAAAATTATGTGGTGCATTATGACAGCCAGAGTACCATCCATTTGTATAAGAACCTAATGTTTCATTCTTAGTCAAAGCATATAGATGTCAGATACCACTGGATTCGAAATGCATTTGAAGAGAAGAAGTTGTACCTTTAGAAAATTCATATAGATGACAATGGAGCAGACATGTGGACGAACACTTTACCAAAAGAAAGACAGGAGATATGCTGACAGCTGGTCGGCATGGCTTCACATTGAGGAGTCAAGGGACAACCTCCCTTATTGGTTGAAGGGGGGGTTGTTGGGTTGACAACCCATATTCAGTCCAAGGTGGGCTTTATCAGCCCATAGCTCACCCCCTCTTAGCCTAACCCTAATTTATATTAGGGGGGGTGTGGTAGCTATAAAAAGAGGCAGAAAAAGTTAACAACGAGGGAGTTTTTGACAGCCACGAGATTCCAAAGAAAAGGAGGAGAACAAGGCAAAAAAAGAAGAGAAAGAAAGAGAAGAAGATAATGACAACACAAAGAGATTGTTCTCAATCATCTACTAGTGCCTTCTTCTCAGATTAGATTAGATCTACAGTAGATTCTTACTGTGATTACTTGGAGAGAATTAGAGAGGATTTAGATATTGTGCACAGTGACGTGATCCTTGTATCCCAGTTATTCTCTTATGATTATTGCTAGGGTTTTGGGCAAAAGATTGAGATTTATATATTCATTATTCTTATAGTGGATTATCTCTAATTTACCCCGTGATTTTTACCCTTCACATTGGAGGGATTTTCTATTTATATCTTGGTGTTCTATTTGATTGTGATTCCATTTAATTCGGCTGTGTATTATGGCCTGCTAGTATTTATTCATATCAAAAATTTATTTCTCTTTATATCCCAACAACAACCGCAACCATGGCAATAGCCTTGGCCGTAGCAACTACCATAGCCTCTTCTTCCTCCCCTGCTCTTCTTCCTATCCTTCTCTTCTAGCTGTAGCTGCCACTGTCGCAGCTGTAGCCCCTTCTTCTTTCCCTCCTCTTCTTCCCTCTCCTTCCCTTCTTCTTCTTCTTCTTCTTCTTCTTCTCCTTCCTCCCCTTCTTTTCCCCAATGCACGCCTCTCTTCTCCTCTATTTCCTCCTATGGGAAACATGCTAGTCATAGGTGCCCAGCAAGCCAATCACGTGAGTGATGGCACGTGTGACTTGATACAGAATCTTTTTGCTTATTATATTTTGGCGTTTATCACTTTATAACTATTGCATAAATGCATATATATATTGTGATGTCCTTGGATTTGTGCAATGGGAATCGGATCGTGATGAGATCACGATAATGAGATCGATTCACCTTTAAACACATATCCTAAATAATCCCGGTCGTAGGTTACTCGAGAGGGACATCGTGATAACCGGATAGACTGGTGTGCTGTATACCCGTCCATATGATTGATGCAGCTGGTCTCATAGCTGCTCATGTAGGGACACTAGGGATACAGTACAGGTGCTCATTGGAGAATGAGTTCACTGATTGATCCGCTTACGGAATGCTGGATGAGTTCACTCATCGTGTAGGGATACACTAGGGATACAATACAGTACAAGATGCCTTATTGTCAGACAGCGATTCCGTAGTCCTAGTGGTGTATCTGGTCCTTAGACTTGAGACACCAAGGATGTCCTGTATGAGTGCTCCACTCTTTGATACCAGACTTATAGGTTTGGCTGTCCCAGATCTAGTACAGTTGGTCATTGGGAATGGTAGTCGACCTTACGAGGGCTATTGAGTGTCGATAGAGGATCATCCACTCTCGGCGTCATGAGAGGAATATCCCATGTGTTCTTGCTCGACAAATCCCTGGCTAGGGTCATTCGGGTTGAGAGAAAGAGTTCTCCCGGAGAATCCGATTAGAGCGAGACTTCGGTAGAAACCGTATGGGTTTGACAACACCATGCTCTATATACGGTCTCGATATTAGATGGATGAGGGACTATAGGTATATGGTAATCGAGGACGACAGGTCCAATGGATTGGATTCCCAGATCGTCCAGGGACTTCTGATAGTGGCCTAGTACGTCCCAGAATGATGAGTCAGTGAATTATTACAGATAATAATTCACCGAGTTAGAAGGAGTTCATTTGGTATGACTCACGGCCAGCTCGATATTGGGCCTAGAGGGTCACACACATATGGTAGGCATTGCGATGAGTAGAGGTTCGGATATGAGATATCCGACAGAGCCCTTGTTTTATTGGATGCAGATCCAATATCCACTAGGGAAGGACCCATTAGGGTTTGACACGAGATCTCTATAAATAGGAGGGATTCACAGCCTCATAGGCTAGAGTCTTTGCTTCCCCTTCCTATTCTCCTCTCCCTCTCCACCTCAAAGGCCTGGAGTTTTGAGGAGGGTCGTCGCAACCCTGCTGTGTGGATCACCGCTAGAGAGGAGGACGCTTGACCTCCTTCACCCTCTCATAAGGATCTGCAAGGAAACAGGGATATACGATCTCCCTAGGTAACACAATCTCTATCACGCAGTTTTGTGTTTTTTGGATTTTTTTCGCACCAATCTTCGCATGACGACGAACATCTTTTTTTGGGAATCGGAGATTTTTGTTTTCTTGTTCTTCCATTGTAGCGATATGATGTCGCCCCGCTAATTTCCCAACAAAGGTATCGAGCCGTGGTTGTTCGTGCGAATGATTGGTTTTGAACTGCTAGTGTGTTGTGTTTAGGAAGAATATTGACGTCAAAATCGTTGACGAAAAGCGAGGAAGGGCAACAACAGTTGCTGCCTTCGATCTCGTCGTGCGCGGCCAGCCCAAATGGCGGCAACAGGTTAGGGTGCCTACTGCGGCGGCCGGCTGGCTGGCTTTTGCTTGCAAAGAGCTTGCTACCGGCCGGGGCTAGCAACCCACACGAGGCGCCATGCGGCAGCGACGCCTGCCCGCCAAAGAAAGCGAACTGCCGCCCCCATGAGGGCGGCGCTGCGCTTGTCGCAAGAAGGGAGGCGGCGCCGCCAGTAGCGGCGGCGCGCCGCCATGCGCTATCCATGGGCTAAACCCCCATTACGCGGCGCATTGGCGGGACAGCACCGCCTCTTGGCAGCAGCGGCGCAAGAGGCGCCACCCAAAGTGACATCGCCACCAGCCACGGGCGCTGCAGCGCGGCGGGCGGTCTCCCCTCCCGCCAGCCTGAGCCCGGTGGCACGGGGTACCGGCGACAGCAGCAGCAGAGGGAATTAGGGTTTTGGGAAAAAGAACAGTTTTGCCCCTGTGAATTTGAGAAATTCCAGTTTCTGTCTTTTGTCCAAATTACGAAAATACCCTTAGGAATTAAAAAATTTCCTACATGTCCCTGATTTCAGAAAAATATTAATTAATTAAAAGGTTTAGTTGATTATTATTTTTATTATTATCTAGTAGTCCTACATGATGATGATTATTTATACATGTGATGTATGATGTGTGGACGGATGATCATGGACCGTGTGATGTGTGTACTTGTGATTATTATTATTGAGGTCTGCGAACCTCCAATATATTTCTCGTTTATTGTCGGCCTGCGTGCCTATGATTAAGTTGTAATCACATGAGGAGACGAAAGGGAGCGCGTGGATGCGATAAGCGGGACCCACGAGACGGACGATCGTGATGCATGGAGATGCATCAAGATGTCGGCGAACCGAGCGAGGACGAGATGGACGATCACGAGGCATGGAGATGCATCGTTGCACACATAGATCTTGATGTGAGTGATTAGGCCTACTGGCTCGGGCCTAATCATATTAGGTTGTGGTCCATGATCATCTGATGTGATTGCTTATACACATACTAGATATGTATATATATTTGCTTGCGATGTAGATATATATTAAATATGTATATGTGTGACATGTCATATTAGGAGACCAAATTATAGAAACATCTCTCGATAATATTAAGTCGGTAAACGTGAGGCAATTAGATTGACCCACGTGGCCTTCCATCGTTATGAGTAGGAACCGATTCTCGGTGTAGGTTGAGTTGGTCGAGTCCCTCGAGACTCACCTATATCGCGATTCGCTATCTTGCTTACGACATAGAGATGTCACCGGTGACCTGAGGACATGGTATGCTTGGTCGAGTCTCTCGGGGTATATCATCAAATCGGACTCATCTTGTAACGAAGGTGTTGACTTAACCAAGCATCATGGTTGGTCGAGTCCCTCGAGGCCATGGTGATTCGGAGGCCGAAACGACGCGAAATCACAAGGAGTTGTGATCGGCAAGAGTTGCCTACCTTTTAGGCTTAGTGTGATTGGTCGAGTCCCTCGAGGTTACTCTAAGACGCCGATTGGATCCCCGATCCCCACTAGAAGTCTCTTTGGAGACTTCCGTTTCAATGCGTCTTGAGGGTGTCGCGACTCATTAGTAAAATAGTGGGAGCATATTTAGATAGAAGTCCATATCTTGATAGTTTATTTCTTGCAAAATCTGCATGTTATTCATTTCTGCTACATCTTTATTTTCAAAAAATGTCGCTTTCAAATCTCTTACATGGCATACTTGATGTCAACCGCCTTCTCGGTCCAAATTATACTGGATTGGCTCAGTAACTTGAGAATTGTTCTCACAGAAAAATCGTGTATGTCCTTGATACTGATGATGCCTACGCCTAAGAAGAAGGGGCAAGCGAGGATGAGATCGCCGCTTCGTGAAGTACATTGATGACTCCACTCTTGCTCGGTGCTATATGTTGGGCTCTATGACTCCAGAGTTACAGAGACAACATGAAAAGATGGATGCCGATCCATTCTCCTACATGTCCGAAAAATTGTTTGAGGAACAAGGAAGGACTCAACGATATGAGATATCTAAGAGCCTTTTCCCGCTTAGGATGACCGAGGGGACACCGGTTCAGAAACCATGTCCTAAAGATGATTGAGTGGATAGAGAAACTCACGTGTCTAGGAATGGTCCTAGAGGATAACTTATGTGTGGACATTGTGCTTCAGTCCCTACCCGATTCCTTTTCACAGTTCATAATGAATTTTAATATGAACAAGCTTGAGGTGACTCTCCCGAGCTCCTCAATATGTTGAGGGAGGCGAGAGTACTATTAAGAAAGAGAAGCCAGTTCTCTACACTGAGACCAGAAAAAAAAAGGAAAGCGAAAGGTCCCTTAAGAAGGGAAAGGGGCAAGGGCAAACAAGGTAAAGCAAAGGTTGCTAAGAAAGACCCAAAGAAAAGGACAAAGGCCAATGCTTCCACTGTGGTAAAGATGGGCATTGGAAGAGAAACTGCAAAGAGTACCTTGCAAAAGGGTGAAACAAAAAAGCTTGATGAAGCTTCAGGTATATTCATGATCACCTATATTTGTGGACTCTTATGATAACACATGGGTATTGGATACCCAGTAGTGCTTATCATATATGCAATCGTTGCAGTTTCGCAAGACCTAGGAGACTATAGAGAGGCGAGATGGACCTCAAGATGGGTAATGGAGCAAAAGTTGTTGTATTAGCTGTTGGCGAGGTCGCCCTACATCTGCCTAGTGGAGCTTTTATTGCATTAGATGCATGTTATTTTGTTCCTTCTATTATCAAAAACATTATCTCAATTTCATGTTTAACAGTTAGTGGATATAAATTTGTTTTTGAGAACAATGGTTGTTCGATATTATTAGATGATAAGATCAACACGAAAGGAACATTGCATAATGGTTTATTTATGTTAGACACCACTCCACATATCATGAATGTAAATGTGTCCAAAAGGAAACGAGATGAGTTGAACAGTGCATACCTGTGGCATTGTAGGCTAGGTCACATCCATGAAAGAAGGATTCAAAAGTTGCTAAATGATGGATATCTAGATCCATTCGACTATATGTCATATACAACTTGTGAGCCTTGCATTAAATGGAAAACTCCACCAAATCTCCATTTAGTAGAACTGGAGAGAGAGCCAATGAGTTGTTGGAACTCATACATAGTGATGTATGTGGACCCATGTCAACTCATGCCATTGGAGGTTACTCCCTACTTCATTACATTTCTTGATGATTTCTCAAGGTATGGATATGTGTACTTAATGAAGTACAAGTCCGAGGCCTTTTGAGAAATTCAGAGAGTATAAGAATGAGGTGGAGAACCGGACTAGAAAGAGTATCAAAACTCTTTCGATCGATCGAGGAGGTGAATACTTTAGTACAGAGTTTACTCAGTTCCTCAAGGACCATGGGATATTATCCCAATGGACACCTCCTTATACACCTCACCTCAATGGTGTCTCCCTCGAAAGGAGAAATCGTACATTATTAGATATGGTACGGTCCATGATGAGTTTCACCGACCTACCCATCTCATTCTGGGGGATATGCCCTAGAAACCGCAGCTTACCTTCTGAACAGAGTTCCAACTAAGTCGGTAGTGTCTACACCATATGAGATATGGAAAGGGAAGAAGCCCCATCTTAAGGTTGTTAAGATCTGGGGCTGCCCTGCCCATGTTAGAAGACACAACCCCATAAGTTAGAATCATGGACGAGCAATGCAAATTTGGGATACCCTAAGGAAACTTGTGGGTATTATTTTTATCATCTCGAGGACCAAAAGGTCTTTGTAGCTAAGAGAGCAGTGTTCCGTGAGAAGGAACACATTCTTGACAGAGACAAAGGGAGAATGATAGAATTGAGCGAGGTTGGAGAACCAAGCTCAAGCACCACTCTGACCCCTAAGTCTATTCAGTACCTAATACACAAGTATAAACTTTTCTGCAGGTCTGATAGAGTATCCCATCCTCCCAGAGATATGTGGGACATATTAGAGCAGAGGATGTAGAGGATATTGATCCTCAGACCTACGAGGAGGCTATTATGAGTATAGACTCCGGGAAGTAGAAAGAAGCCATGAATTTTGAGATGGATTCTATGTACTCAAATAAGGTTTGGAACCTAGTTGATGCGCCCGAAGGTATTGTACCCATCGGTTGCAAGTGGATCTTTAAGAAAAAGATCGGAGTATATGGAAAGGTAGAGACCTATAAAGCAAGGCTAGTGGCTAAGGGGTATCGTCAAAGGCAAGGTGTTGACTACGACGAAACTTTCTCACCCGTAGCAATGCTAAAATCCATCAGAATTCTATTGGCTATTGCAGCACACTATGATTATGAGATCTGCCAGATGGATATGAAAACCGCATTCCTCAACGGGAACCTCGAGGAGGAGGTGTATATGATACAACCCGAGGGATTCGTGTCCAAGAACTGCCCAGATAAGGTGTGTAGGTTGCTTAGATCCATTTGTGGACTAAAAGCAAGCTTCCTCGAAGTTGGAACATAAGATTTGATGAGACAATCAGATCTTATGACTTAAGCTAAGAACGAAGATGAGCCTTGTGTATACAGAAAGGTAAGTGGGAGTGCTATCACCTTTTTGGTGTTATATGTGGATGACATCCTCATCATTGGGAATGACATAGGAATGCTATCCACAGTAAAGGCTTGGTTATCTAGACACTTATCCATGAAGGACTTAGGGGAAGCATCTTATATCTTGGGGATTAGAATCTATAGAGATAGATCCAAGAGGATGCTTGGCTTGTCCTAGTCCAGGTACATAGAATCTATTGTCAAAAGCTTTTGCATGGAAAATTTCAAGAGAGGTCTCATACCGATGAGACATGGGATATCGCTTTCTACAAATATGTCCCCAAAGACTCCAGAAGAAAGGGCGAACATGGATATGATACCTTATGCCTCAGCAATAGGGTCTATCATGTATGCCATGCTATGTACTAGGCCTGATATAGCGCATGCTTTGAGTGTCACGGCGGTGTCAGGCGGATCCGTGCTTGGAGCACCGAAAGTAGTAAAGTGTATCCTTAAGTACTTGAGAAGGACTAAGGATTTTTACTAGTATATGGAGGTAATAGCCTTAAGGTTGAAGGCTACACTCGACTCAAGTTTTCACCGATGTCGATGATAGCAAGTCGAATTCGTGGTATGTGTACACCTTGAATGGAGGAGCAAGCAGTCTTTGGAAGAGTTCCAAGTAAGATATCACTGCCGACTTCGACCGCAGAGGGCGGAGGCTACATTGCTGCATCGATGCAGCAAAAAAGGGAGTCCGGGTGAAGAAGTTCATCACAGATTTGGGAGTCGATACAGATAGCGACAAGTCGACTTCCTTATATTGCGACAACTATGGGGTGATTACTCAAATAAGGGAACCCGGTCTCATCGAAGTGTTCGAGGAGGTTCTAGCTTATAAGAGAGATCATAACCCGAGGAGATGTAGCAAAGGGAAAGAGTTCCATCCAAGATAACATTGCAGATCCACCGACAAAGCCGTTGTCTCATTTTGTCTTTGAAGGTCACAGGTCCCGATGGGGATCGACACATAGGTGATTGGCTTTAGGTCAAGTGGAGATTGCTAGTCATAGGTGCCCAACAAGCCAATCACGTGAGTGATGGCACGTGTGACTTGATACAGAATCTTTTTTGCTTATTATATTTTTTGCGATATCACTTTATAACTATTGCATAAATGCATATATATATTGTGATGTCCTTGGATTTGTGCAATGAATCGGATCGTGATGAGATCACGATAATGAGATCGATTCACCTTTAAACACATATCCTAAATAATCCCGCCATAGGTTACCGAGAGGGACATCGTGATAACCGGATAGATCGGTGTGTTGTATACCCGTCCATATGATGGATGCAGCTGGTCTCATAGCTGCTCGTGTAGGGACACTCACGGATACAAGATGTGCTCATTGGAGAATGAGTTCACCGATTGATCACCTTACGGAATGCTAGATGGTTGATGATGCCTTATTGTCGACAAGGATTCCGTAGTCCTAGTGGTGTATCCGGTCCTTAGACTTGAGACACCAAGGATGTCCTGTATGAGTGCTCCACTCTTTGATACCGAACTTATAGGTTTGGCTGTCCCGGATCTAGTACAGTTGGTCATTGGGAATGGTAGTCCACATCTTACGAGGGCTATTGAGTGTCGATAGAGGATCATCCACTCTCGACGTCATGAGAGGAATATCCCATGTGTTCTTGCTTAGACAAATCCCCGGCCAGGTCATTCGGGTTGAGAGAAAAGAGTTCTCCGGAGAATCCGATTAGAGCGAGACTCGAGTAGAAACCGTATGGGTTTGACAACACCATGCTCTATATGTGGTCTCTCGGGATATTAGATGGATGAGGGACTATAGGTATATGGTAATCGAGGACGACGTGTCCAATGGATTGGATTCCCAGATATCGGGACTACTACTGGGTGTGGCCTAGTCGTCCAGAGTCGATGAGTCGAGTGAATTATTACAAAGATAATAATTCACTGAAGTTAGAAGGAGTTCGGACAGTATGACTCACGGCCAGCTCGATATTGGGCCTAGAGGGTCACACACATATGGTAGGCATTGCGATGAGTAGAGATTCGGATATGAGATATCCGGACGAGCCCCTTGTCTTATTGGATGCAGATCCAATACCCACTAGGGAAGGACCCATTAGGGTTTGACACGGGATCTCTATAAATAGGAGGGATTCACAGCCTCATAGGCTAGAGTCTTTGCTTGCCTTTCCTATTCTCCTCTCCCTCTCCACCTCAGAGGCCTGGAGTTTTGAGGAGGGTCATCGCAACCCTGCTGAGTGGATCACCGCTAGAGAGAAGGACGCTTGACCTCCTTCACCCTCTCCTAAGGATCTGCAAGGAAACAGGGATATACGATCTCCCTAGGTAACACAATCTCTATACGCAGTTTTGTGTTTTGCGGATTTTTGCGCACCAATCTTCGCATGACGACGAACATCTTTTTGGGAATCGGGGATTTTTGTTTTCTTGTTCTTCCGCTGCGCATATGATGTCGCCCCCGCTGATTTCCCAACAAAACAGAGGTGTCGCAGCCTCTTCTCCCGGTTCTTCTTCTTCTCTTCCTCTTCTTCCCTTCTCCTCACCAACACCCCACACCTCCTCTATTTCCTCATGCAGGAAATAGAGGTGCTGCTGCCCTAACTGTAGCCACCTCCCTTTCCTCTCCCTCTTCCCTCTATTCTTCTTCTTCTTCTTTTCTTCTCTTCTCCCTCTTCCTCTCCTTCTCTTCTTCTCCTCTTCTTCCCTTCTCCTCCTCGATGCCTCACACCTCCTCGTTACAGCCCTTGTCGTAGCCACCTTCCTCTTTTCTTCTTTTTCCCTTTCTTCTCCCTCTTCTTCTTCTTCTCTTCTTTTTCTTCTCTTCTCCTTCTCTTCTTCTTCATATGTTCTTCTCCTTTTCTTCCCTTCTTCTCTACTTCTCTTCTTCTCCCCAATGCCCCATAGATGGGAAATAGAGTGCGTGGGAGGTGGTGGGATAAAACCATAATTTCCCTTCTTTTTTTTTCTTTTATTTTCTACAGCCTAACAGTTTAATGACTATATTTGCTATATTTACATATATGTCCTCTGATTTACAAATACGTCCTTATAAATAAATTTCAGAAGTGAGAGATATTACACACGTGTAGGCGCTCTTGCTTGTAGCAGGCTTCCGGCCGGTAGGAGATTGCAGCCCGTGGGTGCCCCACCTACGGGCACTGCTTGTGGGCATAGTGCAACCCGTGGGCAACCCGCCTCCTAGGGCGGCACCTGTGGTCACTGCCCCAGCAAGGAGCAATGCCTGCAAGGGCTACGCTCGTGGGAAAATCGCCCGCGCCCGTAGGGGCGGTAGGGCTTAAAGGGGCTCCCGCCCGGTGGGCCAGTGACGCTTGCTGCCCGTGGGTGTAATATTCCTCATTTCTGAAATTTATGTAAGGGCCTATTTATAAATTAGAGGACCTATTTGTAAATATTAAAATTTTAAGGATTAAACTGTTAAATTATAAAAAACTAAAAATTATGATTTTTATCCCACCGCCTCTTTGTTTCCTCATGCACATCTCTATCTCGTTAACAAGGAAATAGAGGAGGAGGTGTGGGGCGTCGGGGGAGGAGAAGGGAAGAAGAGGAGAAGAAGAGGCGGAGAAGAGAAGAAGAAGAGGAGGGAGAAGAAAGAAAAGAAGAAGAAAAGAGGAAGTTAGCTGCGACAAAGGCTGCAGCGAGGAGGTGTGGGGCGTTTCGAAGGAGAAGGGAAGAAGAAAAGAAAAAGAGAAGAAAAGAAGAAGAAGGAGAGGAGAGGGAAGAGAGAAAAGAGAACGAGGTGGCTGTAGCTAGGGTTGTAGCACCTCTGTTTCCTGCAAGAAGAAACAAAGGAGAGAAGGTGTGGGGCGTTTCGAAGGAGAAGGGAAGAAGAAAAGAAAAAGAGAAGAAGAAGAAGAAGAAGTCGAAGAAGTGGTGAAGAAGAGAAGAAGAAGAAGAGGGAGAAGAGAAGGGGAAAGAAGGCGGCTGTAGTTGTGGCTGCGGCGACGACAGTTGCAGTTGGGAAAGAAGAGAAGAAAGGAAGAAGAAGAGGGAGAAGAGAGGGAAGAAGAGGAAGAGGGAAAGGGGACTGTAGTTGCAGCTTGGAAAGAGAAGAAGGAAGAAGAAGAGGGAGTAGAGAGGGAATAAGAGGAAGAGGGGAAGGTGGCTACAACTGTAACATCCCCCATTTTTGAAAATTTAGTAAAATGTTTGTTTGTAAAAATAAGAATTATTTAATAATTATTTTATATTAAATGATATTATATTAAAATTTTATGGCTAGGGACCTAAGAGTAAATATTAGAAGTTTGATATAATTTATGAAAGATTCAGATTTAAGTTAAAAAAAAAATTAGTGGACAAGTGTCACTAGCTAACCTAAGGGTGCCACTTAAGTTTACTCTAAAGATACACCTAGCCCCTTTCCTGCATGCATGATACCTTGCAACTTTTGCATTAGCCAAAACCCAAAAAAAAAAAAAAAAGAACTAGATGAAAGGTTAAAGAAAACAAACCTGAAGAGTTGTAGCCAACATGAGTTTAGGAAGGGAAGGGAAGAAGAAGAAGAAGAAGAAGAAGAAGAAGAAGAAGAAGAAGAAGAAGAAGAAGAAGAAGAAGAAGAAGAGCTTAAGGTTTTTCATCAATTTTCCCACATTTGGGATTCAAATAATTTTAAGACAAGTGTTCTAACTTCATCCCACAGTAACCTTAATCTCTGTTTCCATTTCTATTCTACAAAATTTAAAAGATTTCAACTGAGAACCAGACCTTCTTTCGTTTTGATATAAAGCTATGAATCTGTAATTTTTTGGAAATCTGACCTCTATACAATGTTTCGGTCCTAACATTTTATAATAAACTCTGATTTAGACAAGACCGATTTCATTAGAAAGTAGACAAAATAATATTTATTTTGATACTAAGATCAAATGATTTGGAGTTTAAATGCCTACTAAGACTTCTGTTTAAATTAACCCTATAGATTTTGCAAAACAGTGACTGAAATTTCTGATCTCTTGTTATTTAACTACTTATAACTTTCTGCTGTCAACTCAGATTCCTACAAAGTATGATTTATTCGAAGCTAGACTCAAAATTCTTTCAGTATATACCTGATTTGAATTTTTTGGAGTATAATTGCTAACTAAAACATCTGCTTTCATCAACCCTATTGATTAAGTAAAATAGAGCTAATATTTTCAGACCTTTTGCTACGAAATTATCTGTAACTCCCTATTGTAAATTCCAATTCTTGTAAAACTTGATTTACCTAAAACTAAATTGACAAAGCTTTCTAATGACACCTATTTTGTATAAATTAGAGTATAATTGGTTATCCAAATAGTTCATACAATTTTCTTATCAAATTCTGCCAGAATTGAGCTTTGGTCGATTTCGGCAAAAACTCTTACTTCAGTTAAGCTTTACATTATTACCTTAAATTCTTGTATACTTTTATCCTTTATTTATTTGTACATCTGCACCTATCATCTAAAGATCATGTTTGCATTGTAATGATTCGGCACGTGCATCCCATTGTTCCGTATTTGCTTTCGATATGTGCCTCTTCCAGTTTCATTTCTTTGGACATTGAATTCATCTAACTTTCTTATTTCAATTGAGCTATATGGGATTTCTTGAAATCCTTGTATGCTCTTACTTTTGTTTCCTTTCAAATTTGAATACATTTGTGAAAGATTATGTTTGCATCGTATTGACTCGAAAGGTATATGTACATTTCGTTGTTCCGCATGTGCTTCCAATATATGCTAATTTCATTATTCATACTATCCCTTTGTACTTTGGTGTTTGTGGGATAAATGTGAACCTTTACCAGAAATGGTAAAGTGAGTTATGCTTACAGCCCGCGATGCTCTGCCGGCCCCCTATGACTTCACTTAGACATGGGTGGATGGAACTCCCAAACATGGGAGACTTATGTTTGGTGGTCATTAAGAAATGGATGGACCATATAATGTTATGATCCCACTTCACCTTCTATGTGTTTGATATAATATCCAAAGCTTTGGCTATGTTTCTATGCATGCTTTGGATAAGAATGAAATGAATGCATCATCATGTGACATTTGAGCTTCTATTCATGTTTCGTTCTTTGATATATTTCCGAAATGTTATAATTCTTTGTTATACCTTGAAATTACCATATGCCATGGATATGCTTCTTATGTCAAAAATATGCTCCAATTACCCTTCCTCGATTATATGAATAAAACATGCTTTGAACGAAATGACATTGTAATTCTGCATTCAAACAACATATACTTCTGTTTCATCTTATATCTCTGCTTTGTATTTTTGATACTTTATTTGTTTGAAAAAACTATCCTCTTTACTATGGATATGTTAGTCACTTGCTGAGCTTTATATGCTCACCCCGTTGATATATAAATTTTTTAGGATAGCTTATCGCTCGCTAAAATATGTAGTTTGGGTTAAGGCAATGGGAAGCTAGAAGATTTTGGGGCAAATCTTTCGTACTTGATATGTTGATGTTGTATAAGTTCCTTTTGTGTTTGTCAATGACAAATCTAGATTGATGTATCCTGTAAATATTTGAAAAGTTCCTCTCATGTTATGATTTTGGGAATGTTAAGTTAAATTTATGTAATGAATGATATAAACATGTGGTACATGTTGGTTTTGTAAATGTATAGATTCTTACAACTATGGATTTATGATGTGGTTATGGTTTAGTTAAGTTGTCTTTGGATTTTAAGAATCATCTAGTGACATGATATATGATTATAAACTACACAGGTTTTGTGAATTGTGGATTGTAAAGGTGAATGACTTGAATGTTTTTCTTAGTGACCTCAAATGTGTGATTGGATCCTGAATTGTTCGTTGAATTATAATATTATCAATTTTGAGTTAGGTTCTATTAGGACACTAGCTAGGAGAGTCCAAATTGAGAGGGATATTCATGTAAAACCTACCTAAGCCGACCCCTATTAAAGAGATGAAGAGGCCGGCTAGAGTTAGGAGGTTTTTTCTTAGAGAAGAATTAGGAGTTGTAAGGGAATAGTAGTCTTGAGTAGGAGTCCTATTAGGAGTTGGTTAGAAGTAAGAGTCTTAAGTAGGAGTCCTATTAGGAGTTAGGGTTTAGAAGCCCTATAAATAGCCATGTATTACTTCTCTTTTCTTAAGTAATAGATGAATCTTTTCTGTAGCCTTTGAGCAGCAACTTGGAGGGAGGAACCCCTATAGAGTTCCAAGGAGGCCGATCCCCTAAAGAGATCAACCCCAAGTTCAGAATCTGCAAGGGTTCTAACACCTAGTATCAGCGCAGTATTCTTGGCATCTCGCTGCCCTTCCATAGCCATCCATCAGCCCTCCACAATCGCCAAAGCAATTCCTACAATTGCTTAAAGATCGTCGCCAAATTCCATCATCTTCTCCACCACCGCGGATCATCCTTTGATCTCCCCGTGAATTGCAAAAGGTTCTGGTTTCCTACCTTACTACTACTGTAATTTAGTTATCCCTATCCGAAAATCCAAAAAAAAAAAAAAATTGTTCCTTTATTGCTGTAAAAACTTAGTCACAAAGTTTTCATCTCTACAACGAAAGATACATTGCAGAATTTCAGCCGCATAGCACTGTTTGTTTGATCTTGATACTATATTTTCTCTGTGTAAACTTCTATAAAATTTTCTTGATTAAATTGGACATCCTTGCTGTCATATAAACTAAGATATTACTGTCAATTCCCTCCTCAAATCTCTCAAATTTTTGGTGGAGTTTTCGTCAAGAAACCGCTATTTCTTCGACGACAATTCTGCTCGTACAAGACAACACAATTATGCAGCAAACTTTCACTGATTTCTATCAATTCTTTACTGTCATCCACCACAGATCGAATACTTTCATCCATAGCCCTAAAACTCTACGAAACCACAACCTCAAACTGCACCCAAAAAAGCCACAAAACAAACCTAAACCGCAGCCTATATATACCAATCCACCAACCCTTTCAACCATCACTCCTCTCAACCTATACATGCCTTTAACCCGTTAATAAAAGAGAGATCTTAACATCACAAATTTGGAGTCATATACTATGACATATGAGGAGGCAATCAATGCTAAATTTGAAGCCTTCGAGGCATGAATGGAGGATAAGATTCGGACTCTCCTTACCGAATTCAGTTTGGGCCGACCACCAAGCCTAAAGAAATCACATCAAGGAGAGAGCTCTAACCAATCATATCATACCCAAAGAGATGACTTCTAAGAGAGGGGAGACTCTATGACCCACCCCAACTATTCGCGCATGAGAGTGGACTTCCCTAGATGGGAAGAAGGAGACCCAATTGGTTGGATCTCACGCGCGGAGCGATATTTTTGGTCCCATAAAACTACGGATGCATCCATGGTGGAAATTACAGCTATACATCTTGAAGGGGATGTCATATAGTGGTTTGAGTGGTTTGAACATACTTATGGAGTCCTTTCATGGCGATAATTCAAAGAAGGACTGCTGAACCGCTTCGGACCAACTTATTACGAGAACATAGACGGACAACTAGCAAAGATCCGACAAACCTCCACCATTCAGGAGTACCAAACCAGGTTTGAAAGGTTATCTAATCAAACTTATGATTAGTCTGAAAAATAGCTATTGGGGACCTTTATTGAGGGCTTCAAGCTGGAGATCTAGGGAGAAGTTAAGACGTGACAACCATACACGCTTATGGCATCCATCTCTTTCGCACGACTTCAAGAGGAGCGATTGAACCATGAAGCCCGGAGGACTAGAATCACTCCTCGACCTACAATACTAATGTCCTCAGCCCCCCTACTATCAGCCGAGTCCCTACACTGAAAAGGTTAACAAGAGAAGAACTTCGAGAGCGATCTGTGAAGGGGTTATGTTGGCATTGCGACGAGCCGTGGAGCCACGAGCATCGCTATAGAAAAGGGAGACTTCTTATGATTGAACCAGTAGAAGAAGAGGTCATTGAACATCTAAAAGAGAGCCTTGAATATGAAATAGAAGATATGGAAGAAGAGTCACAACCGACCGACATTACGATACATGCACTAGCCGGCTACTCAAACCCACAAACGATGAAAGTTGGAGGCCTTCTCAAACAACAGCCGATTACTATTCTCATTGACATGGGTAGCACTAATAACTTCCTGAATAGTAAGGCTGCTGCTTAGATGGCATTGCATATTGAAGGTTGCAGCAAGTTCGATTTAAAGGTGGCCGACGGCAGAATCCTAAAGTTCGACCAAAGATGCCCGCATGTGAAACTATTACTGCAAGACCAAGAAATTATCACCGATTTCTTCCTCCTACCACTTGATGACTATGAGGTAGTGCTTGGTATAGAATGGCTGACTACACTAGGTGATGTCTCTTGAAACTTTTCTAAATTAATTATGAAATTCTACTATAAAGGCAAACAGATCATCCTACGCGGAAAGCGCGGAAGCAACGTTACCATTGTTTCGACCCAACGAATGGAGAAAGTTTTACACAAGGTAAATGGTGGCTTTTTGATGCACCTCTAGCTGCAACCAGAGGGGAAGAAAATAGAAATTGAAGATCAAAATCTTGCCCAATTGCTTACTGATTTTGCCGACATTTTTGTTGAACCATGCGGTCTTCCTCCTTCTCGACAACATGACCATCGAATTCTAATTCTTCCGGGCAAGCCACCAATGAACACTCGACCGTACTGATATCCTCACCTCCAAAAAGATGAAATTGAAAAGATCGTAAAGGAGATGCTTGAAACAAGGGTGATTCGGCCAAGTTGTAGCCCCTATTCCTCACCAGTGCTACTTGTATGCAAGAAGGACGGAACTTGGCGGATGTGCATCAACTACCGAGCTTTAAATGGCATCACCATCAAGGATAAATACCCAATACCAATGGTGGATGAACTTCTTGATGAATTAAAAGGAGCTCGAGTCTTCACGAAGTTCGACCTCCGATCCGGTTACCACCAAATTCGAGTATGTGAAGATGACATTCCAAAAACTGCATTCCACACACATGATGGTCATTATGAATTCTTGGTAATGCCTTTTGGACTCACTAATGCTCCTTCAACCTTTCAAAGTCTCATGAATGATATTTTTCAGAGCTTTCTTCACAAATTTGTGCTGATATTTTTCGATGATATTCTCATTTACAGCCCTTCTCTTGAGACTCATTTTTAGCATTTACAAATTGTTCTGACGATCCTTCGGGAGAATACTCTTTTTGTTAAGCAAACAAAGTGTAGCTTTCTCTAGCAAAAAGTAGAGTACCTTGGGCACATAATATCAGAAGGAGTGGCGGTAGACCCAACAAAAATTGAGACAATGCAAGGCTGGCCGAAACCTACAAACGTGAAATTACTATGCGAGTTTCTTAGACTAACAAGCTACTACCAAAAATTTGTTAAGGACTATGGGAAGATCATTGCACAACTCACTTCTCTATTGAAAAAAGATGCTTTCCAATGGTCAGACAAAGCCTCTGCTGCCTTCGACAAACTTAAGGTAGCCATGACAACGACGCCGGTGCTAGCGCTACCAGATTTCAACCGACCCTTCATCATTGAGACCGACGCATCTAGAGTCGGAATTGGAGCCGTTCTCATGCAAGATGGTCGACCACTCGCATATACTAGCAAGGCATTATCTCCCTCCCATCAAAACATATCAGTATATGATAAGGTGATGCTCGCCATTGTACATGTAGTAATAAGGTGGAGACCCTACCTGATCGGTCGACGATTTTAAATTAAAACCGACCATAGAAGCCTCATGTATTTTTTAGAGCAAAAGATATCATCCCCTGAGCAACAAAATGGGTAACCAAACTTCTTGGATTTGATTATGAAATTATTTACAAAAAGGGAAAGAAAACGTTGTTGCAGATGCACTCTCATTGCTACCTGAGCAAGCTAAGGTTTCAGCCATCTCCCTTCCTACCACTAGTCTCCTTGTGGACATTAGGCAAGAATGGAAGAAGGATCTAGAGATCAGCAACATTATAAAAAAATTGGAGGAGGATCCAAGTGCAATAGCTCACTACACTTGGGATTCGAGGGATCTACGCTACAAAGGTCGTATCGTGCTTATACCTGACTCCCCTTGTATCACAATCATCCTGCATGAAATGCACTCCATACCTTTAGCAGGGCACTCTGGATTCCTAAGAACCTACAAAAGAGTGAAGCAAAATTTTTATTGGAGAGGGATGAAAAAAATTATTGCTGAATATGTGGCACAATGTGATGTATATCAACAGCATAAGGGTAAAACTATGGCAAATCTAGGGAAACTACAACCACTACCTATACCAGACTCGGTGTGGACTGACATCTCCATGGACTTCATTGAAGGGCTGCCACCTGCCAAAGGTAAAAGCACAATTCTCGTGGTGGTTGGTCGACTTACGAAATATGCTCATTTTTGTGCTGTGAGAAGTCCCTACACTGCTACTAGTGTTGCCCAAGTTTTTATAGAAAATATTGTTAAACTGCATGGGATGCTAAGATCCATTATAAGTGATCATGATAGAATCTTCACTAGTAAATTTTGGATCGAGTTATTCCAGTTACAAGGCACAAACTCAAGATGAGCACAGCGTATCAGCCACAAACTTACGACCAAACAAAGGTGGTAAACAGGTGTTTAGAGATGTACCTTCGGTGTTTCGCTAGCGACCGACCAAAAGAGTGGGCAAAATGGCTTCCTTGGGCCGAATGGTGGTATAATACTACATATCATTCATATACAAAATGTGCCCCTTATGAAGCACTGTATGGTCGACCAGCCCCTGTGTTTCCAAAGTATGTAATTGGCTCGGCCAAGGTAGATCAGGTTGAACAATAATTGATTGATAGGGACAAACTCCTACAACTGTTAAAAGATAATCTCTCTACAGCTCAAGCCAGAATGAAGTAGCAAGCCGACACACGACGAAGCGAAAGAGAATTTTCAGTAGGAGATTGGGTTTATCTTCGCCTACAACCATACAAGCAACTCTCCATCAACACTCGAGCCTCCATGAAGCTATCTCCATAATTTTTTGGGTCCTATCAGATCACAGAGCGTATTGGAGCAGTGGTGTATAGACTTAAATTACCTGAGGAAGCCAAAATTCACCATGTCTTCCACATGCCATGTCTGAAGCCCAAGCTGGGAGAACACGAGTCACCCTAGATCCAACTGCCCAACACCACTGAGGATGGAGTTATTCAGGCTCAACCACAAGCCATCCTCGATCGCAGGATCGTGATGCGTCACCGACATCCCTCTACTGAAGTACTAGTACATTGGAATAATTTACCACTTGAAGACACCACATGGGAACCATATGAGGAGCTGAAGACCCGGTTCCCTGAGTTCATGGAATCCCAGCCTTGAGGACAAGGCTGATTTGAAAAGGGCGGGTCTGTTACAACTCTAGCTAGGAGAATCCAAATTGAGAGGGACATTCATGTAAAACCTACCTAAGCCGACCCCTATTAAAAAGATGAAGAGGCCGACTAGAGTTAGGAGGTTTTTTCTTAGAGAAGAATTAGGAGTTGTAAGGGAATAAGAGTCTTGAGTAGGAGTCCTATTAGGAGTTGGATAGAAATAAGAGTCTTAAGTAGGAGTCCTATTAGGAGTTAGGGTTTAGAAGCCCTATAAATAGTCATGTATTCCTTCTCTTTTCTTAAGCAATAGATGAATCTTTTCTACAGCCTTTGAGCAGCGACTTGGAGGGAGGAACCCCTATAGAGTTCCAAGGAGGCCGATCCCCTAAAGAGATCAACCCCAAGTTTAGAATCTACAAGGGTTCTAATAGGTTCACACCTCCTGAATGAAAATTAAATTCGAGAGGGGCATGATAGCAACCGTGGCTGCGGTAGTGGCGTGGTAGCGCCAAATGTTGAATCTCAGATTTTGATGATGAAATCAATTGGTGAATTGTTTGACCTAATCTATATATTGAGATAAGTGTGTAGGATTAACTATGATACTAGTCAGGCATAAAGTAGATGATGGGCCGGAGTCGAAGATTCAGACGATATACCGGAAGTGTGTCGAGAGCTCACTGAGAGTTCATCGGAAGATCACCGGAGACTTGTCGGAAGATCACCGAGAGCTCATCGAAAGATTGCCAAGAGTTCATCGGGAGATCGCCAAGAGTTCATCGGGAGATCGCCAAGAGCTCGCCGGAAGTTTCGCCGATAAGTTCGCCGAAAGACAAATCGATATATCCGACTAATTGCTTGCCTTAATCGTAGTTAGAATATTAGTTGAGTTAGGATCAAGAGGTAATCCCACTAACTTGATCAAGGGCCAATAGGGCCCTTAACAAGGCTGAATTGGGCTGGATTGAATAACCCATTCAGCACCTGAAATCACGACCGACGGTGGCATCGCTTGGCAGACCCGGTCTCCCGGTGTTCTAGCTGATGGTACCACTGGCTGTTAATGCTACCAGCGGTGGTACTGCCCTTGTCAAGCGATCGTACCACTCAGACTGGGCAATGGTATCGCCTAGTGTTAGGTGTCAAGTGGTGGTACCGCTAGTACCCCGAAAAATCGGGATGAGACAATCTTTAGCTCCAATTTTAAAGTCATTAGAGCCTATAAATACCCCACCCTTTTCTGCATGAAAGGGCATGAAAGTTTTGGTATAATCTTGAATCTTGGAAGAGTTAAAGTGTTGTACAAGTGCTAGAGTCCTCCTCCTCCCTTTCTAAGTATTGAGATCATTCAAGAGAGGTGTGAGACTTGTAAGGGTTATCTCCTAAACCCATGAAAAGGAGAAAGCACTATAAAGAAGTGGTTGGTCTTCGCCTATTGAAGGAAGACTATTAGTAGATGCCGGTGACCTCGACGGAGGAGGAATTGGAAGTGGATGTAGGTCACAATGATTGAACCACTCTAAATTCTAGTTTGTTTTTCTATTTGTGAAATTTATATTACTGTAAACTTCCTTAACCTTCTCTTTGCACTCTTATGAAAGCTTTCATGTTCAATTTTTTTTCAAAATGGATTGAATCTAAACGATTATTTTTCGCAATCAATGCTTTTTTCGCTGCACTAATTCAACCCCCCCCCCCCCTCTTAGTGCTGCTCTTAATCCTAACAATTGGTATCAAAGCTCGGTCAGTCTCGTTTTGTTTAAAACCTATGAGAGATGGCATTTGCTAGCAACCAAGATGGTCACTCAATTACATGTACACCCATGTTCAGTATATCGGATTACATATATTCGAATACTAGAATGAGTATTTTTTTTATTTCTATGGATTTTGAGCTATAAAACATTGTCAAAAATGGTTTTCAAAAGTCTTCTCTTCTAATAAACGATTGGAATGAGTTGGAGAAGAAGACTTTTGCTTTAAACGCCAAGGCTATGAATGCCTTGTTTTGTGCTTTAGATAAAAACAAGTTCAATCGAGTGTCTATTCATGAAACAATTTTTGATATTTGGCACACACTCGAAGATACTCATGAAGGCACTTGTAGAGTAAAGGTACTGAAAATTAATCTTTTAGTCCATACTTATGAGTTGTTTCAGATAAAACCAAGTGAGACCATTGGAGACATATACACCCGATTTACGGATATCGTCAATGGTCTAAAAGGACTTAGTAAAAGTTTCTCGGATTCTGAACTTGTTTATAAAATTTTAAGATCTCTTCTAAAGAGTTGGGACCATAAAGTAATGGTCATTCAAGGGGCTAAGGACTTAAATAACTTTCCTCTCGAAGAACTAATCATATCACTAATGACCTATGAAATGACTTGTAATACTTATAAAGAGCTTGAGAACAACCTTCCAAAGAATAGGAAGGATATGACACTAAGAACTCAAGAAGACCACTTGAAAAAAATTTTAAGTGATGAGGATTATGATGATGACTTCACTCTTGACAAGAAAGTTCAAAAAATTCATAAAAAGGAACAAATTTAAAAATGACTCTAAAAATAAATTTGAACCCAAGAAAGAATAAGTTATATGCTATGAATGCAAGAAGTAGGGACATTTCAAAAGCAAATGTCCTCAAGCAAAGAAGAAGAAACCAAAGAAGAAGAAGACTCATCCGAAGAAGAGGAGCTAACAAACACTGAGCAAGTTGCTCACTATGCACTAATGGCTACTAGAGATGAGGTAAGCAATTCATTAGAAGCAAATTTATCTTTTGATGAGTTTTTAAGTACTTTTTATGATTTATTTGATGAATGTAAATTAGTTAGTAACAAATATAAAGTGTTAAAAAAGGTGCATGCTTCTCTTTTTAGCTCCTTGCACAAAATGTCCTGAATTAGAAATGCTTAAAAAGGAAAACTTGCTACTCAAAGAAACCTTAGAAATGTTTGAGGTTGGTAGCAAGTCCTTGAACATGATCCTTGCCAATAAGAGTCATGTTTATAGAAAAGGTGGAATTGGATTTGTGAGTAGCTCTCACCAAAGTCCAACCACCTTTGTTAAAGGTCTTACCTTGCATGTATCACCCCACATCAAATGTAACTTTGGTTGCAAACTGATAAGACCCTAAAGTCTTATCGTCGCTCTGATACCAATTGATAAGACCCTAAGGTCTTATCATGGAAGAAAGGGGAGAAAAGCGAATGATAATAATCGCTTCGAGGGGATCAACCTCCTTGATCGCTTCGAGGGGATCGGCCCTCCTTGATCACTTCGAGGGGATCGGCCTCCTAGGGTTTATTCATAAAATGGAATAACATTTGATTGATTGATTCTAAAAAGAAAGGATTACATTACTATTTATAGAGTTCCACCCAGAATCCACTTGGACTTGGACTCTAATAATAAATAAATATTAAATAAACCTCTACCTGACTCTAACTGAACCAAAATGACTCAATAAATAATTGAACTAAATGGACTCAATAAACATTATTCAAAAGCTCAGAAAAAGGGTCCTAATAGTTCCTCCCTCTTCAAATCAGTCTTGTCCTCAAGGTTGAGTAGCATCAATCTCGGGGAGCTTCTCTTTCAGCACTTCAATCATAGGCTATCTATAATACATCATAACCCATTGATCAAGTAAGTATGGTCTCCACTTTTTGATAGTGTAAGCAATAGGTCGATCTTTCAATGTAGTAATTGCTGCAAGAAACTCCTGGCCTTTGCTATCACAAGTTAAAATCCGTCCATCAGTAATCTTTAATTCGAATCTATCACAGCCTTCAATGTGGTAAGCTAATCGGGCTATAACTTTCCTGTCTATAAAATTATTAGTGCTACATGTATCAATCAACATAGTGATAGGCCGATACTTCAAAGTTCCTTTGATTTTTATAGTTTGTGTGTTAGCATAGCCAGCCAATGCATGCATTGTATGTGTGATGGCTTTAATATCTTCATCAGTTTCCACACCTTCATAATCGGAGTCCAACTCTTCTGCTTTCGGTTCCTCTCCAATTGGCTAAATCATCATATGTTGCCCTTGTTTACATTGGTGCTCCATACTCCACTTTTCATCATAGCACAAACCCTTTGCTGATCTTTTCTTGAGTTCTTCTTGGGTTAGTCTTCAGGTGTCAAGGCTTTGGTTGAGAATAGATGGGGTGGGTGGCTTACTGATAATCTGGTTGTTGTCACTTTTGTTTCTATGATTTTCCCTATTGATTTTTTTCTCATATAGATGTGCGAATGAGATCGCAGCTATCATAGTACGGGGTTTACGAGCCTTAACTTCACATCGGATCTCTGGAATAAGCCCTTCAATAAATGTATCCCGAAGTTATCGTTCCGACCAATCTCTAGCTTGATTTGATAATCTTTCAAACCTACTCTGATATTCCAATACTGTAGAAATCTGACAAATTTTGGTGAGCTATCCATCCACCTTCATGTATGAGTAGATTGTGTCATAATCTTGGGGCCGTTTTCTAGTATTTCCAAATCTGTGCAACATAGAACTTGAGCTCCCACCTTGTTGAAATTTACTAAGGCTCCCTAGAAAGTCCTTTTTGAAATCATTAAGTATTTCTTGTAACCGATTCTCAATTCTAATTTCCAATGCTTCCATTTGTGCTTTTACTGAATTATCAGTGGCCATTTTGTAAGACTGCATATCTGTAATCTCAACTCCTATTTCTAATGTCAAGACTAAGGCATAAATCACTGCCCTACTCGATGCTGTTGATGTGATGCAATCGGTGGTAGCACTATTGGAATGAAGGGTTGCTATGAGGATGCAAGGATGTAGCTGCGTTCGCTGAGTGGGAGGCAACGATGCTTGCTATGGTCACTGCGTGGAGGGATCGCTACTGTTCAGGGCTAGGAGGCAGCGATGGTGGTGCGGCTGGGGGCAGCATCGCTAAGGGCCTATCGCTGCAGTTGTTGCAACGGTGCAGATGGAAGGTAGCGTTGCTCTGTCTCTACCTCACTATGGAAGGAGGCGTTGGTGACACAGAGGGATCGTGTGCGGTTGAGGATGCGACGGTGCCGTTGAAGCGGTCGAGGTTGAGAAGAGGAGTAGGTGCGTGCATTGCCGAGGTTGAAGCCGCACAAGAGCTTGCTACATGTGCTATTGGAGGGCGGCTACAATGGCATTGGTGAGGTTGAGGCTGTAGTGGAAAATAGGAATTGATGGTGGCAGGCTGGGCGACGAGCAGCGTCGTCGCTAGCTGGGCAGCAGCGACGACGGTGGTGGCAACCAGCGTTAGCAGTAGCAAGAGGATTACCCTATTTCGGTCACCAAGGGGGCAGAGCAAGGGGGAGTAGCGGCAATCGTTCTCGCCTGAGCTAGGGGTAGCGGCGATTGGGAGGCGAGCGGCGATCACCGCACGATGGCTGGCAGCAGTGGTTGGTCGGTTGGAAGGCAATGATGCTCAAGGCATGGCTATGATCGACGAGGGGCTGCGGCAACAGAGGAAGCTTTGTTTCTACAACCTCTGCAAGGAGGGGCTGTGGCAACCGGTGGCTACAACTACGGTGCCGAAGGTCCTTCTCTCTCGAGTAAGAGGGGACGCGAGGAGGAGAGGTCGCTGGCCGGGTGATCGAGCGACGGCGAGGCGGCTGGGAAAAGTGGTGGTGACGCGACTGGGAATAAGGGCAATCCGTGAGTTGCCCAATTTCGTTCGCCGCGAGGAGGGTGACAACCGGCGGCTGCGGCTGCAACCCAAGGGGAGGCAAGGGTCGATGGAGAGGTAGTGGTGGTGGCACGGTTGGGAGCAGTGTCACCAATGATCGTCGAGGAGGAGAGGTCGAGCGGCTATGCTGTGACTCAAGGGGAGGCATGCTAGACATAGGTGCCCAGCAAGCCAATCACGTGAGTGATGGCACGTGTGACTTAATATAAAATATTTTTGCTTATTATATTTTGGCATATATCACTTTATAACTATTGCATAAATGCATACATATATTGTGATGTCCTTGGATTTGTGCAATGTGAATCGGATCGTGATGAGATCACGGTAGTGAGATTGATTCACCTTTAAACACATATCCTAAATAATCCCGGTCATAGGTTACTCGAGAGGGATATCGTGATAACCGGATAGACTGGTGTGCTATATACCCGTCCATATGATAGATGCAGCTGGTTTCACAACTGCTTGTGTAGGAACACTAGGGATACAGTACAAGTGCTCATTGGAGAATGAATTCACTGATTGATCCGCTTATGGAATGCTGGATGGTTGATGATGCTTTATTGTCAGACAGCGATTCCGTAGTCCTAGTGGTGTATCTGGTCGTTAGACTTGAGACACCAAGGATGTCTTGTATGAGTGCTCCACTCTTTGATACCAGACTTATAGGTTTGATTGTATCAGATCTTGTATAGCTGGTCATTGGGAGTGGTAGTCGACCTTACGAGGGCTATTGAGTGTCGATAGAGGATCATCCACTCTCGGCGTCATGAGAGGAATATCCCATGTGTTCTTGCTTAGACAAATCCCTGGCCTGGGTCATTCGGGTTGAGAGAGAAAGAGTTCTCCGGGAGAATCCGATTAGAGTGAGACTCGAGAAGAAACCGTGTGGGTCTGACAACACCATGCTCGATATACGGTCTCTGGTATATTAGATGGATGAGGGACTATAGGTACACGGTAACTAAGGACAGATGGGTCCAATGGATTGGATTCCCCTGTATCGTCTAGGGACTACGGCGTAGTGGCCTAGTACGTCCGTAGTCGATGAGTCGAGTGAATTATTACAGAGATAATAATTCACTGAGTTAGAAGGAGTTCTGACAGGTATGACTCACGGCCAGCTCGATATTGGGCCTAGAGGGTCACACACATATGGTAGGCATTGCTATGAATAGAGGTTCGGATATGAGATATCCGACGGAGCCCTTGTCTTATTGGATGCAGATCCAATACCCATTAGGGTAGGACCCATTAGGGTTTGACAAGGGACTTCTATAAATAGGAGGGATTCAGAGCCCCATGGGCTAGAGAGCTTTTGTTTGCCTTTTCCTATTCTCCTCTCCATCTCCACCTCAGAGTAGGTCTGGAGTTTTGAGGAGCGTCGTCGCAACCCTGCTGTGTGGATCACCGCTAGAGAGGAGGATGCTTGACCTCCTTCACCCTCTCCTAAGGATCTGCAAGGAAATAGGGATATATAATCTCCCTAGGTAACACAATCTACTCTATACGCAGTTTCATGTTTCGCGGATTTTTGCGTACCAATCTTCGCACGACAACGAACATCTCTTTGGTAATCGGGGATTTTGTTTTTCTTGTTCTTCCGCTACGCATATGATGTTGCCCCCAAGGATTTCCATACAAGGCGGGCGGTGGTGGAGAAGGAGGCAGTGGTGGTGGCTCGTGTGGGAGGTGATGGCGGCGGTGGCCTCTGGCCAGGGAGCGGCGTGATGGTGGGTGCTGTGTGGAGAGCAGCGGTGGTAGGTGGGCTGGTCGGAAGCACAGGATGCAGGGGTGGCTGCGACTTCTTCTTCCTCTCTGGTGTCTTCTTTACTTTTTTTCTTCTTTTTTTTTAATGAGATGGGAGCAGTGAGGAGGTCGAGCGGTGATCGACCAGTGGTCGAAGGTCGCTGGCCGGGGAGAAGCAACGACGATGGTCGAGCTACCGGGGAAATAGCTGCGGCGGTGGAGAATGATGTTGAATCTCGTATTTTGATGATGAAACCAATTGATAATTGTGTTTATGCTTTAATCTACATTTTGAGTGACGTTGGATGCTTCGATCAAAATGAGACAATTAAAGCAGGAAAAATCAAGTTGTGCTGGAGTAACATGTCAAAAGATTGGACATCGGACCGATGGATCGGTCGACGTATCGACAGAAGGCATCGGCCGTGGACTTGGGCATCGGGCCAAGAAGAGCGGGTATTATGCCAAGGATATCGGAGTTACGGAGTCAACTAGCCGATTGGGCAATAGGTCGCACGAGAGGACGATGCACCGAAGAATCGAACGAAGCGTTGAGGGACCAATGACATGCCGGACAACTTAGTTAATTGCTTAGGATTAATTGTCTCGATCAAAGTTTTGTTTTAAGTGTGCAGGATTAACTACGATGAAAGAAAGACATATAGCAGGAGTTGCGCTGGAGTCAAGACTATGATCACGTTGCGAGTTCGAGAGCTCGATGGAAGTCTGGACGTTCGTCGGAGGTTTTGCGGGGACAAATCTGAGAAGTCCAGGAGCTTACTAAAAGAAGCTTGTCAGAACTGGCCAAGTGGACCATCACAAGTCCAGGAGTTTGCCAGAAGTCCGTCGGAGCATTGCTGGAGGTTCGTCGGATGTTCGTCGGAAGTTCGCCGGAAGCTCGCCGGAAGCTCGCCAGAAGAAGCGATTGACGCACCGGAGTAAGCTGTAGTAAATGTCTTAAGAATTGTCATAGTTTGCATGTAGATTAAGTTAGGAATGGGAGGTGATCCCATTAACTTAATCTTGGGGCAATTGGGCCCTTGAAAGACCCAAATTGGGCCGAAAGAATCAGCCCATTCGGACCCAGATCATTTGGCCAGAGGTGCCACCGCTTGGGTCAGCGATGGCACCGCCCAGGGCTCAGTCTCCAAGCTCTGGCTGGGCGGTGCAACCGCCTCTAATAGAGGTGCAACCGCCTAAGCTCGTTCTCCGAGCTTTGGCTGGGCGGTGCAACTACTCCAATAAGGCAGTGGCACTGCCTGAGCTTGATCTTCGAGCTCTGGCAGGAGGTGCAACCACCCTTGACAAGCGGTGGCACCGCCTAGAGGCTCAGTCTCCGAGCTCTGCCAGGCGGTGCAACCACTAGACCCCGGAATTTCGGGAGATGATAGTTTTGATCTTGGAATTCAAATTGGTTTGGAGCCTATAAAAACCCCTCTCATCCTTGGTTAATTCACACAAGCACAGAGAGCAAAAAAGGAAAGAAAATCTATAGAAATCAGTTCAGAAATCCCTCCTCTAGCTTAAGTGTTAGAATTATGTTTAAGAGAGGAGAGTGAGTGCTTGTAAGGGTTGTCTCCTAAACCCGATAAAAGGAGAAGAGGGGTGAAAGAAGGAGGTTGATCTTCACCTAGTAAAGGAAGATCGTTAGTGGATGCCGGTGGCCTCGACGGAAGTGGAATCGGAGGAGTGGATGTAGGTCACGATTGATCGAAGCACTATAAACTCTGGTCTTCTCTAGTTTGCATTTTGTTTTCTGCTATTACCTTACTGCAAACCCCTTCAATAGCATACTGCCTTCAATACATTTACATATTCTTTCAAGCTAAGTTTCCGAAATCGGTTTTACGTCGGAAACAGTTTTTTATCGTACGAGAGATTTGACGAAGTTGACATTTTTATTCGCTGTACTAATTCACGCCCCTCTTAGTGCTCTTGATCCTAACAATTGGTATCAGAGCCCGGTATTTCTCATTTCGGATTTACATCCGAGAGAAATGGCTCTTCATGGCTTTAAAGAGGGTTTTTTGGTTGTTCGTCCACTGTTGTTTAACGGATTGGACTACACTTATTGGAAAACTCGAATGAGAGTTTTCTTGATTTCTATAAATTTGGATTTGTGGAATATTATTGAAAACGGTTTTCAACTTCCCTCTAAACCGATGAACGAATGGTCGGATTTGGAGAAGAAGTACTTTTCTTTAAACGCAAAGGCTATGAATGCCTTAATTTGCGCTTTTGACAAAAATGAGTTCAATCGGGTTTCTTTGTACGAAATGACTTTTGACATATGGCACACTCTTGAAATCACACACGAAGGCACTTCTAGAGTTAAAGATTCGAAAATCAACTTTTTGATGCATGATTTCGAGCTTTTTCCTCAAATGAAGCCAAGCGAAATCATTGGTGACATGTACACCCGTTTTATGGATGTCGTAAGTGGTTTAAGAGCTCTTGGCAAATGTTTTTCAGATTTTGAACTTGTAAACAAGATTTTGCGTTCTCTTTCTAAGAAGTGGGATTCAAAATTAACTACAATACAAGAAGCTAAAAACCTAAACAACTTACCACTTGAAGAACTAATTGGTTCGTTAATGACATATGAAATGGTGCACAATGTACATGATGAACAAAACAACCTTCCAAAGAATAGGAAGGATTTCGAATCCTGGACAAATGAATACCACTTGAGCGATGACTCAAGTGATGAGGACAATGATGAACTTGAACTTCAAATACTAAATCTTAATAAGTTTATTAAAGAAAAATTTAAAATAAACAATGAACTTGAACGGGGGAAGAGGCCAAAGAAGAAGAACACAAAGTGGGATGAATCGAGCTCCTTCAAAGATGAGGAGAAAATCAAGAAAGGCGAGGTGGCAAACTATGCCTTAACCGCTTTCAATGAAAAGGTAATCGAAATCTCCCTGATTTATTTTGAAATTACTTGATGCTTTCATGATGTATTTTTTTTTTAGTTTAAAATTAATTTTCTTAAAAATTACATGTTTAAATATAAAAATACAAAAATTATGATCATGCTAGTAATTTCGAAAATGATAATATTACATATTTTATGATAAACAAATAAAATGATTTTGATTGAAAATATGAAATCATGGTTAAGAAGTAATAATATGTATCATGTTTGATTAACATTGTTGAATAAAATCATGTTTGATTTGAAGTAATGCATAATGATGTAATGAAAATATTAAATATTTTTGATATAATGATTGACAATTTTATGCATGAGATTTTAAGTTATACATGATGATAAGCATGGGTTATTTTCATGAGTGTATTTGAAAAATATATAGCAAAACCATGTCCGAATGCATGAAAGTGTTAAATTTCATTTTCGGATTTTCTTGACCATAACAATTAATTTTTTAGAATCTATTGATCTTGATGATTTTATGAGAAAATTCATTTTTCAATCCTAAACGTTGATGCATATTTTTATTTAACATAAATAAAAAAACATGCTAACATGAAACCAAATACTTAAAAAAGGGGAAAATATATTATGAAATCAAAAATCTACCTATGTTATGAATTTTGTGAACCATAAAAATGATTTTTATGATTTAAATTTGAAATGTGTTTTATCAAAATCATGATATTGATTTCTTGGAATAACATGAGATTACCTTTGATGATCATTTTGATTCATGAAATTTTAGATTCATGACTTGGTCTTAAATTTGTTTATGAGATGGTTGAAATCTTTGTACCTTTGAATTCTTTCCTTCTCCTTTCAATTTTTGAATTTATGCATGTTATATGTTGAAGATTTGAAACCATGTTTTGGTATCACGCATATCTAAGAAATGTTGATGTGACAAATTGAATGAGTTGAAAATGAATGATGATTTTTCTCTTGAATATAACTTGTGATATTTTTTACATAAATCATCATTTTGATTTCTCGACATTCGATACATGAGATTTTATTATAAATCAAAATATCTCATTAATTGATCTTCTACGATTTTACTTGATATTCTCTTAAGAGGAGATTTTCTAAATGAATCGTGATTTTTTCTTGTGAGTTCTTGGAGTTATTACTTGATTTTCTTTTAAAACAAGATCTCTTCTTTGTACTCCTATGATTTTTCTTGATATTTTATTTAAAGAAGATATTTACTATATGAATCATGTCTTTTGATATTCAAATGATTTTATCCTTCATGACATGATTTCTTTGTGTTTATGGCTTGCATGGCTTGAAATGTTTTGGTATGATGCAAGCAATGATGAAATATTCATGAAGGTAAAATGATGTATGCAATACTTATGATAATGATATACATGATGTATTTCAAATGATGTGTATTATGAATGCTTTAAATGATGAATATTTGGTATCATGATCAACATGTTAATAAATGCTTAAAAATTTTAATATTTCAGTATCATATATAATATGCCCATTAATGATGATTTATTTATTTTTTTGGTATCGGGCATGAAAAATAAGGTTTTTGAAATTGTGTATATTTTAATTTGAATATATAATGATGCACAAATAAGATTGATACTTACCTTTGTCATAATATGAAAATTGATATAAGGGTCTTCCCATGTTTTTGACAATGACAAAAAGGGAGCAAGAATTTCTAGCGTGGACATCATGAAAAGAGGCAAACTAGCTAGCTTGCACAATTCAAGATGAAAGCAAAAATTGCACTTCTCAAAAGAGAGGATGCAAATGTAACATTTGCCAAATTGTTTGCTTGCCTCATGTAAAACATTATCTCTTGCTAGTTTGGCATTTTGCTAGCTTGCACTTTGCAAAGAAAGCAAAAATGACACTTCTCAAAAGAGAAGAAAGAGCTTGTTATCTTGAACATCACAAGCTTGCCTATCTTAAGAAACAAAAATTGCAAAAGTACTATCTTGCCTATCTCAAGAAGCAAAACTTGCAACTTGCACATTGCAATAGGAAGTAAGAATCATGAGCTTACACAAGAAATCTATCTCAAAATTGCAAAATTGCTATCTCAAAATCTATCTCAAAATTGCAAGTTATCATTGCAAAATTGCTAGCTTATAGTCTAAAGAGAAGCAAAAAGTTACTATCTCAAAAGAAGCAAATGTGCTATCTTGCCTATCTCAAGAGGCAAATATGCTAACTTGCACATCTAGCAAAACTTGACAAATTTGCATATTTCAAGAAGCAAGAGTTGCTTTCTTGAACATCTCAAAACTGCTAACTTGCTTCTAAAATATTATAAAATTTGCTAGCTTGATGTTGTGGAACTTGCTATCTTACTACCATGCATATCTATGATGATAGCAAAATTGCATGATGATACTATGTTTTTCATGCAATAAGTTGAACCTATATAACAAACACTTGATTGTGGTACTTCTCCTTTTTGTTGATGATAAAGGGGGAGAAGTATGATGTTATGCATAAGTTTATGCATAAGTTTATGATGACGTATTGCAAGTATTCATGATGAATATTGCAATGACTTGAATTCAGGTTGAATTCAAGATTCTATTAATATGGCATATTGATAGGAGAGTTTGTTTAAACTCCGGGAGTTAAGTTTAACTCCGTCATCAATTGGTTGTCATCATCAAAAAGGAGGAGATTGTTGAATCTCGTATTTTGATGATGAAACCAATTGATAATTGTGTTTATGTTTTAATCTGTGTTTTGAGTGACACAGGATGCTTCGATCAGGATGACACAGGATGTTTTGAGGAACATGTCAAAAGATTGAACGTTTGGCCGATGGATTGGTCGACGTATCGATAGAAGGCTTCGGCCGTGGACTTGGGCATCGGGCCAAGAAGAGTGGGTATTGCGCCAAGGATATTGGAGTTGTAGAGTCAACTAGCTGATTGGGCAATAGGTCGGAGGAGAGGATGATGCACCGAAGAATCGGACGAAGCGTCGAGGGACCAATGACATACCAGACAACTTAGTTAATTGCTTAGGATTAATTATCTCGATCGAAGTTTTATTTGAAGTGTGCAAGATTAACTACGATGAAAGAAAGACATGCAGCAGGAGTTACGCCGGAGTCAAGACTATCATCATGTTGGGAGTTTGAGAGCTCGACGGAAGTCCGGACGGTTGTCGGAGGTTTTGCGGGAACAAATCCGAGAAGTCCAGGAGCTTGCCAAAAGAAGCTCGTCGGAACTCGCCAAGTGGATTGTCGCAAGTCCAGGAGTTTGTCGGAAGTCCATCAGAGCATCACCGGAGGTTCGTCGGATGTTCGTCGGAAGCTCGCCGGAAGAAGCGATTGACGCACCGGAGTAAGCTGTAGTAAATGTCTTAAGAATTATCGTAGTTAGCATGTAGATTAAGTTAGGAATGGGAGGTGATCCCATTAACTTAATCTTGGGGCAATTGGGCCCTTGAAAGACCCAAATTGGGCCGAATGGATCAGCCCATTCAGACCCAGATCACTTGGCCAGACGTGGCACCGCTTGGGTCGGCGGTGGCACCGCACAGGGCTCAGTCTCTGAGCTCTGGCTGAGTTGTGCAATCGCCTCTGACAAAGGTCCAACTGCCTAAGCTCGGTCTCCAAGATATGGCTGGGCGGTGTCACCGCCTAAGCTCGGTCTTTGAGCTTTGGTAGGAGGTGCATCCGCCCATGACAAGCGATGGCACCGCCCAGAGGCTCTGTCTCCGAGGTCTGCCAGGCGGTGCAACCGTCAGATCCCGGAATTCTAGAAGATGACAGTTTTGAGCTCAGAATTCAAACTGGTTTGGGCCTATAAATACTCCTCTCATCCCTATTTAATTCACACAAGCACAGAGAGCAAAAAAGGATAGAAAAGCTGTAGAAATCAGTTGAGAAATCCCTCCTCTAGCTTAAGTGTTACAATATTGTTTAAGAGAGGAGAGTGAGTGCTTGTAAGGGTTGTCTCCTAAACCTGGTAAAATGAGAAGAGGGGTGTAAGAAGGAGGTTGATCTTCGCCTTGTAAAGGAAGATCGTTAGTAGATGTCGGTGGCCTCGATGGAAGAGGAATCGGAGGAGTGGATGTAGGTCACGATTGACCGAACAACTATAAACTCCCATCTTCTCTGGTTTGCATTTTGTTTCCTGCTATTACCTTACTACAAACCCCTTCAATAGCTTACTGCCTTCAATACATTTACATATGCTTTCAAGCTAAGTTTCCAAAATCGGTTTTACGTCGGAAACTATTTTTTATCATATGAGAGATTTGACGAAGTTGACATTTTTATTTACTGCACTAATTCAACCCGCCCCCCCTCTTAGTGCTCTTGATCCTAACAAAAGAGTTGCCTTGTAGTGGTGGTGGGGAAGAAGGGAAGCAAGGCTGCGTTGGGCTGTGCCAAGGATCATTGCTCTGATACCAAATAATAAGATCTAAATTCTTATCGTCGCTCTGATACCAATTGATAAGACCCTAAGGTCTTATCGTGGAAGAAAGGGGTGAAAAATGAATGATAATGATCGCTTCGAGGGGATCGGCCTCCTTGATTGCTTCGAGGGGTCGGCCCTCCTTGATCACTTCGAGGGGATCGGCCTCCTACGGTTTGTCCATAGAGTGGAATAACATTTCATTCATTGATTGATTGATTCCGAAAAGAAAGGGTTGCATCACTATTTATAGAGTTCCACCTAGAGTCCACTTGGACTTGGACTCTAATAATAAATAAATATTAAATAAACTTTTACCTGACTCTAACTGAACCAAAACGACTCAATAAAAAACTGAACTAAACAGACTCAATAAATATTATTCAAAAGCTTAGAAAAAGGGTCCTAACACAAACTTGGACATGTTGTTTATAAATGTCTACTTAAGAGATATAGTCCACACAAATTGATTTGGGTTCCTAAAGGAACAATAAAGAACTCTATGCAAAACGATAAGTTGAGTAGATTGATTTTTAATGTACCCAAGGTTAAATGGCTACCTAAAAATCACCCTCTTTTGTAGAAATGTTTATTATCACAAGCTAGGAGTAAGAGATAGTACCTTGATAGTGGATGCTCAAGGCACATGACCGGAGATCCATCTGAATTCTCTAAGCTCACTAGCCTAAATGAAAGATGTCACCTTCGGAGACAACAACAAAGGTAAAATCATTGGCAAAGGAACCATAGGTAACAAATCTAGTTTTTTGATTGAAGATGTGCTGTTGGTTGATGGCTTAAAACATAATATTTTGAGCATTAGTCAATTGTGTAATATAGGATATATAATTATATTTGAATACAATGCTTGCATTATTGAAAAACCACACCAAAACACATCTATGATTGCCCTAAACCAAAATAATGTAAACACTATCAATATTGATGATCTTTGTAATGAAATATGTTTTTTGGTTTTAAATGATATTGCTTGACTTTGGCATAGGAGATTAGGTCATACTAGCATGAAACTAATCTCTTAAATCTCATCCAAAGAACTTGTTAGAGATATTCCTAACATTAAGTTTATCAAAGACAATGTGTGTGATGTATGTCAACTAGGAAAACAAAAAAATGGTAGTTTCAAACCAAAGAACCGAATAAGCACCTCTAGTCATTACAATTGATGCATATGGACTTGTTCGGACTAATTGCTACATCAAGCCTAGGAGGTAGCAAATATGCCTTTGTCATCGTAGACGATTATAGTAGATACACTTGGACATACTTCTTAGCACACAAAAGCGATTGCTTTAGGTATTTTTTAAAGTTTTGTAAACTTGTTCAAAATGAAAAAGGCTTTATGATTTCATCAATTTGGAGTGATCACGGTAGCGAATTTCAAAATCGTGATTTCTAAATTTTTTGTAAATCTAATGGATACAACCATAATTTCTTTACTTCGAGAAATCCTCAACAAAATGGAGTAGTATAAAAAAATATAGAAATTTACAAGAAATGGTAAGAACCATGTTAAACGAACATAGCCTACCCAAATATTTTTGGGCCAAAGCCATAAATACGATATGCTATGTCATGAATAGGGTTCTGGTAAGACCATTACTTTCCAAAACTCCTTATGAGTTGTAGAACAACAAAAAATCCAACGTTTCGTATTTTAAAGTTTTCGATTGTAAATGTTTTATCTTAAATAAAAAAGATGCCTTAGGAAAGTTTGATGCAAAATCCGATGAAGGAATTTTTCTTGGCTATTCTTTTATTTCTTAAGCATTTCGTATTTTTAACAAAAGAACCTTGGTTATAGAAGAATCTATTCATGTTATCTTTAATGAAGTTTTCGAATTTAAGAAAAATGAGTTTGATGATGATATTAATTTTGATGCTTTGAATTTAAATGAACCCTCTCTTTTAACTAGTAACTTGGATATATCTTCTTACAAAACATCCTTACCCAAGGAATGGAAGTATGTAGATGCTTATCCTAAGGAGCTAATCATAAGAGATACATCAAAAGGGGTTCAAACTCATTCTTCTCTTAAAAATTTTTGTGTCAACGTCGCTTTTCTTTCTCAAATTGAACCTAAATACATTGACAAGGCCTTGAAAGATGATTCATAGGTTATCGCAATACAAGAAGAGTTGAACCAATTTGAAAGAAATGAGGTGTGGTAGCTTGTTCTAAGGCCAAATAAACATTTAGTTATTGGTACTAAATGGGTCTTTAGAAACAAGCAAAATGAATTTGGTATCATGGTTAGAAATAAGGCTAGATTAGTGGCCAAGGGTTTTAACCAAGAAAAAGGTATCGATTATGAAAAAACCTTCGCTCCTGTGGCACGATTAGAAGTCATAAGGATGCTCCTTGCCTATGCTAGTAGTAATAATTTTAAGTTGTTTCAAATGGATGTTAAAAGTGCTTTTCTTAATTGCTTTATTTCCGAAGAAGTTTATGTTGAACAACCTCTTGGATTTGAGAATTATAATTTCCTAAATCATGTGTTTAAATTGACTAAAGCTCTTTATGGATTGAAACAAGCCCCAAGGGCTTGGTTTGAGAGACTTAGCTCATTTCTTATCTAAAATAATTTCTCTAAAGGCAAGGTCGATACTACATTGTTTATCAAAAATTTTGAAAATAATTTTCTCATTGTTCAGATTTATGTTGATGATATTATTTTCAGTTCTTTGAATGAATCTCTTTGTGAATCTTTTGCTAAAACTATGAGCCTTGAATTTGAAATGAGTTTAATGGGTGAATTAACTTTCTTTTTAGACTTGAAAATCAAATAACTTAATGATGGCATTTTTATGAGTCAAACAAAATATATATTAGACTTGCTAAAATGATTTAATATAGATATTTCAAAGGCTATCAATACTCCTATGAGTACCTCCACTAAGTTAGACATTGACGATGGTGGAGAAAGCTTTGTTCAAAAAGCTTATAGGGGTATGATAGGTAGTTTACTATACCTCACCGCAACAAGAACAAACATTATGTTTAGCATAGGATTTTGTGCTAGGTTTCAATCTAACCTCAAGCAGTCTCATTTAAAAGTTGTCAAAACGATTTTTAAATACCTAAAACGAACTCCTAAACTAGGATTATGGTATCCAAAATCTAAAAATTTTGAATTGCTTGGTTATGTCAATGCTGATTTTACTGGCTGTCAAATAGATAGAAAAACCATATCCGGAACATGTCAATTTTTAGGACACGCACTTGTCTCTTGATCTTCTAAGAAACAAAACTCGGTTACATTATCCACAACCGAAGTAGAATATATTACAGCATGTGTATGCTATGCTCAAGTTATATAGATGAAAAACACTTTAGAGGATTATGAAATTCACCTAAAGAATATACCTATAAAGTGTGATAACACAAGTGCAATATGTTTAACAAAAAATCCTATTCAGCATTCTAGAAATAAATATATTGACATTAGGCATCACTTTATATGAGATCATGTTAATAATCATGATGTAATTTTAGAATTCATTGATACAAAACATCAATTGGCTGATATCTTTACAAAACCTTTAAATGAACAATTTGATTTCATTAGAAGGGAGTTAGGAATGCTAAATTGTCCGAATGCATGAGTTTATTGTATTTCTTTTCCAGACTATCCTTCTCTTAATGTATTTCATAAATGGGGCTTTCGTGAATCTATTTCATTTTTATCTTCCTTGGAATCAAGTTTACTTCATTCCTTTGCTCCATCACTTAATGATTTTTGATACACTTAATAATTTCATGGATTTCATTGATAAATACATTTCTCACAGGTTTAAGTCTTGTGAATTTTCAATGAGAAACGGTTTTGAATTATGAAGTTTTATTCGTGAATTTCTTTTTTCATGTGATACTCCTCTCCCATGAATTCTTTCTTATTCTTCTCATGAAAGATGAATTTTATAAGTTCCAATGAATATCTTGATCCTTGAAAGATGAATATTAGTGTGTGATGATTACTTGCAAGAATGACGATTTGATTTCATATGATATTTTGAATCAAAACATTTCACAAATTCGATTCTTAATGGATTCCCTCCTTACCTTCCTCTTCTTCATACATAGTTTTTATGACAAGGGGGAGAATCTATCCCTTTAATATTGATAACTTTTGATGTTAAGAACTTTTGAATGTTACCATGCAACGATGCAATATGGATTGGATAAATTAGTATGAAACTTGCTTGAATTATACCACACTTGCATTGTTGAATTGTTCTCCTTTTTGTTGATGACAAAGGGGGATAAATGATACCAAAATAAGGCAAAATTTATGACCAATTGGCATTGGCATTATAAATATATGCGATATATCTTATCGTAAATATGCTTATATCTTATCATAAATGTTTGAAATATGATTGGTATCGTCAAATACAAATACTTAAAAAATATCAAATGTTTACTTGAAATATACCGTAATGTGGCATAATTACTTATGTGGCATGATTACTTTTAAATGTTTCATTCCTAGTATCATGCTTGATTTCATATCAAATTGTTATGATGAGGTATCATGAGCTTAACTTGCTATTTACAATTGATACCATGATGAATTGTCATTCGTATCATCTTTCGAAATTTAAAAATGAATACATGGTATCATATTTTGAATCGGTGAATCATGATAAGTATCATGTTGTGCATGATTGAAAAATAACTTATCAGTATGATGCATGAATTCAAAAGCCTTGAATTAAAAAATGTCTTTTCTCAAAATATAGTACATAGATAGGGGGAGTTAAGGTTAACTCCTTCAACAATCAGTTGTCATTATCAAAAAGGGAGAAATTGCTGAATCTTGGATTTTGATTATAAAATCAATTGGTGAATTATTTAACCTAATCTATGTGTTGAGATAATTGTGTAAGATTAACTACGATAGTAGTAAGGCATAAAGCAGATGATGGGCTGGAGTCGAAGATTCGGACGATGTACCTAAAGTGTATCAGGAGCTCACCAAGAGTTCATCGGAAGTTCACCAAAGACTCATCAAAAGATCACTGAGAGCTCATCGGAAGATCGCCGAGAGTTCATTGGGAGTTTGTAGGAAGCTCGTTGGAACTTTCGCCGAGAAGTTCGCCGGAGGTTCGTTGAAAGAATAATCGACATACTGGACTAATTGCTTGCCTTAATCGTAGTTAGAACATTAGTTTAGTTAAGATCGGGAGGTAATCCTACTAACTCAGCCAGGGGCCAACTGGGCCTTTAAAAGGCTTAATTGGGCCAGATTGAATAGCCCATTCAGCACCTGAAATCACGGCCAGCGGTGGCACCGCTTGGCAGACCCGGTCTCCCAAGTGTTCTTGGTGGTGGTACCACCCAAACTAGGTGGTGGTACCATCGATAGTTAATATTGCTAGTGGTGGTACTACCCTTATCAAGCGGTGGTACAGCTAGAGCTCGATCTCCAAGCTCTGTCAGGCAGTGGTACTGCCCGTAATGGCGATGGTACCGCTAGTACCCCAGAAAACTAGGATGAGACACTTTTTGGCTCCAATTTTGATGCCATTGGAGCCTATAAATACCCCACCCTTTTCTGAATGAAAGGGCACCAAAGTATTGGCATAATCTTGAATCTTTGAAGTGTTAAAGTATTGTAAAAGTGCTAGAGTCCTCCTCCTCCCTTTCTAAGTATTGAGATCATTCAAGAGAGGTGTGAGAGTTATAAGGGTTATCTCCTAAACCCGTGAAAAGGAGAAAGCATTATAAAGAGGTGGTTAGTCTTCGCCTATTGAAGGAAGACCATTAGTGGACGCCGATGACCTCGACAGAGAAGGAATCAGAAGTGGATGTAGGTCACAATGACCGAACCACTCTAAATTCTGGTTTGCTTTTCTATTTATGCAATTTACATTACTACAAACTTCCGTAACCTTCTCTTTGCACTCTTACGAAAGCATTCAAGTTCAATTTATTTCCGAAAAGGATTGAATCGAAACGAATATTTTTCGGAATCAATGCTTTTTTCGCTCTTGATCCTAACAGCAGTTGCGGCAGCGGCGATGTCTGCAATATTTGCATTTGAGAAAGAAAAAGAAGAAATGAGAGAAGGGAGAAAGGAAGTAATGCAGTGAAAGGGGCTGTGGCGATGGCTGCGACTACGACTGTGGCTACGGCTATGGCTGCGACTATGGCAATGGCAGTTGAGGCTGGTAAAAAAAAGATAGGTGTAGAAAATGAAACAGGGAGAGGAGATGGAGGAAATGTAGAATAATTATTTGGGCTTACACCTTCTTCGGATCTTTGAATCAAAATATTCGAAAGGCAAGTATTTGGATCTTTCTATTGCAAGTGTTCTGATCCTTCCTATTTCATTTGTTTCAATCTTTTCTACTATAATTACATCTCTACTTTTGCCTTGAATATGAAAACTTTGAATTGTTCTAGCGTTGCAATTGATACATCTCTTGTTTAGACGTAATGATTTGAATCTGGAAAACTTTCGAGATTCTGACCCTACATAGATTTTCAATTTCGGTAAAACTAATTTGATTTGAATATAGGCTCGTTAAACTTTCTTTTGATAGCTTATTTATATTGAATCTTAGATTTTGATGATGAAACCAATTGATAAGTGTTTATGAATTGATCTACATTTTGAGTGACCCGGGATGCCTTGATGAGAATGAGACAATTAAAGCAGGAAGAATCATGTTGGGCTGGTGGAAGATTGGATATCTAGCCGGAGGATTCATGACGCATTGACAGAATACTTCGGGCCATAGATTTGGGCATCAAGCTAAGAAGAGCGAAAATTGAGCCAAGGATATCGGAGTTGCGGAGGTCAACTAGCCGATTGGGCAATAGGCCGCAAGAGAGGACAATGCATCGAAGAATCGAACAAAGTGTCGATGGACCACTGACATGCCGGACAACATGATTCTGTTGAATCTCGGATTTTGATGATAAAATCAATTGATGGGTTATTTTATCTAATCCATATTATTGAGTTAAGTGTGCAGGATTAACTATGATAACCAGAAAACACAAAGCAAGGATACCGGAGTCAAGTTCGATGGACGTTTAAAAGTCCGAAGAATCATCGGAGATGCTACCGGAACCAACCGAGAAGAAATCGGGAACCTGTCGGAATTTTTGGAAGTTCGCCGAAGAGATCGTCGGAGGTTCACAGAGATCACCGAGAAGGCTCGGCTACTCATTAAAGTCATCACAAGTTCGGGAGCTTGCTGAGAGTCCCTCGGAAGAAGTTCGTCAGAAAGCTCGCCGGAACAAGACTCGACGTTCGCGATTGAAAAATTGCTTAGGATGTGTTTTGTTATGTAGTTAACTTGTAATTAGGATTAGGATTAAGAGATAATCCTATATCCTGGTTAAGGGCCAACTGGGCCCAAAATTAGACTTGGTTTGGGCTAAGATTGAAGCCCAACCAGTCAACCGAAGAGTCTAGCGATGGCACTACCAGACTAGGCGGTTGCACCGCCCAGCACCCGAGAGCTGGGCGGTGGCACCGCCTAGTGCCCGAGAGCTGGGCGGTGGCACCACCCAGCACTGTCAGCGCCTGACACTGACAGGCGGTGGCACCGCCATTGACAAGCGCTGGCACCGCCAGCATCGGGAACTCCAAGAGAATTCAAATTTTGGAGCCCAAATTTGAATCCTCTTGAGGCCTATAAATACCCGTCAAATCTCAACTGAGATTACAACTTTTTGAGCAGTAATTGTTTGAGAGAAAGGCCCTAGAAAAGTCTTAGATAGTCTTGTTTTCAATTTGCTAGTGTTCACCTCCTTTCTTGTTGAAAATCTGTAAGAGAGTGAACCGCTTGTAAAAAGTTGTAAAAGGCGTATTCACCCTTCCCTTTCAAGAGATTTACTAGTGGAAGGTGGGAGCCTCATCAAAGAGGGGCCTCGCAAGTGGATGTAGGTCACTTGACCGAACCACTTTAAAAACGGCGTAATCTCTGGTTTGCATTTCATTACTGCTATTTACATTACTGCAAACCTTCTTACTTGCTTTATTTCATCATTACCTTTGCTGCACAACTTTGTGAATACGTTTTCAAGTTAAGCACTTCCGACTCTGATTTTTATCGTACGAAAGATTTGTCGAAATCAACATTTTAATCCGCTGCACTAATTCACCCCCCCCTCCCCCCTCTTAGTGCCGCTCCGATCCTAACAATTGGTATCAGAACAAGGCTCACTCTCATATTTGGTTTAATACCCAAGAGAGATGGCTTACTTCGGCATGCATGAGGGACACTCTATCACACGTCCACCTATGTTTAATGGGTCGGATTACACGTATTGGAAGACTCAGATGAGGATCTTCCTCATTTCTATGGATTTCGAGCTTTGGACTATTGTTGAAAACGGATTTCAAAAATCTTCTCTTCCGATGAGCGAATGGAATGAATCGGAGAAGAAGGTTTTTGCTTTAAATGCAAAGGTTATGAATGCCTTGTTTTGTGCACTAGACAAAAATGAATTTAATCATGTTTCAATTTGTGATTCGGCTTTTGATATTTGGAGAACTCTTGATGTCACTCATGAAGGCACTAGCCGAGTGAAAGAGTCCAAAATTAACATCCTTGTGCACTCTTACCAACTTTTTCGAATGAAACCAAGTGAGTCCATCGGAGACATGTACACCCGGTTTACGGATGTCATCAATAGACTCAAAGCTCTTGGTAAAGATTTTACTAACTTTGAACTAGTAACTAAAATCTTAAGATCCCTCTCTAAAAGTTGGGATCCAAAAGTTACGGCCATTTAAGAGGCCAAAGACCTTAAAACATTCCCTCTTGAAGAACTCAGTGGGTCTCTAATGACCTAGGAAATGACATGTCAAGCTCATGACGAGCTCGAGAACCCTCTTCCAAAGAACAGGAAGGATATGATGTTGGGAAATCAAGGGGGCGACATCATATGCGCAGCGGAAGAACAAGAAAACAAAAATCCCCGATTCCCAAAAAGATGTTCGTCGTCGTGCGAAGATTGGTGCACAAAAATCTGCAAAACATAAAACTGCGTATAGAGATTGTGTTACCTAGGGAGATCGTATATCCCTGTTTCCTTGCAGATCCTTAGGAGAGGGTGAAGGAGGTCAAGCGTCCTCCTCTCTAGCGGTGATCCACACAGCAGGGTTGCGACGACCCTCCTCAAAACTCCAGGCCTCTAAGGTGGAGAGGGAGAGGAGAATAGGAAAGGCAAGCAAAGACTCTAGCCTATGAGGCTGTGAATCACTCCTATTTATAGAGATCCCGTGTCAAACCCTAATGGGTCCTTCCCTAGTGGGTATTGGATCTGCATCCAATAAGACAAGGGCTCCGTCGGATATCTCATATCCAAACCTCTACTCATCATAATGCCTACCATATGTGTGTGTGACCCTCTAGGCCCAATATCGAGCTGGCCATGAGTCATACACATCCAGAAACTCCTTCTAACTTCGGTGAATTATTATCTCTGTAATAATTCACTTTCGACTCATCGACTTCTGGACGTGCTAGGCCACTACGCCAGTAGTCCCCGACGATCTGAGGGGGAATCCAATCCATTGGACCTGTCACGTCCTTAGTTACCATGTACCTATAGTCCCTCATCCATCTAATATCCCGGAGACCGATATATCGAGCATGGTGTTGTCGGACACATCACGGTTTCTACTCGAGTCTCGCTCTAATCGGATTCTCCCGGAGAACTCTTTCTCTCTCAACCCGAATGACCCTAGCCAGGGATTTGTCTGAGCAAGAACACATGGGATATTCCTCTCATGACGCCGAGAGTGAATGATCCTCTATCGACACTCAATAGCCCTCGTAAGGTCGACTACCACTCCCAATGAACAGTTGTACTAGATCTGGGACAGCCAAACCTATAAGTCTGGTATCAAAGAGTGGAGCACTCATACAGGACATCCTTGTTGTCTCAAGTCTAAGGACCAGATACACCACTAGGACTACGGAATCGTTGTCTGACAATAAGGCATCATCAACCATCCAGCATTCCGTAAGCGGATCAATCAGTGAACTCATTCTCCAATGAGCACCTGTATTGTATCCCTAGTGTCCCTACACAAGCATCTATGAGACCAACTACATCCATCATATGGACGGGTATACACCACACCAGTCTGTCCAGTTATCACGATATCCCTCTCGAGTAACCTATGACCGGGATTATTTAGGATATGTGTTTAAAGGTGAATCGATCTCATTATCGTGATCTCATCACGATCCGATTCCCATTGCACAAATCCAAGGACATTACAATATATATATGCATTTATGTAATTGTTATAAAGTGATATACGCCAAAATATAATAAGCAAAAAGATTCTGTATCAAGTCACACGTGCCATCACACACGTGATTGGCTTGCTAGGCACCTATGACTAGCAATCTCCCACTTGACCTAAAGCCAATCACCTATATGTCTGATCCCCATCAGACTCCTGTGACGCTAGAAGACAATCTGAGACAACGGCTTTGTTAGTGGATCTGCAACATCTCCTCAAGTTACGATCTTTCTTATAAGCTGGAACCTCCTCAGAACATTTCTGATGAGACCCGGGTTCCCTTATTTGAGTATTCACCCCATAGTTGTCGCAATATAAGGAAGTCGACTTGTCGCTATCTGTATCGACTCCTAAATCTGTGATGAACTTCTTCACCCAGACTCCCTCCTTTGCTGCATCTGATGCAGCAATGTACTCCGCCTCTGTGGTCGAGTCAGCAATGGTATCTTGCTTGGAACTCTTCCAGCACACTGCTCCTCCATTCAAGGTGTACACATACCCTGAATTCGACTTGCTATCATCGACATCAGACTAAAAACTTGAGTCAGTGTAGCCTTTAACCTTAAGGCTATTACCTCCATATACTAGTAAAAGATCCTTAGTCCTTCTCAAGTACTTAAGGATACACTTTACTGCTTTCCAGTGCTCCAAGCCTGGATCCGCCTGATACCTGCTCGTGACACTCAGAGCATACGCTATATCAGGCCTAGTACATAGCATGGCATACATGACAGACCCTATTGCTGAGGCATAAGGTATCATATCCATGTTCGCCCTTTCTTCTGGAGTCTTTGGGGACATATTCGTAGAAAGCGATATCCCATGTCTCATCGGTACGAGACCTCTCTTGGAATTTTCCATGCCAAACCTTTTGACAATAGTTTCTATGTACTTGGACTAGGACAAGCCAAGCATCCTCTTGGATCTATCTTTATAGATTCTAATCCCCAAGATATAAGATGCTTCCCCTAAGTCCTTCATGGAGACGTGTCTAGATAACCAAGCCTTTACAGTGGATAGCATTCCTATGTCATTCCCAATGATGAGGATGTCATCCACATAGAACACCAAAAAAGTTGATAGCGCTCCCACTTACCTTTCTGTATACATAAGGCTCATCTTCGTTCTTAACGAAGTCATAAGATCTGATTGCCTCATCAAATCTTATGTTCCAACTTCGGGAAGCTTGCTTTAGTCCATAAATGGATCTAAGCAACCTACACACCTAATCTGGGCAGTTCTTGGACACGAATCCCTCAGGTTGCATCATATACACCTCCTCCTCGAGGTTCCCATTGAGGAATGCGATTTTCACATCCATCTGCCAGATCTCATAATCATAGTGTGCTGCAATAGCCAATAGAATTTCTGATGGATTTTAGCATTGCTACTGGGTGAGAAAGTTTAAATTAAGTAGTCAACACCTTGCCTTTGACGATACCCCTTAGCCACTAGCCTTGCTTTATAGGTCTCTACCTTTCCATCTACTCCGATCTTTTTCTTAAAGATCCACTTGCAACCGATGGGTACAATACCTTCTAAGCATCAACTAGGTTCCAAACCTTTTTTGGAGTACATAGAATCCATCTCGAATTCATGGCTTCTTTCCACTTCCCCGAGTCTATACTCATAATAGCCTCCTCGTGGGTGAGGGATCAATATCCTCTACATCCTCTGCTCTAATATGTCTCACATATCTCTCGGAGGATGGGATACTCTATCGGACCTGCGTGAAGTTGATACTTGTGTATTAGGTACCAACGGACTTCGGGCTGTAGAGTGGTGCTTGAGCTTGGTTCTCCAACCTCGCTCAATTCTATCATTCTCCCACTGTCTCCGTCAAGAATGTGTTCCTTCTCAAGGAACACTGCTCTCTTAGCTACAAAGACCTTTTGGTCCTCGAGATGATAGAAACAATACCCACAAGTTTCCTTGGGGTATCCCACAAATTTGCATCGCTCTGTCCTTGATTCTAACTTATCGGGGTTGTGTCTTCTAACATGGGCAGGGCAGCCCCAGATCTTAACAACCTTAAGATCAGGCTTCTTCCCTTTCCATATCTCATACGGTGTAGACACTACCGACTTAGTTGGAACTCTGTTCGAAAGGTAAGGCTATGGGTTTCTAGGGCATATCCCCCAGAATGAGATGGGTAGGTCAAAAAAACTCATCATGGACCGTTACCATATCTAATAATGTACGATTTCTCCTTTCGAGAGACACCATTGAGTGAGGTGTATAAGGAGGTGTCCATTGGGATAATATCCCATGGTCCTTGAGGAACCGAGTAAACTCAGTGCCAAGTATTCACCTCCTCGATGTGATCGAAGAGTTTTGATACTCTTTCCAGTCTGGTTCTCCACCTCATTCTTATACTCTCTGAATTTCTCAAAGGCCTCAGACTTGTACTTCATTAAGTACACATATCCATACCTTGAGAAATCATCAGTAAATGTAATGAAGTAGGAGTAACCTCCAATGGCATGAGTTGACATGGGTCCACATACATCACTATGTATGAGTTCCAACAACTCATTGGCTCTCTCTCCAGTTCTACTAAATGGAGATTTGGTTAGTTTTCCACGAATGCAAGGCTCACAAGTTGTATATGACACATAGTCGAATGGATCTAGATATCCATCATTTAGCAACTTTTGAATCCTTCTTTCATGGATGTGACCTAGCCTACAATGCCATAGGTATGCACTGTTCAACTCATCTCGTTTCCTTTTGGACATATTTACATTCATGATATGTGTAGTGTCTAACATAAATAAACCATTATGCAATGTTCCTTTCGTGATGATCTTATCATCTAATAATATCAAACAACCATTGTTCTCAAAAACAAATTTATATCCACTAACTGCTAAACATGAAATGGAGATAATGTTTTTGATAATAGAAGGAACAAAATAACATGCATCTAATGCAATAAAAGCTCCACTAGGCAGATGTAGGGCGACCTCGCCAACAGCTACTACAGCAACTTTTGCTCCATTACCCATCTTGAGGTCCATCTCGCCTCTCTCTAGTCTCCTAGGCCTTGCCAGAACTTGCAACGAATTGCATATATGATAAGCACTACCGGTATCCAATACCCATATGTTATCATAAGAGTCTGACAAATGGAGACTGATCATGAATGTACCTGAAGCTTCATCAAGCTTTTGTTTCGCCCTTTCTGCAAGGTACTCTTTGCAGTTTCTCTTCCAGTGCCCATCTTTACCACAGTGGAAGCATTGGCCTTTGTCCTTTGCTGGGTCTTTCTTAGCAATCTTTGCTTTACCTGGTTTGACCTTGCCCTTTCCCTTCTTAAGGGACCTTTCTGCTTTCCTTTTCCTTTTGGTCTCACCAGTGTAGAGAACTGACTTCTCTTTCTTGATAGTACTCTCTGCCTCCCTCAACATATTGAGGAGCTCTGGAAGAGTCATCTCAAGCTTGTTCATATTAAAATTCATTATGAACTGTGAAAAGGAATCTGGTAGGGACTGAAGCACAATGTCCACACACAAGTTATCCTCTAGGACCATTCCTAGACCTGTGAGCTTCTCTATCCACTCAATCATCTTTAGGATATGGTTCAGAACCGGTGTCCCCTCAGTCATCCTAGCGCGGAAAAGGCTCTTGGATATCTCATATCGTTGAGTCCTTTCCTGTTCTTCAAACAATTTGCGGACATGTAGGAGAATGGATCTGGCATCCATCTTTTCATGTTGTCTCTGTAACTCTGGAGTCATAGAGCCCAACATATAGCACTGAGCAAGAGTGGAGTCATCAATGTACTTCACGTAGCGAGCGATCTCATCCTCGCTTGCCCCATCTTCGGGCGTAGGCATCACAGTATCAAGGACGTACACGATTTTCTCCGCTGTGAGAACAATTCTCAAGTTACGGAGCCAATCCATATAATTTGGACCAGTAAGGCGGTTGACATTAAGTATGCCACGTAAGGGATTTGAAAACGACATTTTCTGAAAATAAAGATGTAGCAGAAATGAATAACAGGCAGCTTTTGCATAAATAAACTATCAAGATATGGACTTCTATCGTAATATGCTCCCACTATTTTTCTGAAAATAAAGATGCGCCGGCGCTGTGGTGCCTGGCTGCGGCTGCTGCTGCAGGTGGCTGCAGGCATGCAGATCGAGGGCAGCAACTGTTGCTGCCCTTCCTCGCTTTTACGTCAACGATTTTGACGTCAATATTCTTCCTAAACACAACACACGTTGTTCAAAACCAATCATTCGCACGAACAACCTGGCTCTGATACCACTGTTGGGAAATCAAGGGGGCGACATAATATGCTCAGCGGAAGAACAAGAAAACAAAAATCCCCGATTCCCAAAAAGATGTTCATCGTCGTGCGAAGATTGGTGCGCAAAAATCCGCAAAACACAAAACTGCGTATAGAGATTGTGTTACCTAGGGAGATCGTATATCCCTGTTTCCTTGCAGATCCTTAGGAGAGGGTGAAGGAGGTCAAGCGTCCTCCTCTCTAGCGGTGATCCAAACAGCAGGGTTGCGACGACCCTCCTCAAAACTACAGGCCTCTAAGGTGGAGAGGGAGAGGAGAATAGGAAAGGCAAGCAAAGACTCTAGCCTATGAGGCTGTGAATCCCTCCTATTTGTAGAGATCCCGTGTCAAACCCTAATGGGTCCTTCCCTAGTGGGTATTGGTTCTGCATCCAATAAGACAAAGGGCTCTCGGCCGGATATCTCATATCCAACCTCTACTCATCGCAATCATTATATATGTGTGTGACCCTCTAGGCCCAATATTGAGCTGGCCGTGAGTCATACCTGTCGAGAACTCCTTCTAACTTCGGTGAATTATTATCTCTGTAATAATTCACTTTCGACTCATCGACTCACGGATGTACTAGGCCACTCTGTAGTAGTCCCCGACGATATAGGGGAATCCAATCCATTGGACCTGTCTGTCCTTAGTGACCATGTACCTATAGTCCCTCATCCATCTAATATCCCGAGACCAGATATCGAGCATGGTGTTGTCGGACACATACGGTTTCTACTGAAGTCTCGCTCTAATCGGTTCTCCCGGAGAACTCTTTCTCTCTCAACCCGAATGACCCCGGCCAGGGATTTGTCCGAGCAAGAACACATGGGATATTCCTCTCATGACGCTGAGAGGATGATCCTCTATCGACACTCAATAGCCCTCGGAAGGTCGACTACCACTCCCAATGACCAAATGTACTAGATCCGGGACAGCCAAACCTATAAGTCCGGTATCGAAGAGTGGAGCACTCATACAGGACATCCTTGGTGTCTCAAGTCTAAGGACCAGATACACCACTAGGACTACGGAATCGCTGTCGACGACAATAAGGCATCATCAACCATCCAAAGATTCCGTAAAGCGGATCAATCAAAGACTCATTCTCCAATGAGCACACATCAGTATCCCTAGTGTCCCTAGACGAGCAGCTATGAGACCAGCTACATCCATCATATGGACGGGTATACAGCACACCATTCTATCCGGTTATCACGATGTCCCTCTCGAGTAACCTATGACCGGGATTATTTAGGATATGTGTTTAAAGGTGAATCGATCTCATTATCGTGATCTCATCACGATCCGATTCCCATTGCACAAATCCAAGGACATCACAATATATATATGCATTTATGCAATAGTTATAAAGTGATATACGCCAAAATATAATAAGCAAAAAGATTCTGTATCAAGTCACACGTGCCATCACTCACGTGATTGGCTTGCTGGGCACCTATGACTAGCATATGACACTCAAATCACAAGAAGACCACTTGAAAGGAACATCAAGTGATGAGGACAGTGACAATGACATTGCACTTTTGACTCAAAAATTTAAAAAAATTTAAGGAAGAACAAATTTAAAAATAATACAAAAAATAAATTTGAACAAAAGAAGGACCAAGTGATTTGCGATGAATACAAAAAACCGGGACACTACAAGAACGATTGTCCTCAAGTCAAAAAGAGAACATCGAAGAAGAAGGCGCTCAAAGCAACGTGGGACGATTCAAGCGCGTCCGAAGAAGAGGAGTCCAACATCGAGCAAGTTGCTCATTACGCGCTAATGGCTTTAGGAGAAGAGATATGTGATTTATTTAATGAAGATTTATCTTTTGAAGAACTCTCTATTGCTTTTCATGAATTATTTGATGAATATAGAACTATTAGCAAGAAGTTAAGTATCTTAAGGAAAGAGCATACTTTGCTACAAGATAAGTTTGATAGTCTTCAAACTCCTCCATGCTCTAAGTGTGAGCATTTAGAAGCAATAAAAAATGAAAATTTGCTTCTTAAAGAAACCTTACACAAGTTTAAGGTTGGTAGCAAAGGATTAGATATGATCCTTGCACACAAGGGTCATGTCGCAAATAGAAATGGAATTGGATTTGTAAAAGGATTACATCAAAATCCTACCACTTTCATAAAAGGATCTACATTACATATTTCCTCTTATATAAAATGCAACTTCTGTTGCAAATCCGGACATAATGCCTACAAATGTCCATTTAGGAAAATTAGTTCACAAAAATTAATATGGGTTCCTAAAGGAACTATAAAGGATTCAATAATAAATAACAAAGTTAGTGGATCAATTTTTGAGGCACCCAAAATCAAATGGGTACCTAAAAATCATCCTCTTTTGTAGATAAACTCACAAGCTAGGAGCAAGAGATGGTATCTCAATAGTGGATGCTCAAGACATATGACTGGAGATCCATCTCATTTCTCTATGCTCACTAGCAAAGAAGAAGGGTATGTCACCTTCGGAGACAATAACAAAGGCAAAATCATTGGCAAGGGAACTATTGGTAACAAATTTAGTTTTTCCATTGATAGATTGAAACATAATCTCTGGAGTATTAGTCAACTATGCGATAAAGGTTATATCGTTAGATTTGAATCAAATATGTGTATTATCGAAAAACCAAACAATAACTTGACTATGATTGCATTAAAACAAAATAATATCTACACCATCAACCTTGATGAACTAAGTAATGAAATGTGCTACTCCGCTTTAAATGATGATGCTTGGCTTTGGCATAGGAGACTAGGCCATGCAAGCATGAAACTAATATCTAAGATCTCATCTAGAGAATTAGTGCGAGGAATTATAAATATAAAGTTTATTAAGGACAAAGTATGCAATGCATGTCAACTAGGTAAACAAATCAAAAACTCAAATTAGCACCACTAGACCATTACAATTGATTCATTTGGACTTATTTGGACCAATTGATACGACAAGTCTAGGAGGAAGCAAATATGCATTTGTAATTGTGGATGACTTTACTAGATACACTTGGACCTATTTCTTAGCTCACAAAAGTGATTGTTTCAAGTGTTTCTCTAGATTTTGTAAACTCACTCAAAACGAAAAAGGTTTCATGATTTCATCAATTCGGAGTGATCACGGTGGCGAATTTCAAAACCGTGACTTTCAAAATTTTTGTGAAGTTAATGGATATAATCACAACTTCTCCACACCGAGGAATCCTCAACAAAATGGAGTAGTTGAAAGAAAAAATAGAAACCTACAAGAAATGGCAAGAACTATGTTAAATGAACATAGTTTACCTAAGTATTTTTGGGCCGAAGCCGTAAATACGGCTTGCTACATCATGAATAGAGTCCTAATAAGACCATCCTTATCAAAAACTCCCTATGAATTATGGAATAACAAAAAACCAAATATTTCCTATTTTAAAGTTTTCGGTTGTAAATGCTTTATTTTAAATGAAAGGGATGCCTTAGAAAAATTTGATGCTAAATCCAATGAAGGCATCTTTCTTGGTTACTCTTCCGTTTCTAAGGCTTTTCGGGTTTTTAACAAAAGAACCTTAGTAATAGAAGAGTCTATTCATGTAGTTTTTAATGAAGTTTCAAATTTAAAGAAAAATGATTTTGATGATGATCTTGGTTTTGATAATTTGAATTTAAATGAACCCCCTCCTCAAAATAGCAACTTGAATGCACCTTCTTCCGAAATTTCCTTACCTAAGGAATGGAAGTATATAGATGCTCATCCAAAGGAGCTAATTATAGGGGATACATCAAAAGGGGTTCAAACTCGTTCCTCTTTCAAGAATTTTTGTGCTAATGCTGCCTTCCTTTCTCAAATCGAACCTAAGTGCATTGACGAGGCCATAAAAGATGATTTTTGGGTTATTGCAATGCAAGAGCAATTGAATTAATTTGAGAGGAATAAGGTGTGGGAGCTTGTTCCTAGACCTAGTGACCATTTGGTCATTGGTACTAAACGGGTCTTTAGAAACAAGCAAGACGAAAATGGTATCGTGGTTAGAAACAAGGCTAGATTAGTGGCCAAAGGTTTCAACCAAGAGGAAGGTATCGATTACGAAGAAACCTTTGCTCCCGTGGCTCAATTAGAAGCCATAAGGATGCTCCTTGCCTATGCTAGTAGTTATAATTTTAAACTATTTCAAATGGATGTCAAAAGTGCCTTCTTGAATGGTTTTATTTCCGAAGAAGTATATGTCGAACAACCTCCCGTATTTGAAAATTCTCTTCTTCCTAATCATGTATTCAAATTGACTAAGGCTCTCTATGGCTTGAAACAAGCTCCTAGAGCTTGGTATGAAAGGCTTAGTTCCTTTCTTATTTTAAATAATTTTACCCAAGGCAAGGTTGATACTACATTGTTTATTAAACATTTTGAAAATAATTTTCTTATTATGCAAATTTATGTTGATGTTATTATTTTTGGCTCTTCGGATGAATCACTATATGAATCATTTGCCAAATGTATGAGTCATGAATTTGAAATGAGTTTAATGGGTGAATTAACGTTCTTTTTAGGATTACAAATCAAAAAACTTAAGGATGGTATATTTCTTAACCAATCTAAATATACATTAGAATTGTTAAAATGATTTAACATGGATAATTCAAAAGCAATAAACACCCCTATGAGTACTGCGACTAAGTTAGATATGGATGAAAATAGTGAAAATTTCGATCAAAAAACATATAGGGGTATGATAGGTAGTCTACTCTACCTCACCGCGACTAGACCGGATATTATGTTTAGTGTAGGACTTTGCGCTAGGTTTCAATCAAATCCCAAATTATCCCATCTTAAAAGTGTTAAAAGAATATTTAGGTATCTTAAAGGAACTCCAAATTTAGGATTGTGGTATCTAAAATCTGAAAAATTTGATTTAATAGCTTATGTAGATGCCGATTTTGGCGGATGCAGGATACATAGAAAAAGTACATCCGGAACATGCCAATTTTTAGGACATGCACTTGTTTCTTGGACTTCCAAGAAACAAAATTCAGATGCACTATCTACGGTGGAAGCCGAGTACATTGCTGCAAGTGTATGCTGTGTACAAGTTGTTTGGATAAAAAATACATTAGAAGACTATGGAATTCACTTTAAAAATATTCCCATAAAATGTTATAATACTAGTGTCATATGTCTTACTAAAAATCCAATTCAGCACTCTAGAACTAAGCACATCGACATTTGGCATCATTTCATACGCGATCATGTCCTTAACAATGATGTTGTTCTAGAATTCACTGACACAAAGCATCAATTAGCAGATATATTTACAAAAGCCCTAAATGAAGACCAATTTGAATTTATTAGAAGGGAACTAGGCATGTTAAATTGTCCCTAAACAATAAACTTATTTGGATTTTCCATAAAGTTTTTCATCTTATCTCCGTTCCTTGGTGAATCTAATCCTTCTCCTTCAATTCTAAATAACATTTGAAATCTGCTCAAGATTAATGATTATATGACATTTTGTGAATCTCGAAATCGATTTTGATGACTTGATTATGAATTTCAAGTTAACGATTTGATTTGAATAAGTTTTATCTAAATCATAATCTTGATCTTGCAAAATTGGAATCACAAATAATATCTTTTGGTATTCATGAATTGATACTTATAATATGAAAGTATTGGTATTCATGACTTGAATTTGATTGAAACATTGCATGCTTAAATTAATCATTCTCCTTTGTTTCAAAAATTCTTTAAATGCCTTATGTAATGATTGAAAATTAATTTACTTTATGATAAATCTATGAATCTCTTGAAAGTAATGTTGAGATTTTAATGAATTTGACGATTTGAATGAGTTTGTATTCGAATTATGATCTTGACTTAGTGAAATTACTACTTGGAATTTTTTTTTATCCCAATCTCTTTCTTGTACATCTACAATTTCTGTTATTTATAGAAAGAAGAGATTAGATAATATGGATGCATGCTGAATTTTCCTTTAAAATGAACTCTGCGTAAATATTTTTGCATACTTAATTTTGAATGATAAAATCTTTGTATGACAAAATATGTGCTTCAAGTTTCATTTCCCTTTTTGTTGATGACAAAGGGGGAGAAAAGTGATGACTTGTATCATTTTAATAGCATGACTAAAATGAATTGCAAAAGCTTTTCAAAATCTTTGAGAATATGCCTTGCAAAATCTTTGAGAAAAGTGATCGATCTATGAATGTCTAAAATGCCTTGCAAATCTTTGAGAATATCGCAAGATCGATTGATCATATTGAAAGCATGTCTAACATGTATAATCATAAAATTCATGTTGAAAATCTTTATCTCCTATCGTAGTAAAAATTGTCTCTTATCATTCGAGTTAAAAAGGATTTTCATCTAAGTTTAGCATTTACATTATGCTTAATGAGAATAACGATAAGTTCTACAGTTAGAACTTATCGGTTTATGCTTGAATTCAAAGGAATGAAATTCAAGTGTTTTTATCTTCTCATAATATGGCATATAGATAGGGGGAGTTATGTTTAACTCCGTCATCAATTGATTGTCATCATCAAAAAGGGGGAGATTGTTGAATCTCGGATTTTGATGATAAAATCAATTGATGGGTTATTTTATCTAATCCATATTATTGAGTTAAGTGTGCAGGATTAACTACGATAACCAGAAAACACAAAGCAAGGATACCGGAGTCAAGTTCGATGGACGTTTAAAAGTCCGAAGAATCATCGGAGATGCTACCGGAACCAACCGAGAAGAAATCAGGAACCTGTCGGAATTTTCGGAAGTTCGCCGAAGAGATCGTCGGAGGTTCACGGAGATCACCGAGAAGGCTCCGCTACTCATTAAAGTCATCACAAGTTCTGAAGCTTGCTGGGAGTCCGTCGGAAGAAGTTTGTCGGAAAGCTCGCCGAAACAAGTCTCGACGTTCGCGGTTGAAAAATTACTTAGGATGTGTTTTGTTATGTAGTTAACTTGTAATTAGGATTAGGATTAAAAGATAATCCTATATCCTGGTTAGGCGCCAACTAGGCCCAAAATTAGACTTGGTTTGGGCTAAGATTGAAGCCCAACCAATCAACCGAAGAGTCTGGCGGTGGCACTGCCAGACTGGGCGGTTGCACCGCCCAACACCCGAGAGCTAGGCGGTGGCACCGCCCAGCACTGTCAGCGCCTGACACTGACAGGCGGTGGCACCGCCAGCATCGGTAACTCCAAGAGAATTCAAATTTTGGAGCCCAAATTTGAATCATCTTGAGGCCTATAAATACCCCTCAAATCTCAGTTGAGATTACAACTTTTTGAGCAGCAATTGTTTGAGAGAAAGGCCCTAGAAAAGTCTTAGATAGTCTTGTTTTCAATTTGCTAGTGTTCACCTCCTTCTTTCTTGCTGAAAATCTGTAAGAGAGTGAATCACTTGTAAAAAGTTGTAAGAGGGGTATTCACCCTTCCCTTTCAAGAGATTTGCTAGTGGAAGGTGGGAGCCTCATCGAAGAGGGCCTCGCAAGTGGATGTAGGTCACTTGACCGAACCACTTTAAAAACGACGTAATCTCTGGTTTGCATTTCATTACTACTATTTACATTTCTGCAAACCTTCTTACTTGCTTTATTTCATCATTACCTTTGCTGCACAACTTTGCGAATACGTTTTCAAGTTAAGCACTTCGGACTCCGATTTTTATCGTACGAAACATTTGTCGAAATCAACTTTTTAATCCGCTGCACTAATTCAACCCCCCCCCCTCTTAGTGCCGCTCCGATCCTAACAGATTCATGATTAGTAATAATTGTCTAGATCGAAGTATATTTTTACATGTGCAGGATTAACTATAATAGCAAGACATAAAGCAAAATGAAGTCCCGAAGTCATAAAAGTGATTTCATTGGGAGTTCCAGAGTTCGTCGAAAGTTCGGACGTTCGTCGGAAGTTCTATCAGAATTGACCGAGAAGTCCCAAAGCTTCCTAAAGAAGCTTGTCGGAACTCACCAAAAAGTTCATCATGAAGTCCAAGAGCTTACTGGGCTGGAACATTGCCGAGAAATCATCGGAAGTTCACTAGAAGATCACCGGAAGCTCGTAAGAAGAAACCTAGACTTATGGACTTTGTGTAGCTTAGTAAATATCTTAAAATTCATAGTTAGCATATAATAGGGATTAGAATTGGGCCAATCCAATTAGGGGACAGTTTGGGCTGTGTTGGGCCAAGAGAAAGACCCAAACAATGACCAAACAAGTGAAATCGTCGTGGCACAGTCTCAGAGACTATATTAGGTGGTGGTACCACCCAGACTCAGTCTCCGAGACTGTTTGAGTGATGGTACCACTAGTCTAGATGGTGGTACTGCCTAATGTCAAGCTGCAGGCGGTGGCACCGCCCAGTGCTTGCGGTGGTACTGCCCGTACTCTGAAATTTCGGGGGTTTGAATTTTGGGCTACAAATTTGAATCCATTTGGGGCCTATAAATACCTCACATATTCCTTTATGTATAAGCAAGAAATATTGAGCAAAACCCTATGATTCTAAAGTTGCAAACCTTAGAAAGTTGAGTTCCCTCCTCCCAAAGCTTAGAGAGAGTTCTAAAGAATGTGTGAGAGTGATACCTTGTAAAAGAGGGTTGTAAAAGGTTATCTCCTAAATCTATGAAAAAGAGAAAAGGGGTGTAAAAGGGTAGTTGGTCTTCACCCATTGAAAGAAGACCGATAGTGGATGCCGGTGGCCTCGACGGAAGAGGAATCGGCGAAGTGGATGTAGGTCACAATGACCGAATCACTATAAAAATCTGGTTTGCGTTTCTCTTGTGCAATTTAATTTACTACAAACCACTTTACTTCCTTTACATCCACAATGCTCTTGTGTATGCTTTCAAAGTTAATACCTTTACAAAATGATTTTTCGTCGAAAATGGATTTAATCACAACGAAGTTTTGAACCAACGTAAATTTTATCGCTGTGCTAATTCACCCCCCCTCTTAGTGTCGACTCTTTTCCTAATAGTTTAAAGGATTCAGAGTAAGTTTTCCTGCCCAAACTTTTATTTTAGTTGACCCTATGGATTTTGTGAAACAGGGATCGTAACTTCTTACCTTTCGATACCGAACTGCCTATAAGTCCTTGTTGGAAACTTCGATTTGTTCAAAACTTATTTCATTAGAGACCAGACTCATAGATCATTCTTTTGATATCGAAATAAAAATATTTAGAGTCCAAACACCTTCCCAATTTTCTATTGAAGTCGACCTAATGAATTCTATAAAATAGAGATTTTGTTCTCTGACTTTTGGTTACCAAATTATTTGTAACTCTCTGTTGGAAAGTTCAATTCATATAAAGCTTATTTTATCTAAAAATAGATTAAAATATCTTTCTAATGATATATTTCCTAAGTAAATTGGAGTACAATTGATAGTTTGAATCATTTGTTCAATATGCCTCTCAAATTCTGTCAAAAGTTAAGCTTTGGTCGATTCTACCTGTTCTTGTTCCATTCCCTTTGGAAATTCATTTAATCTAGCATTCTCTCTTCAATTGAGCTTTACATTATTGCTTTGAATTCTTGTATGCCCTTGTCCTTAAATTATTTGCATACTTGAATCCTAATATGTAAAGTTTATATTGTATCGTATTGTTTTGTGTGGGCACATGTATGTTCCGTTGTTCTGCATGTGCGTCCGATATATGAAAAAATCCTTGTATTCTCTTGCCTTTATTTCCTCTCAAATTTGAACGCATTTGTGAAAGATTATGTTTACATCATATTGACACATAAAGGCACATATAAGTTTCGTTGTTCCGCATGCGCTTCTGATATATGCTAATTTTATTGTCCACATTGTCCTTTTGTACTCTGGTGTTTATGGGATACTGTGAACCTTTGCCAGAAATGGTAAAAGGAGTTATGCATAAAATCTGCGATGTTCTATCAGCCCCTTGTGACTTCACATAGATATGGGTGGATGAAGCTCCCAGACGTGGGAGACTTCTGTCTGGTGGTCATTCAGAAATGGATGAATCACATTCTGTCTGTGGTCCCACTTTACCTTCTGTATGTTTGATATGATATCCAGAGCTTTGGTTATGTGTTTCTATACATGATTTGGATAAGAATGATATGAATGCAATATCAAATATGATGTTTGAGCTTTTATTTTGTATTTGTTCTTTGATATGCTCTGAAATATTTCATATGCCATTGATATATTCCATTTGTCATTGATATGCTCTGAAATATTTCTTATGCTATTGATATGCTCCAATTACTCTGTACTCCATTTATTATAAACCAAATATATTTTGAATGAAATAACATTTGTGATTCTGTATCTAATGAGATGGTACCCTTAAATCTCTTGTTTTCTGCCTAGCATTGTGATACCTTGTTTGTTTAAAACTATCCCTTTTCGTTCTGGATATATTTTGTCACTTGCAAAGCTTTTTAGCTCACTCTGTTGCTATATAAATCTTTCAGGTCAGCTTGTCACTCTTTGAGATGTTTATATTGGGCTGAGGCAATGGAGAGCTATTCAGAATCATGGGTAAGTCTTATTGGTTATTATGTTATTATTATATAAGTGCCTTTTATTTGTAATGAAAATATTATCGATGAACCTGAATTGATATATTGTGTAAAAGTGTGAAAAGATCTCTCTTGTTTGGAATTTCATAATGTTATGTTTAGTTTACGATGATACGAATTTGTGGAAAAATGGTTAGAGTCTTGATTGTATAAATTGCTTAACTTGTGGATTTATAAATGTTGTTAATATTTTATTAAGTTGGCTTGGGTTTCTATTAATGTGAATTATCGAGTGATATGATATATGATTATAATTGCATAGGTTTTATGGATGTAAATTTGACTAAATATTTCTTAGTATCCTCAAATGTTAGTTTGGTTACTGGATTGGTTTGTGATGGAAAATTTTAATATTATCGATTTAAAGGGGGCGTGACAACGGGGGTGCCCACTTGTAGGGGCGATGCCCCCCACGAGGGCACCCACCTACAGGTGTAGTGCCGCTCGCGAGGGAACCGCCTGCAAGTAGGGGCGGAGCCCCCCCCCCCCCGCCATCGAGGGCCACCACTGGCAGGGTGGTGGCGATCGCAGCAAGCAACAAGAGATGGGGAGGGTTACGTTTTTTGGCAAAAAGATAGTTTTGCCCCTATATATTTGAGAAATTTCAATTCTATCCTCTTTTCTAAATTATCAATACCCCTCATAATTTAAAAAATTCCATACATGTCCCTAATATCAAAAAATATTAATTAATTAAAAGGTTTAATTGATTATTATTATTATTATTATTATTATTATTATTATTATTATTATCTAGTAGTCCTACATAATAATTTTTACATGTGATTATTGATGTGTGGACGGATGATCATGGACCGTATGATGTATGTATTTGTGATTATTATTATTAGGACATGCGAGCCTCCATTTTATTTCTTGTTTATTGTCGAGCCTGCATGCCTATGATTTAGTTGTAATCACATGAGGTGGTATAATAAGAGCATGGAACCGATAGCGAGACTTATGAGATGGACGATCGCGATGCATGAAGATGCATCGAGATACCGACGGAACCGATGAGGACCAGATGAACAATCACAAGGCATGGAGATGCACCGTTGTATACATAGATATTGATGTGAGTGACTAGGCCCATTGGCTCGAGCTTGATCACATTAGGCTATGGTCCATGATCATCTAGTGTGATTGCTCACACGATGTGTGATTGCTTATACACTTACTAGATATGTATATATATTTGTATGCAATGTGAATATATATTAAATATGTATACGTGTGACATGTTATATTAAGAGATCAAATCAAATTACTCTCTCTCGGTAATATTAAGTCGGTAAACGTGAGGCAATTAGATTGACCCACGTGGCCTTCCATCATTATAGGAAGGGACCGATTCTCGATTTAGGTTGAGTTGGTTGAGTCCCTCGAGGCTCACCTATATTATGATTTGTTATCTTGCCTACGATATAGAGATGTCACCGATGACCTGAGGACATGGTATGCTTGGTCGAGTCCCTCGAGGGTATATCATCGAATTTGACTCATCTTAGAACGATGGTGTTGACTTAACCGAACATCATGGTTGGTCGAGTCCCTCGAGACCATGGTGGTTTGGAGGCCGAATAGGATAGAAATCACAAGGAGTTGTAATTGACAAGAGTTGCCTACCTTTTGAGCTTAGTGTGATTGGTCGAGTCCCTCGAGGTTATACTAAGACACTGAATGGATCCCAATCCCCACTAGAAGTGTGCCGGAGACTTCCGTTTCACATGCTGCAGGTGTCGTGTGACTCGCTAGTAAAATAGTGGGAGCATATTAAGATAGAAGTTTATATTTTATTTGTTTATTTTTATAAAATCTATATGTTATTTATTTCTACTGCATCTTTATTTTTAGAGACTATCGCTTTCAAATCCCTTACATGGCATACTAGATGTCAACTGCCTCACTGGTCCAAATTATATGAATTGGCTCCGAAACATGAGAATTGTTCTTATAACGGAGAAAATTGTGTACGTCCTTGATACAGTGATGCCTACGCCCGAGAAAGGGGCAAGCGAGGATAAGTTCGCTCACTATATGAAGTATATGGATGACTCCACTCTTGCTCAGTGTTATATGTTAGGCTCCATGACTCTTAAGTTACAGAGACAACATGAAAAGATGGATGTCAGATCTATTCTAGTATATGTCTCCCAACTGTTTGAAGAATAGGGAAGGACTTAGCAATATGAGATATCTAAGAGCCTCTTCTGTGCTAGGATGACTAAGGGGACACCGGTTCAGAACCATGTCCTAAAGATGATTGAGTGGATAGAGAAACTCACAAGTCTAGGAATGGTCGTAGAGGATAACCTATGTGTGGATCTTGTGCGTGAGTCCCTACTATATTCCTTTTCACAGTTCATAATAAATTTTAATATGAACAAGCTTGAGTTGACTCTCCCTGAGCTCCTCAATATGTTGAGGGAGGCAGAGAGCACTATCAAGAAAGAGAAGCCAATTCTCTATATTGGCGAGACTAGAAAGAAAAGGAAAGTAGAAAAGTCTCTTAAGAAGGGCAAGGGCAAGGGCAAACCGGGTAAAGCAAAGGTTGCTAAGAAAGACCCGGTAAAGGACATGTGTACTTAATGAAGTACATGTCCATGGCTTTTGAGAAATTTGGAAAGTATAAGAATGAAGTGGAGAACCAGACTGGAAAGAGTATCAAGACTCTTTGATCAGATCGAGGAGTTGAGTACTTGAGTATAGAGTTCACCTAATTCTTCAAGGACCATGGGATTCTCTCCCAATAGACACGTCCTTAAACATCTTAGCTCAATAGTGTATCTAAAAAGAGGAATCGTATACTATTAGATATGGTACGATCCATGATGAGTTTTGGTGACCTACCTATCTCATTCTAGGGATACACCATAGAGACCACAACTTACCTTCTGAGCAAAGTTCTAACTAAGTCGATAGTGTCTACACTATATGAGATATGGAAAGGAAATAAGCATGATCTTAAGGTTTGGGGCTGTCCTGCCCACATTAAGAGACACAACTCCGATAAGTTGGAATCGAGGACAAAGCGATGCAAGTTCATGGGATACCCCCAGGAAACTTGGTGGTATTATTTCTATCATCCTAAGGACTAAAAAGTCCTTGTAGCCAAGAGAGTAGTGTTCTTCGAGAAGGAACAGATTCTTGGTGGAGACAATGGGAGCTTGATAGAGTAGAGCGAGGTCGGAGAACCTAGCTCAAGCACCACTCCACAGCCCGAGTTTGTTCAGGTACCTAACACACAAGTTTTGACTTTATGTAGGTCTAGCAAAGTATCTCATCTTTCTAAAAGATATGTGGGATATATTAGATGAGAGAATGTTGAGGATATTGATCCTCAAACTTATGACGAGGCTATTATGAGTATAGACTCCAAGAAGTGGCAAGAAGCAATGAATTTTGAGATGGTTTCCATGTACTCCAACAAGGTTTATAACCTAGTTGATGCACCCGAGGGTATTTTACCCATTGGTTGCAAGTGGATCTTCAAGAAGAATATCGGTGTTGATAGAAAGGTAGGGACCTATAAAGCAAGGCTAGTGTCTAAGGGGTATCGTCAAAGACAAGGTATTGACTATGTCGAAACCTTCTCACCCATAGCTCTGTTAGAATCCATCTGAATTCTATTGGCTATTGCAGCACACTATGATAATGAGATCTGGTAGATGGACGTGAAAACCACATTCCTTAATAGTAACCTTGAGGAGGAGGTGTATATGATATAGCCTAAGGGATTCATGTTCAATGACTGCCTAGATAAGGTGTGTAGGTTGCTTAGGTCCATTTATGAACTAAAGTAAGCTTTCTAAAGTTGGAACATAAGATTTTATGAGGCAATCAGATCTTATGACTTCGTTAAGAATGAAGATAAGCCTTGTGTATATATGAAGGTAAGTGGGAGCGCTATCACCTTCTTGGTATTATATGTGGATGACATCTTGATTATTGGGAATGATGTAGGAATGCTATCCACAGTAAAATCTTGGTTTTATAGACACTTCTCCATAAAGGACTTAGGGGAAGTATCATATATCTTAGGATTCAAATCTATAGAGATAGATCCAAAAGGATGCTTGCCTTGTTCCAGTTCAAGTACATAGACATCATTATCAAAAAGTTTGGAATGAAAAATTCCAAGAGAGGTCTCATACCGATGAGACATGGGATATCGTTTTCTACGAGTATATCGCCAAAGACTCCTGAAGAAAGGGAAAAGATGGATAGGATACCCTATACCTCAGCGATAGGGTCTATCTTGTATGTCATGCTATGTACTATGCTTGATATAGCGCATACTCTAAGTGTCACGAGTAGGTATTTGGCAGATCTAGACTTTGAGCATTAGAAAGCAGTAAAGTATATCCTTATGTACTTGAGAATGACTAAGGATTTTTTATTGGTATATGGAGGTAGTAGCCTCAGGATTAAAGGCTACACGAACTCAAGTTTCTAGTCCAACGTCGATGATAGCAAGCCGAATTCATGGTAAGTGTATACCCTGAATAGAGGAGTAGTGTGCTAGAAGTGTTCCAAGAAAGATACTACTGTTGATTCGATCATAGGTGAAGTACATTGCTACAGTAGAGGAAGTGAAGGAGGGAGTTTGGATGAAGAAGTTCATTACAAATTTGGGAGTCGTGCCAAGCAATGAGGAGCTGATTTCTTTTTATTGTGACAACAATGGAACGATTGCTCAAGCAAGGGAAGCCATCAGAAGTATTCTGAGGAGGTTCCACCTGATCGAAGAAATCATGACCCCAGGAGATGTAGTGGAATGAATTCCATCCAAAGATAACATCGTAGATCCATTAACTCAAATGGTCTTTGAGCGTCATAGGGGTCTGATGGGGATCAAACACATAGGTGATTGGCTTTAGGACATGTGGGAGATTGCTAGTCAAAGGTGCCATGCAAGCCAATCAAGTGAGTGTTGGCACATGTGACTTGACATGTATTCTTTTTGCTGATTATTATTATTTGGTATTTTATCACTTTATATTGCATGTTGCTTAAATATATTATGATGTCCATAGATCAGTGCAATGAGAATTAGATCATGATAAGATTATGATAATAATACTGATTCTCCTTTAAACATAGATCCTAAATAATCCTGGTCATAGGTTACTCGAGAGGAACATCGAGATAACTCGACAGACTGGTGTGCTGTATACCCGTCCATGTGATGAATGCAATTAGTCTTATAGCTGCTCATGTGGGGACACTAAGTGCTAATCATAGGTGCCTAGCAAGCCAATCACGTGAGTGATGGCACGTGTGACTTAATATAGAATATTTTTGCTTATTATATTTTGGCATATATCACTTTATAATTACTGCATAAATGCATACATATATTGTGATGTCCTTGGATTTGTGCAATGGGAATCGGATCATGATGAGATCATGATAGTGAGATCGATTCACCTTTAAACAAATATCCTAAATAATCCCGGTCATAGGTTACTCGAGAGGGATATCGTGATAACCGGAGAGACTGGTGTGCTGTATACCCATCCATATGATGGATGCAGTTGGTCTCATAGCTGCTTGTGAGGGGACACTAACGATACAGTACAGGTGCTCATTGGAGAATGAGTTCACTGATTGATCCGCTTACGGAATGCTGGATGGTTGATGATGCCTTATTGTCAAACAGTGATTCCATAGTCCTAGTGGTGTATCTGGTCCTTAGACTTGAGACACCAACGATGTCCTGTATGAGTGCTCTACTCTTTGATACCAGACTTATAGGTTTGGCTGTCCCAAATCTAGTACAGCTAGTCATTGGGAGTGGTAGTCGACCTTACGAGGGCTATTGAGTGTCGATAGAGGATCATCCACTCTCGGCGTCATAAGAGGAATATCCCATGTGTTCTTGCTCAGACAAATCCCTGGCCAGGGTCATTCGGGTTGAGAGAGAAAGAGTTCTCCGGGAGAATCCGATTAGAGCGAGACTCGAGAAGAAACCGTGTGGGTCTGACAATACCATGCTCGATATACGGTCTCTAGTATATTAGATGGATGAGGGACTATAGGTACACGGTAACTGAGGATAGACAGGTCTAATGGATTGGATTCCCCTGTATCGTCTGGGGACTACGGCGTAGTGGCCTAGTATGTCCGTAGTCGATGAGTCAAGTGAATTATTACAAAGATAATAATTCACTGAGTTCGAACGAGTTCTGATAGGTATGACTCACGACCAGCTCGATATTGGGCCTAGAGGGTCACACACATATGGTAGGCATTGCGATGAATAGAGGTTCGGATATGAGATATCCGACGGAGCCCTTGTCTTATTGGATGCAGATCCAATACCCACTAGGGGTGGACCCATTAGGGTTTGACAGGGGACCTCTATAAATAGGAGTGATTCAGAGCCCCATGGGCTAGAGAGCTTTTGTTTGCCTTTTCCTATTCTCCTCTCCATCTCCACCTCAGAGTAGGTCTGGAGTTTTGAGGAGCGTCGTCGCAATCCTGCTGTGTGGATCACCGCTAGAGAGGAGGACGCTTGACCTCCTTCACCCTCTCCTAAGGATCTGCAAGGAAACAGGGATATACGATCTCCCTAGGTAACACAATCTACTCTATACGCAATTTCAAGTTTCGCGGATTTTTGCGTACCAATCTTCGCACGACGACGAACATCTCTTTGGGAATCGGGGATTTTGTTTTTCTTGTTCTTCCGCTGCACATATGATCTCGCCCCCAAGGATTTCCCAATAGTGGTATCAGAGCTAGGTTGTTCGTGCGAATGATTGGTTTTTGAACTGCGTGTGTTGTGTTTAGGAACAATTTTAACGTCAAAATTGTTGACGCAAAAACAAGGAAGGGCAGCAACAGTTGCTGCCTCGATATGCGTGCATGTAGCGCAGCTGAAGGCGGGCAGCACAGGGGCTGCGTCTGCCGCAGCCAGCCAGGGGCCTGCTTGCAGCAGGCTTGCTGCCGGCGGGGCTAGCAGCCCACGGGCAGAGGCACCGCAGGGCAGTGGCACCTGCCGCCGCCGCTGCTCCCACGGGCTAAACCCCCCCGAAGGGGCGATCGCCCGGCGGGACAGCACCGCCTGCGGAGGCGGCGACCCCCGAAAGGGGCGCCCACTCGCAGCGGCAACCCACGGGCAGAGGCGCCGTACGGCAGCGGCGCCTGCCGCTGCTCCCGCGGGCGAAACCCCCCACAGGGGCGGTCGCCCGGCGGGACAGAATCGCCTGCGGAGGCGGTAGGGCCTGAAAGGGGCGCCCACCCACAGCGGCAGCACTGCCAGCGAGTGTGCTGCCTGCAGGCGAGGGCAGTGCCCTCGCCCCACCGCACAGGCCACCGCCGGCAGGGTGGCGTCGGTGGCAGCAGCGAAAAGGGGAAAGGGCATTAGGGTTTTCTGGGCAAAAGATAGTTTTGCCCCTAGAAATTTGAGAAATTCCAGTTTTTATCTTTTGTCCAAATTACAAAAATACCCCTATGAATTAAAATATTTTCTATAATGTCTTTGATTTCAGAAAATATTAATTAATGAAAAGGTTTAGTTGATTATTATTTTTTTATTATTATTATCTAGTAGTCCTACATGATGATGATTATTTATACATGTGATGTATGATGTGTGGACGGAAGATCATGGACCGTGTGATGTGTGTACATATGATTATTATTATTGAGGTCTGCGAACCTCCATTATATTTCTCGTTTAGTGTCGGGCCTGCGTGCCTATGATTGAGTTGTAATCACATGAGGAGGCACAGCGGGAGCGTGGGTGCGATAGCGGGACCCACGAGACGGACGATCGTGATGCATGAAGATGCATCAAGATGTCGACGGAACCGACAAGGACGAAATGGACGATCACAGGGTATGGAGATGCACCGTTGCATACATAAATCTTGATGTGAGTGATTAGGCCTACTGGCTCGGGCCTAATCATATTAGGTTGTGGTCCATGATCATCTGGTGTAATTGCTAATACACATACTAGATATGTATATATATTTGCATGCGATGTAGATATATATTAAATATGTATATGTGTGACATGTCATATTAGGAGATCAAATCATAGAAACATCTCTCGATAATATTAAGTCGGTAAACGTGAGGCAATTAGATTGACCCATGTGGCCTTCCATCGTTAAAAGTAGGAACCGATTCCCGGTGTAGGTTGAGTTGGTCGAGTCCATCGAGACTCACCTATATCGCGATTCGCTATTTTGCTTACGACATAGAGATGTCACCGGTGACCTGAGGGCATGGTATTCTTGGTCAAGTCCCTCGAGGGTATATCATCAAATTAGACTCATCTTGTAACGAAGGTGTTGACTAAACCGAGAATCATGGTTGGTCGAGTCCCTCGAGGCCATTGTGATTCGGAGGCCGAACAGGACGAGAATCACAAGGAGTTGTGATCGACAAGAGTTGCCTACCTTTTAGGCTTAGTGTGATTGGTCGAGTCCCTTGAGGTTACACTAAAACGCTGATTGGATCCTGATCCCCACTAGAAGTCTGCCGGAGACTTCCGTTTCACGTGCTGAGGGTGTCGCATGACTCGTTAGTAAAATAGTGGGAGCATATTAAGATAGAAGTCCATATCTTGATAGTTTATTTCTTGTAAAATCTGCATGTTATTCATTTCTGCTATATCTTTATTTTCAGAAAATGTCGCTTTCAAATCCCTTACGTGGCATACTTGATGTCAACCGCCTCACTGGTCCAAATTATACGGATTGGCTCCGTAACTTGAGAATTGTTCTCACAGCGGAGAAAATCGTGTACGTCCTTGATACAGTGATGCCTGCGCCCGAAGAAGGGGCAAACGAGGATGAGATCGCTCGCTACGTGAAGTACATTGATGACTCCACTCTTGCTCAGTGCTATATGTTGGGCTCTATGACTCCTGAGTTACAGAGACATTATGAAAAGATGGATGCCAGATCCATTCTCCTACATGTCCGCAAATTGTTTGAGGAACAGGGAAGGACTCAGCGATATGAGATATCTAAGTGTTAGGATCGGAGCAGCACTAAGAGGGGGGGGTGAATTAGTGCAGCGGATTAAAACTTCGGTTTTTAAAAAATCTTTCGTATGATAAGAGCGGAACTTGACAAGCTTAATCTTGAAAGCGTATTCTTAAATATGCGCAGCAAAAGTAAGAAGGAACTAAAGCATATAAGAAGGTTTGCAATAATGTAAATAGCAATAATGAAATACAAACCAAGGATCACGCCGATTTTAGAGTGGTTCGGTCAAATGACCTACTCCACTTGCGAGGCCCCTCTTCGATGAGGCTCCCACCTTCCACTAGCAAGTCTCTTGAAATGGAAGGGTAAATACCCCTCTTACAACTCTTTACAAGCGGTTCACTCTCTTACAGATTTTCGAGAAGAGATGAGGTGAACACTAGCAAATTGAAAAGAAGACAAGCTAACACTTTTCTAAGACCTTTCTCTCAAACTCTTGCTGCTCAAAAAGTTGTAATCTCAGCAGAGATTTGAGGGGTATTTATAGGCCTCAAGAGGATTCAAATTTGGGCTCCAAAATTCAAATCCTCTTTGGGTTCCCGATGCTGGCGGTGCCACCGCCCAGCCAAGCGGTGCCACCGCCCAACCCAGGAGGTGTCACCGCCCAGCCAGGCGGTGCCACCGCCTGGCCCTCCGGTTCACTTGGTTTGGCTTACTTTTAGCCCAAACCAAATCTGACTTTGGCCCCAGTTGGCCCCTAACCAGGATATAGGATTATCTTCTTAATCCTAATCCTAATTACAAGTGAACTACATAACAAAACACATCCTAAGCAATTTATTAACCTCGAACGTCAAGTCTTGTTCCGGCGAGCTTTCCGACGAACTTCCTTCGACGGGGTCCAAGCACGCTCCCGAACTTGTGATGACTTTAATGAGTAGCTGCGACTTCTCGGTGATCTCTGCGAACCTCCGACGATCTCTTCGGCGAACTTCCAACAGGTTCCCGATTTCTTCTCGGTTGGTTCCGGCAGCATCTTCGACGATTCTTCGGACTCTTAAATGTTCATCGAACTCGACTCCGGTATACTTGCTTTGTGTTTTCTGTTTATCGTAGTTAATCCTACACACTTAACTCAATAATATGGATTAGATCAAATAACCCATCAATTGATTTTATCATCAAAATCCGAGATTCAACAATCTCCCCCTTTTTGATGATGACAATCAATTGATGACGGAGTTAAACATAACTCCCCCTATCTATATGCCATATTATGAGAAGATAAAAAACACTTGAATTCCATCCCATTGGATTCAAGCATAACCCGATAAGTTCTAACCGTAGAGCTTATCGTGATCCTCATTAAACAATAGTGAGTACAAAACTTCTATGAAAATCATAAGTTAAATGAAAAGGGACGAATTTTACTACGATAGAAGATAAAGATTTTCAATATAAATTTTATGATTTAGATGTAAGACATGCTTTCAATATGATCAATCAATCTTGTGATATTTTCAATGATTTTGCAAGGCATATAAGTCATTCATATCAATCACTTTTCTCAAAGATTTTGCAATTCATATTTTGTCATGCTATTAAGAATGATATAAGTCATCACTTTTCTCCCCCTTTGTCATCAACAAAAAGGGAAATGAGACTTGAAGCACATATTTTGTCATACAACGATTTTATCATTGAAAATTAAGTATGCAAAAATATTTACGCAGAGTTCATTTTAGAGGAAAATTCAACATGCATTCATATTATCTAATCTCTTCTTTCTATAAATAATAGAAATTACAGATGTACAAGAGAGAGATTGGGATAAAAAAAAATCAAGTAGTAATTTCACAAAGTCAAGATCATAATTCGAATACAAACTCATTCAAATCGTTAAATTCATTAAAATCTCAACATTACTTTTCAATCATCATATAAGGCATTTAAAGAATTTTGAAACATAGGAGAATGATTAATTTAAGCATACAATGTTTCAAGTGATGAATGCCAATACTTTCATATTTGTAAGTATCAATTCATGAATGCCAAAAGATATTATTTGTGATTCCAATTTTGCAAGATCAAGATTATGATTTAGATAAAACTTATTTAAATCAAATCGGTAACTTGAAATTCATAATCAAGTCATCAAAATCGATTTCGAGATTTCACAACATGTCATATAGAATTTGAAGGAGAATGATTAGATTCACCGAGAGATGGAAAGAAGATGAAAGACTTTACGGAAAATCCAATCAAACAAGTTTATTGTTTAGGGACAATTTAACATACCTAATTCCCTTCTAATGAATTCAAATTGGTCTTCATTCAAGGCTTTTGTGAATATATCTGCTAATTGATACTTTGTGTCAATGAATTCTAGAACAACATTATTGTTAAGGACATGATCGCGTATGAAATGATGCCTAACGTCGATGTGCTTAGTTCTAGAAAGCTGAATTGGATTTTTAGTAAGACATATAGCACTTGTTGTTGAATCTCGGATTTTGATGATGAAACTAATTGATTGTGTTTAGATGTTTAACTGCATTTTGAGTGATACAGGTCTACTCGATCAGAATTAGACAGTTAACGCAGGAGGAATTGACGTTGCGCCGGAGGAGATCACGTCAGGATATTGGACGGCAGAAGGCTTCAACGTCGGGCATCGGGCCAAGAAGAGCGGAATTGCGCCAAGGATATCGGGGTTGCGGAGGTCAACCGTCGATTGGGCAACAAGCCACAAGAGAGGACGATGTGCTAAAGAATCGGATTTGGCGCCAACCAATGACGTGTCGCAAATGTAATGTCAATTAGCGTTGTAATAACTGTCTAGATCGGAGTAGAGTTTTGGTTTGCATGTGCAGGATTAACTACACGATAACGATGAAGGCATAAAGTGAAACAAAGTGTGGAGTCAAGAATGAAGGATTCGTTGGGAGTTCAAGAGTTCGACGGAAGTCCGGCGATCATCGGGAACGCTGCGAACTAGCCGAGAATGAGTAGGAGCTTGCCAAGGGTTTTTTTTTGAAGCTCGCCGGAAGGTTCGTGGGAAGTTCGCAGAGTTTGCCGAGAAAGATCGGAGCTTGCCGAAGAAGCTCATTGAACTCGCCAAGATCAAATCGTGAAGTTTAAGAGCTTGCCGGAGTCCGTAGAATGGTTTCCCGAGTTTATCTAAGACCAAAAGTTCAGCCTGGCTTCTCATTTGGAAGAAGTCTTGACTTATGGACTTTGTAATAGCTTATATAATGTCTTTAAAATTCATAGTTAGCATGTTAATTAGGTTAGGATTAGGTATTAATCCTATAACCCAAGTATGGGCCTATAACACCTTGAGGTTTGAAAACACTATAGGCGGTGGGCTGAAAACACCAGAAGGGCTGAAAATCTGTAGGCGGTGGCACCACCGCTGGCTGGTGGCCGCCCAGCACCCGAGTGCTGGGCGGTGACACCTTTCAACTGGGCGGTGGCACCGCCCAGCACCCGAACGCTGGGCGGTGGCACCGCTTGGCTGGGCGGTGGCACCGCCAGCATCGGGAACCCAAAGAGGATTTGAATTTTGGAGCCCAAATTTGAATCCTCTTGAGGCCTATAAATACCCCTCAAATCTCTGCTGAGATTACAACTTTTTGAGCAGCAAGAGTTTGAGAGAAAGGTCTTAGAAAAGTGTTAGCTTGTCTTCTTTTCAATTTGCTAGTGTTCACCTCATCTCTTCTCGAAAATCTGTAAGAGAGTGAACCGCTTGTAAAGAGTTGTAAGAGGGGTATTTACCCTTCCATTTCAAGAGACTTGCTAGTGGAAGGTGGGAGCCTCATCGAAGAGGGGCCTCGCAAGTGGAGTAGGTCATTTGACCGAACCACTCTAAAATCGACGTGATCCTTGGTTTGCATTTCATTATTGCTATTTACATTATTGCAAACCTTCTTATATGCTTTAGTTCCTTATTACTTTTGCTGCGCATATTTAAGAATACGCTTTCAAGATTAAGCTTGTCAAGTTCCGCTCTTATCATACGAAAGATTTTTTAAAAAACCGAAGTTTTAATCCGCTGCACTAATTCACCCCCCCCTCTTAGTGCTGCTCCGATCCTAACAATTGGTATCAGAGCCCGGTATTTCTCATTTTGGATTTACACCCAAGAGAAATGGCTCTTCATGGCTTTCAAGAGGGCTTATCGGTTTTTCGTCCACCGTTGTTTAACGGATTGGACTACACTTATTGGAAAACTCGAATGAGAGTTTTCTTGATTTCTATGAATTTGGATATATGGAATATTGTTGAAAATGGTTTTCAACTTCCCTCTAAACCGATGAACGAATGGTCGGATTTGGAGAAGAAGTATTTTTCTTTAAACGCAAAGGCTATGAATGCCTTATTTTGCGCTTTAGACAAAAATGAGTTCAATCGGATTTCTACGTGCGAAACAGCTTTTGATATTTGGCGAACTCTTGAAATCACACACGAGGGAACTAGTAGAGTCAAAGACTCGAAAGTTAACATTTTAATGCATGATTTCGAGCTTTTTCAAATGAAGCCGAGCGAAACCATTGTTGACATGTACACCCGTTTTACGGATGTCGTCAATGGTTTACAAACTCTTGGCAAATGTTTCTCGAATTTTGAACTTGTTAGTAAAGTTTTACGATCACTTTCTAAAGTTTGGGAATCAAAAGTTACGGCAATACAAGAAATAAAAGATTTAAATATTTTTCCACTTGAAGAACTTATCGGCTCATTGATGACATATGAAATGGTGCGCAATGCACATGATGAACACAATGAACACTTGAACCACCTTCCAAAGAATAGGAAGGATTTGGAACTCCGGACAAATAAATACCACTTGAGCGATGACTCAAGTGATGAGGACAATGATGAACTTGAACTTCGAACACTAACTCTTAATAAGTTCATTAAACAAAAATCTAAAATGAACAATGAACTTGAACGGAGAAAGAGGCCAAAGAAAAGGAAGGCACCCAAGGATGAATCAAGAACTTCCAAAGATGAAACGGCGAATTGGGCTTTGATGGGCTTCGACTACAAGGTAACTAACTCAACTCTCTTGAATTATTTTGAAATTACTTGAAGTTTTTCATGAGTGCTTAATTTAGATAGTAGGAATAGGAAATAAAAAAAAATTATTTTTCAAAAATTATATCATGTTTTTCTTTTTTAGCATCTTTGAAAAAAACTAAAAATTTGATCAATGAAAAGTATATTGCTAAGGTTTCATGCATGTTATGTTTTGAAATATTGAATGATGTATGCAACATTATGGATTATAGTTATATGATATGTGATAATGCTTAGGATTAATCCATGCATGTGTATTTTGATGATTTTATGTCATGCATGAGTTTTTGAAGTAAATGTTGATTTGATACTCTCATTTTGGATTAACATGTTTTTGGTTTAATCATTTTTATGACGAATTAAGATGACATAGTGCATGTACATCTATGTATGAATTTCTTGATAGTCTTTTGATGATAGATGTGATATCATGATGTTTTATTTTTTGATGTGTTTGGGCTTGACGGTTTTATGACTAAAACTTATGTTTTGACTTTAAATGATAATACAATGTTTTCACAAAAAAGACTTGAACACTCTCACATGAAATCAATTGTATGAAATGGAAATGAATTTTCTATTCTATTGAGATTAATGAATTTATTTTACTAATCTTATGAATCTCATGAAAATAAACATGATGAATATTTTATAAATGAGTTGTCTTATAAGATTTTGCCTTTACATCTTGAACTTTAATGCTTATATTGATTTGGCATATAAAGACTAAGGCATGCTCATAAGAAGCAAATCACATGAATAGAAATTTATAAAAATGAAATGTAATCCTTTATCTTATTGATTTCTACCTAAGAGACCAATAAAACTATCTATGCCATTTTGAATCTCTTGAAAGAAATGTTGAGATTTTGATGATTTGGATGATTTGAATTTGAATGAGTTTTATTCAAAATCATGATCTTGATTCCGTGATATTTACAAATTAAGATTTATTATGAATCAAGATTTTTTCATTAATCGATCTCCTAAGATTTTTCCTTGATTATTTAAGAGGAGATTTTTCAAAACAAAATGTGTCTTCTATTATTATCTTTTCATGATATGATTTTTATACAATTCCTTGTATTCATGAAATGTTTATCGATCACCCAATTACTTTCTTCTTGATATTCCTTATGTGGTGATTAAAATTATGCATGAAATACTCTTGATATTATTTTGATGTATACAAATGAAAAGTTATAATCATGAATGATCGGATGAAATTTGACAAGTTAATATCTTCATGATTTGAAATATTTATACTTTGAAATTATGCATGCAATTGCTTTGTATTGTGATGATATATGCATCATGAATACTTTATTATCATACATGAAAATAGTGATAAACATTTTGAAAATAAATATTTGTATCATGTTAGATAATTTTACATCATGTGCATGATGAGTTATAGTGATGATTGAAACAATGATTGAAATGATATGAATGATGATTTGGAATCATGCATATAATGATGAGTTAATATGTTTTGAATATATGATGATTTGGTATTATGCATGTAATAATGATATACGGCAATGATGAAATACTTATGACAAAATTATTATTTTGATATTCATGACTTGAATCTTCCTTTCTTTTGCCAATGACAACGGGAGAGAAAGTTACTAATGTGCTATCTTGAATTGATGTAAAGGGTCATCTCAAACAAAAATTAGCTACCTTGCACAAGTCAAGAAAATGCAAAAACTTCCTTACCTTCTTGCACATCTAAAGAGAAGATGCAAATGTAACACTTGCCAAATTGTTTGCTTGCCTCATGTAAAACATTGTCTCTTGTTAGGTTGACATTTTGCTAAGGAAGCAAAAAATTGACACTTCTCAAAAGAGAAGAAAGTGCTTGCTTTCTTGAACATCTTTAATTTGCTAGCTAGCATAATGTACAATTTGCTATCTTAAACATTACAAAGAAATGCTATCATGCACATCGCAAAGAAAAGCAAATATCCTAACTTGCAAATCTTTAAATTTGCTAGCTTATATGTAGTAAAACTTGCATATCGTAAAAGTTGTTAGCTCATAGAGAAGCAAAAGAATTGCTATCTCGAAAAAGAAGTAAAAATTGCAAAACTTAGAAAACTTGCAACAAAATTGCTCTTGCCATGCTTTGTATAAAAAATATGTTGATATCCTTAAAAGCATCGTAATGAATTTTTTAGTGTATCGCAATGTATCACATGTATCACAAATTAATTTTTTTTAGACTATTATCATATCATGATGTATCGCATAATGATATCATGATTTGTGATTGTTTCATGTGATCCTTAGTGAATTTTCACATTGGTATCCTTCGTGAAATGATTTCATTACATTATTGTCTTGTATGCATCATGTGATGATTGAAATATTGATTGATGCAAAGTTGATGTAAAAGTCTAAATCATTGGTTCCTCTCCTTCTTTTGACATTGACAAAGGGGGGAGAAAGTTATTGCTAGCTTGCCTATCTTAAGTAGCAAAGATTACTAACTTGCTTATTTCAAGAAGCAAAAGTTGTCTTCTTGAAACATCACTATCTTGCCTATCTCAAGAAGAAAGACTTGCAACCTACACATTACAATAGGAAGCAAGAATCGATAGCTTACACACTCCAACAAGAAAGCTATCTTGTATTTGCTTTCGAAATTTTTGCTAGCTTCTATGTTGCAAAACTTGCTCACTTTTTCAAACACTTTGCTAGCTTGCACTTTGTAAAGGAAGCGAAAATAGCACTTCTCAAAAGAGAAGAAAGAACTTACTATCTTGAAACATCACAAAAGTTTGCTACCTCAAGATGATATAAAATTTGCTATATCAAACATCATAAATATTGTTACTTGCAAAGAAAAGCAAAGTGTAATCTTGCACAAAAAAAATGCATGTGTTGAATTGCCATGATTGAACTTAAAAATCTTGCTATGCTTTTTGTGCTTATATGTTGTGATGAAAATCTAGCCTCATGTTGTAAAAAAAACTTGCATATCTTTTAAAACAGCTAGAGCTACTTCTCCTTTTTGTTGATGACATAGGGGAGAAGTATATTGATGACTTCATGCATTGAATTGAATATTTTATATATTTGAATGATGGTTTAAATATTTTTTCATAACATGTGATGAATGTCACTTGGATTTGGGATAATCCAAGTGTTCTATCAATGGCATATTGATAGGGGAGTTTGGTTAAACTCCGGGGAGTTTAGGTTAACTCCGTTAGTCATCAATTAGTTGTCATCATCAAAAAAAGGGAGATTGTTGAATCTCGGATTTTGATGATGAAACTAATTGATTGTGTTTAGATGTTTAACTGCATTTTGAGTGATACAGGTCTACTCGATCAGAATTAGACAGTTAACGCAGGAGGAATTGACGTTATACCGGAGGAGATCACGCCGATATTGGACGCGTAAGGCTTGAACGTCGGGCATCGGGCCAAGAAGAGCCGGAATTGCTCCAAGGATATCGGGGTTGCGGAGGTCAACCATCGATTGGGCAACAAGCCACAAGAGAGGACGATGTGCTAAAGAATCGAATGAAGCGCCAACCAATGACGTCTTAGGCAAATGTAAATGTCAATTCGCGTTGTAATAACCGGCTCTAGATCGGAGTAGAGTTTTGGTTTGCATGTGCAGGAATAACTACGATAAACGATGAAGGCATAAAGTGAAACAAAGTGTGGAGTCAAGAATGAAGGATTCGTTGGGAGTTCAAGAGTTCGACGGAAGTCCGGCGGATCATCGGGAACGCTGCGCGGAAACTAGCCGAGAAATGAGTAGGGAGCTTGCCGGGTTTTTTTGGAAGCTTCGCCGGAAGGTTCGTGGGAAGTTCGCAGAGTTTGCCGAGAAAGATCGAGCTTGCCAAGAAGCTCATTGGAACTTCGCCAAGATCAAATCGTGAAGTTTAAGAGCTTGCCGAGTCCGTAGAATGGTTTCCGAGTTTATCTCGAAGACCGCCGAAAGTTCGCCGGAAGCTCGCAGAAGAAGTCTTGACTTATGGACTTTGTAATAGCTTATATAATGTCTTTAAAATTCGTAGTTAGCATGTTAATTAGGGTTAGGATTAGGTATTAATCCTATAACCCAAGTATGGGCCTATAACACTTGTAGTCCCAAAACACTATAGGCGGTGGGCTGAAAAACACATCAGAAGGGGCTGAAAACATCAGTAGGCGGTGGCACCGCCCAGCACCCGAAAGTGCTGGGCGATGACACCTCTTGAACTGGCGGTGGCACCAGCAGCACCAACGCTGGGCTAAGGTGGCACCGCTTGGCTGGTGGTGGCACCGCCAAAGATCGGGAACCCAAAGAGGATTTGAATTTTGGAGCCCAAATTTTGGAGCCCAAATTTGAATCCTCTTGAGGCCTATAAATACCCCTCAAATCTCAGCTGAGATTATAACTTTTTGAGCAGCAAGAGTTTGAGAGAAAAATCTTAGAAAAGTGTTAGCTTTCTTTCTTTTCAATTTGCTAGTGTTCACCTCATCTCTTCTCAAAAAATCTGTAAGAGAGTGAACCGCTTGTAAAGAGTTGTAAGAGGGTATTTACCCTTCCATTTCAAGAGACTTGCTAGTGGAAGGTGGGAGCCTCATCGAAGAGGGGCCTCATAAGTGGAGTAGGTCATTTGACCGAACCACTCTAAAATCGGCGTGATCCTTGGTTTGCATTTCATTATTGCTATTTACATTATTGCAAACCTTCTTATATGCTTTAGTTCCTTATTACTTTTGCGGCGCATATTTAAGAATACGCTTTCAAGATTAAGCTTGTCAAGTTCCGCTCTTATCATACGAAAGATTTTTTAAAAAACCGAAGTTTTAATCCGCTGCACTAATTCACCCCCCCCTCTTAGTGCTGCTCCGATCCTAACACTTGTATTATCACATTTTATGGGAATATTTTTAAAGTGAATTCCATAGTCTTCTAATGTATTTTTCATCCAAACAACTTGTGCACAGCATGCACTTACAGCAATGTATTTGGCTTTCGCCGTAGATAGTGCAACTGAATTTTGTTTCTTGGAAGTCCAAGAAACAAGTGCATGTCCTAAAAATTGGCATGTTCCGGATGTACTTTTTCTATCTATTCTGCATCCGCCAAAATCGGCATCCGCGTAAGCCATTAAATCAAAATTTTCAGATTTTGGATACCATAAACCTAAATTTGGAGTTCCTTTAAGATACCTAAATATTCTTTTAACACTTTTAAGATGAGATAGTTTAAGATTTGATTGAAACCTAGCACAAAGTCCTACACTAAACATGATATCTAGTCTAGTAGCGGTAAGGTAGAGTAGACTACCTATCATTCCCCTATATGTTTTTTGATCGAAATTTTCACTATTTTCATCCATATCTAACTTAGTCGAAGTACTCATAGGGGTGTTTATTGCTTTTGAATTATCCATGTTAAATCGTTTTAACAATTCTAATGTATATTTAGATTGGTTAAGAAATATACCATCCTTAAGTTGTTTGATTTGTAATCCTAAAAAGAAAGTTAATTCCCCCATTAAACTCATTTCAAATTCATGACTCATAGATTTGGCAAATGATTCACATAGTGATTCATCCGAAGAGCCAAAAATAATATCGTCAACATAAATTTGCACAATAAGAAAATTATTTTCAAAATGTTTAATAAACAATGTAGTATCAACCTTGCCTTTGATAAAATTATTTAAAATAAGAAAGGAACTAAGCCTTTCATACCAAGCTCTAGGAGCTTGTTTCAAGATATAGAGAGCCTTAGTCAATTTGAATACATGATTAGGAAGAAGAGAATTTTCAAATCCGGGAGGTTGTTCGACATATACTTCTTCGGAAATAAAACCACTCAAGAAGGCACTTTTGACATCCATTTGAAATAGTCTAAAATTATAACTACTAGCATAGGCAAGGAGCATCCTTATGGCTTCTAATCGAGCCACGGGAGCGAAGGTTTCTTCGTAATCGATACCTTCTTCTTGGTTGAAACCTTTGGCCACTAAACTAGCCTTGTTTCTAACCACGATACCATTTTCGTCTTGCTTGTTTCTAAAGACCCACTTAGTACCAATGACTAAATGGTCACTAGGTCTAGGAACAAGCTCCCACACCTTATTTCTCTCAAATTGATTCAGTTCCTCTTGCATTGCAATAATCCAAAAATCATCTTTTATGGCCTCGTCAATGCACTTAGGTTCGATTTGAGAGAGGAAGGCGGCATTAGCACAAAAATTCTTGAAAGAGGAACGAGTTTGAACCCCTTTAGATGTATCCCCTATAATTAGCTCCTTTGGATGAGCATCTATATACTTCCATTCCTTAGGTAAGGAAATTTCGGAAGAAGGTGCATCCAAGTTGCTATTTTGAGGAGAGGGTTCATTTAAATTCAAATTATCAAAACCAAGAACATCATGAAAATCATTTTTCTTAAAATTTGAGACTTCATTAAAAACTACATGAATAGACTCTTCAATTACTAAGGTTCTTTTATTAAAAATCCGAAAGGCTTTCGAAACGGAAGAGTAACCAAGAAAGATGCCTTCATCGGATTTTGCATCAAATTTTCCTATGGCATCCCTTTCATTTAAAATAAAGCATTTACAACCGAAAACTTTAAAATAGGAAATATTTGGTTTTTTGTTATTTCATAATTCATAGGGAGTTTTTGATAAGGAATGTCTCATTAGGACTCTATTCATGATGTAGCAAGCCGTGTTTACGGCTTCGGCCCAAAAATACTTAGGTAAACTATGTTCATTTAACATAGTTCTTGTCATTTCTTGTAGGTTTCTATTTTTTCTTTCAACTACTCCATTTTGTTGGGGATTTTTCGGAGTGGAGAAGTTATGGTTGTATCCATTAACTTCACAAAAATTTTGAAAGTCATGGTTTTGAAATTCGCCACCATGATCACTCCGAATTGATGAAATCATGAACCCTTTTTCGTTTTGAGTGAGTTTACAAAATTTAGAGAAACACTTGAAACAATCACTTTTGTGAGCTAAGAAATAGGTCCAAGTGTATCTAGAGTAGTCATCAACAATCACAAAAGCATATTTGCTTCCACCTAGACTAGTTGTATCAATTGGTCCAAATAAGTCCAAATGGATCAATTGTAACGGTCTAGTGGTGCTAATTTGATTTTTTGGTTTGAAGCTTATTTTTATTTGTTTCCCTAGTTGACATGCATCGCATACCTTATCTTTAATAAACTTCATATTCGGAATCCCTCGTACTAATTCTTGAGATGAGATTTTAGATATTGTTTTCATACTTGCATGGCCTAATCTCCTATGCCAAAGCCAAGCATCATCATTTATGGCGGAGAAACACATTTCATTACTTAGTTCATCAAGATTGATGGTATAGACATTATTTTGTTTTAAAACAATCATAGTCATGTTATGACTTGGTTTTTCAATAATGCACATATTTGATTCAAATCTAACGATATAACCTTTATCGCATAATTGACTAATGCTCAATAGATTATGTTTTAATCCATCAACTAGTAACACATCATCAATGGAAAAACTTGATTTGTTACCTATGGTTCCCTTGCCAATGATTTTGCCTTTGTTGTTGTCTCCGAAGGTGACATAGCCTTCGTCCATGCTAGTGAGCTTGGTGAATTGGGATGGATCTCCGGTCATATGCTTTGAGCATCCACTATCAAGATACCATCTCTTGCTCCTAGCATGTGATGGTGTATGTTTCTACAAGAAGGAATTATTTTTAGGTACCCATTTGCTTTTGGGTGCCTCAAAAACTAATCTAACTTGTTTATCATGTTGCATAGACTTGATTATGGTTCCTTTAGGAACCCAAATCAATTTGTTCGGACTAATTTTCTTGAATGGACATTGGTAAGTTATATGTCCATATTTGCAACAAAAACTACAATTGCTTTGGTGTTGAACATGTAAGATAGGACTTTTAATGAAGGTGGTTGGATTTTGGTGAGTACTTCTCACAAATCCGATTCCACTCCTTTTAGGAACGTGACCCTTATTTGTAAGGATCATGTTTAAGGACTTGCTACTGACCTCGAATTTCTTCAAGGTGTCTTTAAGTACTAAGTTCTCATTTTGTAGAGTTTCTAAATCATGGCATTTAGCACATGGAGCTAGACAATCATGATATTCAGTTTTCAATTTATCAAAAGCACAAGTAAGACTATCATGCTCCTTTCTTAGCAATTTGTATTTTCTACTAATTGTCTTACATTCATCAAATAACTCATGGAAGGCATTTAATAAATCATGATAAGGTAAATCTACATTAATTAAATCCGTTACCTCTTCTTCGAAGGCCATTAGGGCGTAGTGAGCAACTTGCTCGGTGTTGGACTCCTCTTCTTCGGATGTGCTTGAGTCATCCCATGTTGCCTTGAGCACCTTCTTCTTTGGTGTTCTCTTTTTGGCTTGAGGGCAATCGTTCTTGTAGTGTCCCGGTTTTTTGCATTCATAGCAAATCACTTGGTCCTTCTTTTGTTCAAATTTATTTTTTGTATTATTTTTAAATTTGTTCTTCCTTAAATATTTTTTGAATTTTTGAGTCAAAAGTGCAATGTCATTGTCATTGTCCTCATCACTTGATGTTCCTTTCAAGTGGTCTTCTTGTGATTTGAGTGCCATATCCTTCCTGTTCTTTGGAAGAGGGTTCTCGAGCTCGTCTTGAGCTTGACATGTCATTTCGTAGGCCATTAGAGACCCAATGAGTTCTTCAAGAGGGAATGTTTTAAGGTCTTTGGCCTCTTGAATGGCCGTAACTTTTGGATCCCAACTTTTAGGGAGGGATCTTAAGATTTTAGTTACTAGTTCAAAGTTAGTAAAATCTTTACCAAGAGCTTTGAGTCCATTGATGACATCCGTAAACCGGGTGTACATGTCTCCGATGGACTCACTTGGTTTCATTCGGAAGAGTTCGTAAAAGTGCACAAGAATGTTGATTTTGGACTCTTTCACTCGGCTAGTGCCTTCATGAGTGACCTCAAGAGTTCTCCAAATATCAAAAGCCGAATCATAAATTAAAACACGATTAAATTCATTTTTGTCTAGTGCACAAAACAAGGCATTCATAGCCTTTGCATTTAAAGAAAAAACCTTCTTCTCCGATTCATTCCATTCGCTCATCGGAAGAGAAGATTTTTGAAATCCGTTTTCAACAATAGTCCAAAGCTCAAAATCCATAGAAATGAGGAAGATCCTCATCCGAGTCTTCCAATACGTGTAATCTGACCCATTAAACATAGGTGGACGTGTGATAGAATGGCCCTCTTGCATGCCGGAGTAAGCCATCTCTCTTGGGTATTAAACCAAATATGAGAGATAACCTTGCTCTGATACCAATTGTTAGGATCGGAGTAGCACTAAGAGGGGGGTTGAATTAGTGCAGCGGATTAAAACTTCGGTTTTTAAAAAATCTTTCGTATGATAAGAGCGGAACTTGACAAGCTTAATCTTGAAAGCGTATTCTTAAATATGCGCAGCAAAAGTAATAAGGAACTAAAGCATATAAGAAGGTTTGCAATAATGTAAATAGCAATAATGAAATGCAAACCAAGGATCACGCCGATTTTAGAGTGGTTCGGTCAAATGACCTACTCCACTTACGAGGCCCCTCTTCGATGAGGCTCCCACCTTCCACTAGCAAGTCTCTTGAAATGGAAGGGTAAATACCCCTCTTACAACTCTTTACAAGCGGTTCACCCTCTTACAGATTTTCGAGAAGAGATGAGGTGAACACTAGCAAATTGAAAAGAAGACAAGCTAACACTTTTCTAAGACCTTTCTCTCAAACTCTTGCTACTCAAAAAGTTGTGTTCTCAGTTGAGATTTGAGGGGTATTTATAAGCCTCAAGAGGATTCAAATTTGGGATCCAAAATTTGGGCTCCAAAATTCAAATTCTCTTTGGGTTCCCGATGCTGGCAGTGCCACCGCCCAGCTAAGCGGTGCCACCACCCAGGCCAGGAGGTGTCACCGCCCAGCCAGGCGGTGCCACCGCCTGGCCCTCCAGTTCACTTGGTTTGGCTTACTTTTAGCCCAAACCAAATCTGACTTTGGCCCCAGTTGGTCCCTAACCAGGATATAGGATTATCTTCTTAATCCTAATCTTAATTATAAGTGAACTACATAACAAAACACATCCTAAGCAATTTATTAACCGCGAACGTCAAGTCTTGTTCCGGCGAGCTTTCCGACAAACTTCCTTCGACGGGGTCCAAGCACGCTACCAAACTTGTGATGACTTTAATGAGTAGCTGAGACTTCTCGGTGATCTCTGCGAACCTCCGACGATCTCTTCGGCGAACTTCCAACAGGTTCCCGATTTCTTCTCGGTTGGTTCCGGCAGCATCTTCGACGATTCTTCGGACTCTTAAACGTTCATCGAACTCGACTCCAGTATACTTGCTTTGTGTTTTCTGTTTATCATAGTTAATCCTGCACACCTAACTCAATAATATGGATTAGATCGAATAACCCATCAATTGATTTTATCATCAAAATCCGAGATTCAACACTAAGAGCCTCTTCCGCGCTAGGATGACTGAGGGGACACCGGTTCAGAACCATGTCCTAAAGATGATTGAGTGGATAGGGAAACTCACAGGTCTAGGAATGGTCCTAGAAGATAACTTGTGTGTGGACATTGTGCTTCAGTCCCTACCAGATTCCTTTTCATAGTTCATAATGAATTTTAATATGAACAAGCTTGAAGTGACTCTCCCAAAGCTTCTCAATATGTTGAGGGAGGCAGAGAGTACTATCAAGAAACAGAAGCCAGTTCTCTACACTGGTGAGACCAAAAGGAAAAGGAAAGCAGAAAGGTCCCTTAAGAAGGGAAAGGGCAAGGTCAAACCAGGTAAAGCAAAGATTGCTAAGAAAGACCCAGCAAAGGACAAAGGCCAGTGCTTCCACTGTGGTAAAGATGGGCACTGGAAGAGAAACTGCAAAGAGTACCTTGCAGAAAGGGCGAAACAAAAGCTTGATGAAGCTTCAGGTACATTCATGATCAGTCTCCATTTGTCAGACTCTTATGATAACATATGGGTATTGGATACCGGTAGTGCTTATCATATATGCAATTCGTTGCAAGTTCTGGCAAGGCTTAGGAGACTAGAGAGAGGCGAGATGGACCTCAAGATGGGTAATGGAGCAAAAGATGCTGTAGTAGCTGTTAGCGAGGTCGCCCTACATCTGCCTAGTGGAGCTTTTATTGCATTAGATGCATGTTATTTTGTTCCTTCTATTATCAAAAATATTATCTCCTTTCATGTTTAACAGTTAGTGGATATAAATTTGTTTTTGAGAACAATGGTTGTTCGATATTATTATATGATAAGATCATCATGAAAGGAACATTGCATAATGGTTTATTTATATTAGACACCACTCCACATATCATGAATGTAAATGTGTCCAAAAGGAAATGAGATGAGTTGAACAGTGCATACCTGTGGCATTGTAGGCTAGGCCACATCCATGAAAGAAGGATTCAAAAGGTGCTAAATAATGGATATCTAGATCCATTCGACTATGTGTCATATGCAACTTGTGAGCCTTGCATTCGTGGAAAACTGACCAACTCTCCATTTAGTGGAACTGGAGAGAGAGCTACTGAGTTGTTGGAACTCATACATAGTGATGTATATGGACCCATATCAACTCATGCCATTGGAGGTTACTCCTACTTTATTATATTTACTGATGATTTCTCAAGGTATGGATATGTGTACTTAATGAAGTACAAGTCCGAGGCCTTTGAGAAATTTAGAGAGTATAAGAATGAGGTGGAAAACCAGACTTGAAAGAGTATCAAAACTCTTTGATCAGATCGAGGAGGTGAGTACTTAAGTACAGAGTTCACTCAGTTCCTTAAGGACCATGGGATATTATCCCAATGGACACCTCCTTATACACCTCAGCTCAATGGTGTCTCTGAAAGAAGAAATCGTACATTATTAGATATGGTACAGTCCATGATGAGTTTCGCTGACCTACCCATCTCATTCTGGGGATATGCCCTAGAAACCACAGCTTACCTTCTGAACAGAGTTCCAACTAAGTCGGTAGTGTCTACACCATATGAGATATGAAAAGGGAAGAAGCCTGATGATAGAGTATCCCATCCTCCTGAGAGATATGTGGGACATATTAGAGGAGAGGATGCAGAGGATATTGATCCTCAAACCTACGAGGAGGCTATTATGAGTATAGACTCCGGGAAGTGGCAAGAAGTCATGAATTCTGAGATGGATTCTATGTACTCCAATAAGGTTTGGAACCTAGTTGATGCGCCCGAAGGTATTGTACCCATCGGTTACAAGTGGATCATTAAGAAAAAGATCGGAGTAGATGGAAAGGTAGAGACCTATAAAGCAAGGCTAGTGGCTAAGGGGTATCGTCAAAGGCAAGGTGTTGACTATGACGAAACCTTCTCACCCGTAGCAATGCTAAAATCCATCAGAATTCTATTGGCTATTGCAGCACACTATGATTATGAGATCTGGCTGATGGAAGTGAAAATCGCATTCCTCAATAGGAACCTCGAGGAGGAGGTGTATATGATGCAACCTGAGGGATACGTGTCCAAGAACTGTCCAGATAAGGTGTGTAGGTTGCTTAGATCCATTTATGGATTAAAGCAAGCTTCCCAAAGTTGGAACATAAGATTTGATGAGGCAATCAGATCTTATGACTTCGTTAAGAACGAAGATGAGCCTTGTGTATACAGAAAGGTAAGTGGGAGCGCTATCACCTTTTTGGTGTTATATGTGGATGACATCCTGATCATTGGGAATGACGTAGGAATGCTATCTACAGTAAAGGCTTGGTTATCTAGACACTTCTACATGAAGGACTTACGGGAAGCATCCTATATTTTGGGGATTAAAATCTATAGAGATAGATCCAAGAGGATGCTTGGCTTGTCCCATTCCAGGTACATAGAAACCATTGTCAAAAGGTTTGGCATGAAAAATTCCAAGAGAGGTCTCATACCGATGAGACATGGGATATCACTTTCTACGAGTATGTCCCCAAAGACTCCAGAAGAAAGGGCGAACATGGATATGATGCCTTATGCCTCAGCAATAGGGTCTATCATGTATGCCATGCTATGTACTAGGTCTGATATAGCGCATGCTCTGAGTGTCATGAGCAGGTATCAGGCGGATCCAGGCTTGGAGCACTAGAAAGCAGTAAAGTGTAAACTTAAGTACTTGAGAAGGACTAAGGATCTTTTACTAGTATATGGAGGTAATAGCCTTAAGGTTGAAGGCGACACTGACTCAAGTTTTCAGTCTGATGTCGATGATAGCAAGTCGAATTCAGGGTATGTGTACACCTTGAATAGAGGAGCAGTGTGCTAGAAGAGTTCCAAGTAAGATACCACTGTTGACTCGACCATAGAGGCGGAGTACATTGCTGCATCAAATACAGCAAAGGAGGGAGTTTGGGTGAAGAAGTTCATCACAGATTTGGGAGTAGTGCCGGGTAGCGAAGAGCCGATCTCCTTATATTGTGACAACAATGGGGCGATTGCTCAAGCAAAGGAACCTACGTCTCATCAGAAATCTAAGCATGTTCTGAGGAGGTTCCACCTTATCAGAGAGATCGTGACCCTAGGAGATGTAGTAGTGGAAAGAGTTCCATCCGAAGATAACATTGCAGATCCACTAACAAAGTCATTGTCTCAGATTTGTTTTGAGCATCACAGGGGTCTGATGGGGATCAGACACATAGGTGATTGGCTTTAGGTCAAGTGGGAGATTGCTAGTCATAGGTGCCCAGCAAGCCAATCACGTGAGTGATGACACGTGTGACTTAATGCATACATATATTGTGATGTCCTTGGATTTGTGCAATGGGAATCAAATAGTGATGAGATCACGATAGTGAGATCGATTCACCTTTAAACACATATCCTAAATAATCCCGGTCAAAGGTTACTCAAGAGGGATATCGTGAAAACCGGACAGACTGTTGTGCTGTATACCCGTCCATATGATGGATGCAGCCGGTCTCATAGCTGCTTGTGTGGGGACACTAGGGATATAGTACAGGTGCTCATTGGAGAATGAGTTCACTGATTGATCTGCTTACGGAATGCTGGATGGTTGATGATGCCTTATTGTCTGACAGTGATTCCGTAGTCCTGGTGGTGTATTTGGTCCTTAGACTTGAGACACCAAGGATATCCTGTATGAGTGCTCCACTCTTTGATACCAGACTTATAGGTTTGGCTGTCCCAGATATAGTACAGCTGGTAATTGAGAGTGGTAGTCGACCTTACGAGGGCTATTGAGTATTGATAGAGGATCATCCACTCTCGGCGTCATGAGAGGAATATCCCATGTGTTCTTACTCAGATAATTCCCTGGCCAGGGTCATTCGGGTTGAGAGAGAAAGAGTTCTCCGGGAGAATCCGATTAGAGCGAGACTCGAGAAGAAACCGTGTGGGTCTGACAACACCATGCTCGATATACGGTCTCTGGTATATTAGATGGATGACGGACTATAGGTACACGGTAACTGAGGACAGACAGGTCCAATAGATTGGATTCCCCTGTATCGTCTGGGGACTACGGCGTAGTGGCCTAGTACATCCGTAGTCGATGAGTCGAGTGAATTATTACAAAGATAATAATTCACTAAGTTAGAAGGAGTTCTAACAGGTATGACTCACGGCCAGCTCGATATTGGACCTAGAGGGTCATACACATATGGTAGGCATTGCAATGAATAGAGATTCAGATATTAGATATCCGACGGAGCCCTTGTCTTATTGGATGCAGATCCAATACCCACTAGGGGAGGACCCATTAGGGTTTGATAGGGGACCTCTATAAATAGGAGGGATTCAGAGCCCCATGGGCTAGAGAGCTTTTGTTTGCCTTTTCCTATTCTCCTCTCCATCTCCACCTCAGAGTAGGTCTGGAGTTTTGAGGAGCGTCGTCGCAACCCTACTGTGTGGATCACTGCTAGAGAGGAGGACGCTTGACCTCCTTCACCCTCTCCTAAGGATCTGCAAGGAAACAGGGATATACGATCTCCCTAGGTAACACAATCTACTCTATACGCAGTTTCATGTTTCGTGGATTTTTGCGTACCAAACTTCGCACGACGACGAACATCTCTTTGGAAATCGGGGATTTTATTTTTCTTGTTCTTCCGCTACGCATATGATGTCGCCCCAAGGATTTCCCAACACTAAGGATACAGTACAGGCGATAGAACCCCAGAGGAATTCTATGTAGATAGATCTTTGAGGGAGATCACTCCTTGGAACGCTGTAGGGGTTCCAACCTCCTAGAAGTCGGCCAAATTGCTACAATTGTAGATAGATCTTATTCTAAAAAAGATAGAAGTTTAATGCTTATATAGGGCTCCAAATCGTAGCCCTTTTGCCCTCAACCCTAACCAACTAGCCTAGTAAAAGGGGGCGATGGTTAGGAAGTCCAAAGGCCCAAATATAAACCTTAGCAATTCTTCTTTATAGGATAGAGACGGCTATGTAGGGTTTATTAATGAATTTTAATATGAACAAGCTTGATTTAACTCTCCTAGTGCTTCTCAATATGTTGAGGGAGGCAGAGAGTACTATCGAAAAAGAGAATCCAGTTCTTCCACTACAAAAAAGAAAGAAAAAGAAAGCAGTAAAGTCCCTTAAGAAAGGGCAAGGGCAGACTAAGCAAAGGTTGCTAAGAAAGACCCGGCAAATGACAAAGGCCGGTGCTTCCATTACAGAAAAGATGGGCAATGAAAGAGGAATTATAAAGAGTACCTTGTAGAGAGGGCGAAATAGAAGCTTGGAGAAGCTTCAAGTACATTAATGATCAGTCTCCATTTGTCAGACTCTTATGATAACACATGGGTATTGGATACCGGTAGTGCTTATCATATTTATAATTCGTTGCAGGTTTTAGCAAGTCTTAGGAGATTGGCGAGAGGCAAGATGGACCTCAAGATGGGCAATGGAGCAAAAGTTACTATAGTAGCTGTTGGCAAGGTCGCCCTACATCTACCTGGTGGAGCTATTATTGCATTGGATGCATGCTATTTTGTTCCTTCTATTATCAAAAATATTATTTTCATTTCATTTTGATAGTTAGTGGATATAAATTAGTTTTTGAGAATAATGATTGTTCAATATTATTAGATGATGAGATCATCATGAAAGGAAAATTGTATAATAGTTTGTTTATGCTAGACACTACTCTACATATCATAAATGTAAGTGTGTCCAAGAGGAAACGAGATGAGATGAACAATGCATACTTTTGGCATTGTAGGCTAGGTCACATCCATTAGTGAAGGATTCAAAAGTTGCTAAAGGATGGATATCTAGATCCATTTGACTATGAGTCATATACAACCTGCGAGCCTTGCCTTCATGAAAAACTAACCAACTCTCTGTTTAGTGGAACTGGAGAAAAAGCCACTGAACTACTGGAACTCATACATAGTGATGTATGTGGACCCATGTCAACTTATGCCATTGATGGTTACTCCTACTTCATTACCTTTACTGATGATTTATCAAGGTATGAACATGTGTACTTAACGAAGTACAAGTCCGCAGCTTTTGAGAAATTCAGAGAGTATAAGAATGAAGTTGAGAACCAGACTACAAAGAGTATCAAGACTCTTCGATCAAATCGAGAAGGTGAGTACTTAGGTATAAACTTTTCCTAATTCCTCAAAGACCATGGGATTCTATCCGAATGGATACTTCTTTATACACCTCAGCTCAATGGTGTATCTGAATGGAGAAATCATACGCTGGTATGGTCCATAATGAGTTTAGCTCACCTACCCATCTCATTCTGGGGAGATGCTCTAGAGACCGTAGATTACCTTATAAACCGAGTTCCAACTAAGACGGTAGTGTCTACACTATATTAGATATAGAAATGAAAGAAGCCAAATCTTAAGGTTGATAAGATTTGGGGCTGCTCTGCTCACATTAAAAGACACAACCCTAATAAGTTGGAAACAAGGATGGAGCAGTGCAAGTTCGTGGGATACCCCTAGAAAACTTGTGAGAATTATTTTTATCATCTCGAGGACCAAAAGGTCTTTTTAGTTAAGAGAGTGGTGTTCCTTGAAAAGGAACACATTCTTGGCGGAGATAGTGGGAGCATGAGAGAGTTGTGTAAGGTTAGAGAACCTAGCTCAAGCACCACTCTATAGCCCGAGTCTATTCAAGTACCTAACATATAAGTTCCGACTTTATGCAGGTCCGGTAGAGTATCCCATCCTCCTGAGAGATATATGGGACATATTGGAGGAGAGGATAATGAGGATATTGATTCTCAAACCTATGAGGAGGCTATTTTGAGCATAGACTCTGGGAATTGACAAGAAGCCATGAATTCTGAGATGGATTCCAAGTACTCCAACAAGGATTGGAACCTAGTTGATGTGCCTGAGAGTATTATACCCATCGGTTGCAAGTAGATCTTTAAGAAAAAGTTCGAAGTAGATGGCAAGGTAGAGACCTATAAAGCAAAGCTACTGACTAAGGGGTATTGTCAAAGACAAGGTGTTGACTATAAAGAAACCTTCTCACTCGTAGTCATGCTAAAATCCATCTGAATTCTATTTGCTATTGAAGCACACAATAATTATAAAATCTAGCAGATGGACATGAAAACCATATTTCTCAATGGCAACCTCGAGAAAGGAGGTGTATATGATATAGCTCGAGGGATTCGTGTCCAAGGACTACCCAGATAAGGTGTGTGGGTTGCATAGATCCATTTATAGACTGAAGCAAGCTTCTTGAATTTGGAATTTAAGATTTGATGAGGTAATCAAATCTTATGACTTCATTAAGAATGAAGATGAGGGTTGTGTGTACAGGAAGGTAAGTGGGAGCACTATCACCTTCTTGGCGTTATATGTGGATGACATCCTGATCATTGGGAATGATGTAGGAATGCTATCTATAGTAAAGGCTTGGTTATATAGACACTTCTCCATAAAGGACTTAGGGGAAGTATCCTATATCTTGGGGATTCAGATCTATAGAGATAGATCAAGAGGATGCTTGGCTTATCCCAGTCCAAGTACATAGACATCATTGTCAAAAGGTTTGGCATGAAAAATTTCAAGAGATGTCTCATACTGATGAGACATGGGATATTGCTTTCTAGGAGTATGTCACCAAAGACTCTTGAAAAAAGGGCAAACATGGATAGGATTCCCTATGTATCAGCAATAGGGTCTATCATGTATGCCATATTATGTACCAGACCTAATATGGCACAAGCTTTGAATGTCACGAGCAGGTATTAGAAGAATCCTAGCTTGGAGCACTGGAAAGCAGTAAAGTGTTTCCTTAAGTACATGAGAAGGACTAAAGATCTTTTACTAGTATATAGAGGTAGTACCCTCAGGGTTGAAGTCTACATGGACTCGAGTTTTCAATCTGATGTCGATGATAGCAACTTGAATTCGGGGTATATGTACAGCTTCAATGGAGGAGTAGTGTGCCAGAAGAGTTCCAAGCAAGATACTATTACTGACTCGACCATAGAAACGGAGTTCATTGTTGTAGTAGAGGAATCAAAAGAGGGAGTCTGAATAAAGAAGTTCATCTTAGATCTAGAAGTCATGTCGGGTAGCGAGGAGCTGATTTCCTTATATTGCGACAACTATGGGGTGATTGCTCAAATGAGGGAACCCATGTCTCATCAGAAGTGTTCTGAGGTTGTTCTAACTTATTGGAGAGATCATGACCCGAGGAGATGTAATAGTGGAAAGAGTTCCATCCGAATGTAACATTGTAAATCCACTGACAAAGCCATTATCACATATTGTCTTTGAGCATCATAGGGGTCTGATGGGAATCAGACACATAGGTGAGTAGTTTTAGGTCAAGTGAGAGATTTCTAGTCATATGTTCCCTGCAAGCCATTCACGTGAGCGATGGCATGTGTGACTGGACACATAGTCTTTTTGTTTATTATATTTTGACATTTATCACTTTATATTGCTTGTTGTATATATATATATATATATATATATATATATATATATATATATATATATTGTGATGTCCTAAGATTTGTGCAATGGGAATCAGATCATGATGAGATTATAATAACAAGACGTATTCACCTTTAAACATAGATCATAAATAATCCAGGTCATAGGTTACTCAAGAAGAAAATTGAGATAACCAAACAGACTGGTGTATTGTATGGGAACACTAGAGATACATTACAAGTGCTCATTGGGGAATAAGTTCATTCATTGATCAGCTTAGGGAATGCTGAATGGTTGATGATACCTTATTGTTAAACAATGATTCCATAGTCCTAATGGTGTATCTGGTCCTCAGACTTGAGATACCAAGGATGTCCTGTATGAGTGCTCCACTCTTTGATATTGGACTTATAGATTTGGATGTCCTAGATCTAGCACAATCGTTTATCAAGAGTGGTAATCAACCTTACAAGAGCTATTGAGTGTCGATAGAGGATCATCTACTCTCTATGTCATGAGAAGAATGTCACATGTGTTCTTGCTCAGACAAATCACAGACCAGGGTCATTCGAATTGAGAGAGAAAGAGTTCTTCGGGAGAATCCAATTAGAACGAGACTCGAGTAGAAACCGTATGAGTCTGACAGTACTATGCTCGGTATACGGTCTTTGGGATATTAGATGAATAAGGTACTATAGGTAAATGGTAACTAAGGATAGATAAGTCCAATGGATTGGACTCCCCTGTATCATTTGGGAGCTATGGCGTAGTGGCCTAGTACGCCCGCAATCGATGAGTCGAGTAAATTATTATGGAGATAATAATTCACTAAGCCAAAAGGAGTTTGATAGGTATGGCTCACGGGTAGCTCGATATTGGGCCTCGAGCATCACACACGTATGGTAGACATTACGATGAGTAGAGGTTTGGATATGATATATCCGTTGGAGACCCTATCTTATTGGATATCCAATAAGCCCCTGAATTATTGAATCTTATGGATGAGATCAAATAAGAGCTCATGAGAGATTATCGGATAGAGATCCACTAATCTAAGAGGCTTGGGTAGTTGAATGGAGATCCAATACCAAATATTGGAGGATCTATTAGGGTTAAGTTGACAGGGGACCTCTATAAATATGAGGGCCTTAATAGTTTATAGGCTAGAGCTTTTTCTTCGTCTCCTATTTTCCTCCCCCTCTCCACCTCAAAGTAAGCTTGGTGGTTTAAGGAGCGTCATTGTAGCCTTGCTGTGTGGATCACCACTAGAGAGGAGAGCACTTGACCTCCTTCACCCTCTCCTAGAGATATGAAGGGATTCAGGGATATATGATCTCCCTAGGTAACATAATCTATCTCACACGTGGTTTTCTATTTCGTAGATTTTTACTCACTAATCTTTGCACCACGACGAACATATCTTTGGGAATTGAGAATTTTGTTTTTTGTTATTCCGTTGCATATGTGATGTCGCCCCCATGATTTCCCTATAATATATGGATGACATCCTGATCATTAAGAATGATGTAGGAATACTATCCATAGTAAAGGCCTGGTTATCTACATACTTCTCCATGAAAGACTCAGGGGAAGCATCCTATATCTTACGGATTCAAATTTATAGAGATAGACCTGGTTAGTCTATCCACAGTATCTATGAATCGAGTGAATTATTATGGAGATAATACTTGACTGAGCCAAAAGGAGTTTTGATATTTATGACTCATGGCCAGCTTGATATTGGGTCTCGACTATCACACACGTGTTGGGAAATCCTTGGGGGCGACATCATATGCGCAGCGGAAGAACAAGAAAAACAAAATCCATGATTCCCAAAGAGATGTTAGTCGTCGTGCGAAGATTGGTACGCAAAAATCCGCAAAACATGAAACTGCGTATAGAGTAGATTGTGTTACCTAGGGAGATCGTATATCCATGTTTCCTTGCAGATCCTTAGGAGAGGGTTAAGGAGGTCAAGCGTCCTCCTCTCTAGCGGTGATCCACACAATAGGGTTGCGACGACACTCCTCTAAACTCCAGACCTACTCTGAGGTGGAGATGGAGAGGAGAATAAGAAAAGGCAAACCAAAGCTCTCTAGCCCATGGGGCTCTGAATCCATCCTATTTATAGAGGTCCCCTGTCAAACCCTAATGGGTCCTCCCCTAGTGGGTATTGGATCTGCATCCAATAAGACAAGGGCTCCGTCGGATATCTCATATCCGAACCTCTATTCATCGCAATGCCTACCATATGTGTGTGAACCTCTAGGCCCAATATCGAGCCAATTGTGAGTCATACACTGTCGAACTCCTTCTAACTTCAGAATTATTATCTCTGTAATTTCACTCAACTCATCGACTTCTGGATGTACTAGGCCACTCACGCCGTAGTCCCCGATTTATACAAGGGAATCCAATCCATTGGACCTATCCATCCTCGATTCCGTGTACCTATAGTCCCTCATCCATCTAATATACCGAGACCAGTATATCGAGCATGGTGTTGTTAAACGCACACACGGTTTCTTCTCGAGTCTCGCTTTCTAATCCATTCTCCCGAGAACTCTTTCTCTCTCTCAACCCGAATGACCCTGGCGAGGGATTTGTCCGAGCAAGGACAAATGGGATATTCCTCTCATGATGCTTGGGAGTGGATGATCCTCTCTATCGACACTCAATAGCCCTCGTGAAGGTGGACTACCACTCCCAATAACCAACTGTACTAGATTTGGGACAGCCAAACCCTATAAGTATGGTATCAAAGAGTGGAGCACTCATACAGAAATCTTGGTGTCTCAAGTCTAAGGACCGATACACCACTAGGACTACTGGAATCGCTGTTTGACAATAAGGCATCATCAACCATCCAAAGATTCCGTGGCGGATCAATCGAACTCATTCTCCAATGAGCACTGTCTTTGTATCCCTAGTGTCCCTACACAAGCAACTATGAGACCAACTACATCCATCATATGGACGGGTATACACCACACCAGTCTGTCCAGTTATCACGATATCCCTCTCGAGTAACCTATGACCGGGATTATTTAGGATATGTGTTTAAAGGTGAATCGATCTCACTATCGTGATCTCATCACGATCTGATTCCCATTGTACAAATCCAAGGACATCACAATATATGTATGCATTTATACAATAGTTATAAAGTGATATATGCTAAAATATAATAAGCAAAAAGATTCTATATTAAGTCACACGTGTTATCACTCACGTGATTGGCTTGCTGGGCACCTATGACTAGCAACACGTATGGTAAACATTACGATAAGTAGAGATTTGGATATGATATATCTGCAAAAGACCCTATCTTATTGGATATCCAATAAGCCCCTGAATTATTGGATCCTATGGATGAGATCCAATAAGAGCCAATGAGAGATTATCGGATAGAGATCCACTAATCTAAGAGGCTTAGGTAGTTGAATGGAGATCCAATACCCAATAGGGGAGTATCCATTATGGTTAAGTTGATAACGGACCTCTATAAATAGGAGGGCTTTAATAGTTTATAGGCTATAGCATTTTCTTCGTCTCCTATTCTTCTCCCCCTCTCCACCTCAAAGTAGGCTTGGTGTTTTGAGGAGTGTCATCGCTGCCCTACTGTGTGGATCACCACTATAGAGGAGAGCGCTTGACCTCCTTCACCCTCTCCCAAAGATATGAAGGGATTCAGGGATCTACGATCTTCCTAGGTAACACAATCTATCTCACGCGTGGTTTTCTATTTCATGGATTTTTGCGTACCAATCTTCTCACAACGATGAACATATCTTAGGGAATTGGAAATTTTATTTTATGTTATTCCGCTGCGTATGTGATGTCGCCCCCATGATTTCCCTACAATATGTGGATGACATCCTGATCATTGGGAATGATGTAGGAATACTATCCATAGTAAAGGCTTGGTTATCTAGATACTTCTCCATGAAAGACTTAAGGGAAGCATACTATATCTTAAGGATTCAGATCCTTTACTATAGGAATACTATCCACAGTAAAGGCCTAGTTATCTAGATACTTCTCCATGAAAGACTTAGGGGAAGCATCCTACACTAAGCAAATCAAGTCCGGTTAGTCTATGTTTCTTCCGACGAGCTTCCGGCGATCTTCTTGCGAACTTCCAACGATTTCTCGGTAATATTCCAGTAGACTCCCAACAAGGTCCTGGACTTTACGATGATCTTCTTGGCGAGTTTCGATGAGCTTCTTTAGCAAGCTCCTCGACTTCTTAGTCAATTTTGATAGAACATCCGACGAACGTTCGGACTTCCAACAAACTCTCGAACTCCCAACAAAGTCTCGCTCTTGACTCTGGGACTTCATTTTGTTTTATTGCTTCATCACTATCATAGTTAATCTTGTACAGTTAAAACATAATTCGATCTAGAGAATTATTATAAACCAAATCAAATGTTGTCCGGCACGATATTGGTTCATCGACGCTTTGTCCGAATCTTCAGCGCATCGTCCTTTCTTGTGGCCTATTGCCCAATCAGTTATTGACCTCCACAACTTCGATATCCCTGGTGTAATTTCTGCTCTTCTTGGCCCGATGCCCGAACTCATGGCCCGAAGCCTTCTGCCGATACGTTAACCGATCCTTTAGCTCGACGTCCAATCTTCTGACATGTTCTACTTCGACCCAACATGATTCTTACTACTTTGAATTATCTTTCCTTGATCAAAGTTTTTTGCATCACTTAAAACATAGATCAAATCATAAACACTATTAATTGGATTCATCATCAAAATATGAGATTCAATAATGGCACCGCTAATGGCTTAGTCTCCAAGACACAATCTCCAAGACTGTACCAAGCGGTAGTACCACTAGACTAGACAGTAGTACCGCCTAGTGTTAAGCGATGGTACCACCAGTCTGGGTGGTGGTACCACTCGGACATAATCTCCTAGACTGTCTCAGGTGGTGGTACCGTCAGATTGGGCGATTGTACTGCCTAGTATCAGTGCTACAAGTGGTAGTACTACCAAGCACATGCGATGGTACCACCAGTGCCTTAAAAACTAAGGATGAGACACTTTTAGACTCTAAGTTTTAATTCATTTGGGGCCTATAAATACCCCTCTCATCCTTACTCAGAATACACAAGAACTGAAAACAAAAAAAAGGGAAAATTATGTTATAATCTTGTGAGAGTTCTCCTCCTCTAGTTTATGTGTTAATTTCTATTTAAGAGAGGAGTAAGTGGGGGTGTAAAGGTTCTCTCCTGAGCTTGTCAAAAGGAGAATAGAGTTGTAAGGGTAGTTGGTCTTTGCCAATTGAAAGAAGACTGTTAGTGGATGCTAGTGGCCTCGACGGAAGAGGAATCGGGAGTGGACGTAGGTCACGACGATCGAACTATAAACTTGGTTTGTATTTCTATTATTGCTATTTACTTATTTTGCAACTGCTTTACTTCCTCATTACTTTAGTTGCACACTTTTACAAACATTTTCAAAGTTAAGCATTTTCGATATCGATTTTTATCGAAATAAAGATTTTTCGAACAGATGTGATTTTTATTATAAGCACTAATTCACACTCCCCTCCCCCCCCTCTTCTCTTAGTGCTGAGTTGATCCTAATAGCTTTGATACCATTATAGGAAAATCTAGGGGCAACATCACATGCATAATGAAAAAACAAAAATAAAAAACCCCAAATTTTTAAATATGTGTTCATCGTCATGCAAAATTTGGTGCATGAAATCCGCAAAACCAAAAATTGCATATCAGAAAGATAGTTTTATTTTACCTAGGGAGAGATCGTATATACCTAAATCCTTATAGATCTGTTGGAGAGGATAAAGGAGGTCAAGTGTCCTCCTCTCTAGCGGTGATCCACATAGTAGGGCTACAATGATGCTCCTCAAATCTCCACACTTATTATTTGAGGAGGAGAAGTAGAGAGGAGAATTGGAGGTGACCACTAAGAAGCCTCAGTATACGGGCTTTTAGGTCCCTCCTATTTATAGAGGTCACGAGTTAACCGTAATGGATCCTGCCATATTGGGTACTGGATCTCCATCCAATTATCCAAGCCACTTAGATTAGTGGGTCTTCACCCAATAATCTTTTATTAGCTCTTATTGGATATCATCCATGAGATCCAGCAATTTGGGGGATTATTGGATATCAAATAAGATAGGGGCTGTAACGGATATCTTATATCTGAACCTCTACTCGTTGCAACATGTACCAAATGTGTATGACCCTCTAGGCCTAATATCGAGCTAGCCGTGAATCATACCTGTCAGAACTCCTTCCGACTCAGTGAATTATTATATTTATAATAATTCACTCAACTCATTGACTGCAAATGTACTAGGCCACTACGCCACATTCCCTAGACAAAACAAGGGAATCCAATCCTTTGGACCTATTTATCCTTAGTTAACATGTAACTATAGTGCCTCAACCATCAAATATCCTACAAATCATATGTCAGGCGTGGTGCTATCAAGCCAATAAGGTTTCTCTTTGAGTCTCGCTCTAATCAAATTCTCCCGGAGAACTCTTTCTCTCTCAATCTAAATGACCTTGGTAAAAGATTTGTTTGAGCAAGAACGCAGAAGATATTTCTCTCATTATACTGAGAGTGGATGTGTTAGAACCCTTGCAGATTCTAAACTTGGGGTTGATCTCTTTAGGGGATCGGCCTCCTTGGAACTCTATAGGGGTTCCTCCCTCCAAGTTGCTGCTCAAAGGCAGGTGTTAGAACCCTTGCAGATTCTAACTTGGGGTTGATCTCTTTAGGGGATCGGCCACCTTGGAACTCTATAGGGGTTCCTCCCTCCAAGTTGCTACTCAAAGGCTGTAGAAAAGATTCATCTATTGCCTGTGAAAAGAGGAGGAATACATGGCTATTTATAGGGTTTCTAAACCCTAACTCCTAATATGACTCCTACTCAAGACTCCTACTCAAGACTCCTTCTAACCAACTCCTAATAGACTTCTAATCAAGACTCCTATTTATTTACAACTCCTAATTTATCTCTAAGAAATAATCTCCTAACCCTAGCCGGCCTCTTCACCTCTTTAATAGGGGTCGGCTTAGGTAGGTTTTATATGAATGTCCCTCTCAATTAGGACTCTCATAGCTAGAGTCCTAATAGGATGATCCTCTATCGATACTCCATAGCCCTCGTAAGGTTGACTACTACTCTCAATAACCAACTATACTAGATTTGAAATTTTCAAACCTATAAGTCTGGTATCAAAAAATAGAATACTTATATAGAATATCCTTGGTGTTGTTGAATCTCAGATTTTGATGATGAAACCAATCGATATGTGTTTATGTTTTAATCTGCATTTTGAGTGATATAGGATGCTTCGATTAGGATGAGACAATTAAAATAGGAAAAATCAATCATATTTGGCCGAAGGAACATGTTAAAAGATTAGAAGTCGAGCCGGAGAAACGATCGACGTATCGACAGAAGGCTTCGGGCCGTGGATTCAGACTCGGGCTAAGAAGAGCGGATATTATGTCAAGGATATCGGAGTTGTGGAGTCAACTGGCCGATTGGGTAATAAGCCGCAAGAGAGGATGATGCGCCGAAGAATCGGATGAAGTGTCGAGGGACCAATGACATGCCGGACAACTTGATTAATGCTTAGTATTAATTGTCTAGATCAAAGTGTGTTTTACATATGTAGGATTAACTATGATAGCAAGGCATAAAAGAAAATAAAGTCCCGGAGTCAAGGACGCGATTATGTTGGGAGTTCGAGAGTTTATCGGAAGTCTAGACGTTCGTCAGAAGTTGTGGAGGAACCAGCTGAGAAGACTAAGAGCTTGCTAGAGAAGCTCATCAGAACTCACCAAGAAGATTGTTGTGAAGTCCAAGAGCTTGTCGAGAGTCTATTGGAATATTGCCGAGAGATCATCGGAAGTTTGCCGGAAGATCGCAAGAAGCTAGTCAGAAGAATAGACATAGGGACTTGTTTAGCTTAGCAAATGTCTTAGAATTTTGTAGTTAGCACATAATTGGGCTTGGATTTGGGCCAACCCAATTAGGGGCCAACTAGGCCCATGTAAGAACTGCGTTGGGCCCAAAAAGAGGCCCAAACAATGTCCCAAGAATTTTCACCGTCGTGGCACGATTTTCGAGACTATGTCAGGCGGTGGTACCGCCTAGCACTGCCCCCCAAGCAGTGGTACCGCCAGACTTGGGCGGTGGTACCACCCACAGCAGTGTTAGCCAGACTGGGCGGTGGTACCACCCAGCGCAGGCGATGGTACCACCAGTGCCCGGGGAACCCGGGATGGGAAAGTTTTAGGCTCTAAGTTTGAATCAACTTGAAGCTTATAAATACCCCTCTCATCCCTAATTAAAGCATACAAGCACAGAGAGTTTAAAAAGAAAGAAATGCTGCTAAATTCTTATGTGATCTCCTCTCCCTCTTCTAAGTGTTAGACTAGTTTGAGAGAGGAGTAAGTGAGTGCTTGTAAGGGTTATCTCCTAAACTAAGTAAAAAGAGAAGAGGGGTGTAAAAGGTGATTGGCCTTCGCCTATTGAAGGAAGGCCTCTAGTGGACACCGGTGATCTCGTCGGAGAAGTTCGCCGAAAGTGGATGTAGGTCACGTTGACCGAACCACTCTAAAACTGCTGTGTTCTCTGGTTTGCATTTTATTCTTATCATTTATATACTACAAACTACTTTAATTAGTCACTACGCTTTTATACGCTTCTAAGTTATTAAGCTTCCGAAATCGGTTTACATTAAAATTAGTTTTTTATTGTACTAAAGTTTTTAAACCGATGATATTTTACCATTGAACTAATTCACCTCCCATTTCTAACTTAATCATCGTGCTAACTACGAATTTCTTAAGACATTTACTACAACTTTCTCTAGTGCATCATTCGCTTCTTCCAGCGAGCTTCCAGTGAACTTCCGTCGATCATCCGATGAACCCTTGGTGATGCTCCTGCGGACTTCCGGCAAACTCCTGGACTTGCGACGATCCACTTGGCAAATTCCAATGAGCTTCTTTGGCAAGCTCCTGGAATTCTCGGATTTATTCCGGCAAAACCTCCGACGACCATCCGAACTTCCGTCGAATTCTCGAACCCCCAACGTGATCATAGTCTTGACTCTGACGCAACTCCTGCTGCATGTCTTACTTTCATCGCAGTTAATCCTGCACACTTATGTCAACATATGGATTAGATAACAAATGACAATTGACATCATCATCAAAATCCGAGATTCAATAATCTCCCCCTTTTTTATGATGACAATAAATTGATAACGAAGTTAACCTTAACTCCCCCTATCTATGTGCCATAATTGAGATAAGTCATTCTTGAATTCAAAGCCTTTGAAGTCAAGAGATATATTGATAAGTTAAAATAATTTAACCTTATCAATACTCCCATCATGATTCCCATCATGATGTATCTCTCTGAAAATGATGTAAGATGTGAAGGCTTGACATCCATTTTCAAATTTCGTATGTGAATGATGGTAATGATAGCAATTCATCATACGGTAAGATATCAACATGTAAAATTTCGAAGTAAGATTTTGATATCTTAACATTATAAACACATTTCAAGTATTTTAGCAATCATAGTATTTCTTCACATGGTACGATATCAACACGTAGGACTACGATGCAAGTTCTTTATATCTTAACATGATGCAAACATGGCATATTGCTAATATGGTTGTCAAAGTTATCATTAATTCATATATTTTCGATTATGCTAGCATAGCATCAATTCATATATCTGCTTTTCTCAACATAATATGACATTTATAGCATCAATTCATATATTTCTCCCCCTTTGTCATCAACAAAAAGGAAAACGAAATAAACAACTTTTAAATATACGTGCGATGCCATAATTAGGTTCATGTCATTCATCTATATAGAGTGATAGGATATAAACATCTCAAGAAAAACATGACATGAAGATTATAGAGTGAAAACTTCTTCCTATTTATTTGTTATTATCTTCTTGCATGAAGGAGGAAAGCCATTTGTGTGGTTCAAATCGATAGGATATTATGGCATTCTTTACAAGGATCAGGATATTTATGTGAATCAAATCCTTACACATAAAAATATTTTCCTTTTAGAAGAAGGAATCATCAAAGCTATTTCTCAAAGAGAATATTTTTCACATGATAAATCTAAAAGATATGCATTTGCTAGATGATTCTATTTGTCAAAAATTAATGATGTGAATCAAACTATATGTGATATATGTTTATTAAGTCCAAAAGAGAATAATGTATTCATGAAATCTGATTGGAACTGAAAATTTAATTTAACGCTATCATGCAATCGGACAAGACTATATAATCATGAAGACATGCTCATTGTTGTGGAAATTTTTGTATTAATTTTTAACATGTTATTTTAGGCATGTAATGGTAATTAAGTGATTTGATCATTCAATCAATAAAGTCCGAATAATAATTTGATGCATTCGAACACATCAACATTCCTAATTCTCTTCTTATGAAATCGAATTGTTCTTCACTTAGAGGTTTTATAAAAATATCAGCTAGTTGATGCTTAGTAACTATGAACTCTATGATTACATCATGATTAGTAACATGATCTCGTATAAAGTGATGTCTAATATTAATATGTTTTATTCTTGAGTATTGAATGGGATTCTTTGTTAAACATATTGCACTCGTGTTATCACATTTAATGGGAATGTTTTTAAGATAGATTTATAATCTTCTGAGGTGTTTTTCATCCACACAACTTGTGCACAGCATGCACCAGCTGCAATATATTCAACTTCAGTTGTTGATAGTGCAATCAAGTTTTGTTTCTTTGATGACCAGGAAACAAGGGAATGTCCCAAAAATTGACATGTTCCTGATGTGCTTTTTCTATCTAGTCTACACCCAGCAAAATCCATATCAACATAAGTAATTAACTAAAAATTTTTGGATTTTGGATACCATAATCCTAGATTTGTGGTACCTTTAAGATATCTAAGTATTCTTTTAACTGCTTTGAGATGAGATATCTTAGGGTTTGATTGAAACCTAGCACAAAGTCCTACACTGAACATGATATATGGTCTAGTTGCAGTGAGGTAAAGTAAACTTCCTATCATACCCCTATAAGTTTTTTTGATCAAAGCTTTCTCCACTCTCATCAACTTTTAACTTAGTGGAGGTGCTCATAGGGGTGTTAATAGTTTTTGAGCTATCCATATTAAATCTTTTTAGTAGATCTGAAGCATATTTAGTCTGACTAATAAAGATGTCATTGCTTAGTTGCTTAATTTGTAAGCCTAAGAAAAAGGTTAATGATTAGTATTAATTGTCTAGATCAAAGTATGTTTTACATGTGTAGGATTAACTATGATAGCAAGGCATAAAACAAAATAAAGTCCCGGAGTCAAGGACGCGATTATGTTGGGAGTTCGAGAGTTCATCGGAAGTCTAGACGTTCGTCGGAAGTTCTAGAGGAACCAGCTGGTAAGACTTAGAGCTTGCCGGAGAAGCTCGTCAGAACTCACTAAGAATATTGTTGTGAAGTCCAAGTGCTTACCGAGAGTCTGCCGGAATATTGCCAAGAGATCATCGGAAGTTTGCTGGAAGATCGCCAGAAGCTAGCCGGAAGAATAGACATAGGGACTTGTTAAGCTTAGCAAATGTCTTAGAATTTTGTAGTTAGCAGGTAATTGTAAGAACTGTGTTGCGCCCAGGTAACTAGGCCCATGTAAGAACTGTGTTGGGCCTAATAAGAGGCCCGAACAGTGCCCCAAGAATTCTCACCATCGTGGCACAGTTTTCGAGATTGTGTCAAGCGATGGTATCGCTAGTCTGGGCAATTGTATTGCCCCTAGCAGGGTGCCAGTGGTGGTACCGCCAGTCTGGGCGGTGGTACCGCCTAGCACTGCTCCCTAGGTAGTGGTACCGCCAGACTTGGGCGGTGGTACCACCCAGGGCAGTGTTAGCCAGACTAGGCGGTGGTACCACCCAACGCAAGCGGTGGTACCACCCGTGCTCAGGGAACCAGGGATGGGAAAGTTTTAGGCTCTAAGTTTGAATCAACTTGAAGCCTATAAATACCTCTCTCATCTCTGGTTAAAGCAAACAAGCACATAGAGTTTAAAAAGAAAGAAATGCTGCTAAAATCTTATGTGATCTCCTCTCCATCGTCTAAGTGTTAGACTAGTTTGAGAGAGGAGTAAGTGAGTGCTTGTAAGGGTTCTCTCCTAAATACCGTAAAAGGAGAACAGGGGTGTAAAAGGTGATTGGCCTTCGTCTATTAAAGGAAGGCCTCTAGTGGACGCCGGTGATCTCGTCGGAGAATTTACCGAAAGTCGATGTAGGTCACGTTGATCGAACTACTCTAAAACTACTATGTTCTCTGGTTTGCATTTTATTCTTATCATTTACATACTACAAACGACTTTAATTAGTCATTACGCTTTTATACGCTTCTAAGTTATTAAGCTTCCGAAATCGGTTTACGTCAAAATAAGTTTTTTATCGTACTAAAGTTTTTAAACGGAAGATATTTTACCGTTGCACTAATTCACCTCCCATATCTAATTTAATCATCGTGCTAACTACGAATTTCCTAAGACATTTACTGCAACTTACTCTGGTGCATCAATCACTTCTTCTAGCGAGCTTCCGGCGAACTTCCGTCGATCATCCGATGAACCCTCGATGATGCTCCTGCGAACTTCCGGCAAAATCCTAGACTTGCGATGATCCACTTGGCAAGTTGCAATGAGTTTCTTTGGCAGGCTCCTGGACTTCTCGGATTTGTTCCCACAGAACCTCCGACTACCATCCGAACTTCCGTCTAATTCTCGAACCCCCAACGTGATCATAGTCTTGACTCCGGCGCAACTCCTGCTGCATGTCTTATTTTCATTATAGTTAATCCTGCACACTTATCTCAACATATAGATTAGATAACAAATGACAATTGACGTCATCATCAAAATTCGATATTCAACAATCTTCCCCTTTTTGATGATGATAATCAATTGATAACGAAATTAACCTTAACTCCCCCTATCTATGTGCCATAATTGAGATAAGTCATTCGTAAATTCAAAGCCTTTGAATTCAAGAGACATATTGATAAGTTAAAATAATTTAACCGTTTCAATACTCCCATCATGATTCCCATCATGATGTATCTCTCTGAAAATGATGTATGATGTCAAGGCTTGACATCCATTTTCAAATTTCGAATGTGAATGATGCTAAAGATATCAATTCATCATATGGTAAGATATCAACATGTAAAATTTTGAAGTAAGATTTTGATATCTTAACATGATGCACACATTTCAAGTATTTTAGCAATTATAGTATTTCATCACATGGCAAGATATCAACACGTAGGACTACGATGCAAGTTCTTGATATCATAACATGATGCAAACATGGCATATTGCTAATATGGTAGTCATAGTTATCATTTATTCATATATTTTTGATGATGCTAGCATAGAATCAATTTATATATTTGCTTTTCTCAACATAATATGGCATTTATAGCATCAATTCATATATTTCTCCCCCTTTGTCATCAATAAAAAAGAGAACGATATAAACAACTTTTAAATATACGTGCGATGCCATAAGTAGGTTCATGTCATTCATCTATATAGAGTGATAGGATATAAACATCTCAAGAAATACACGATATAAAGATTATAGAGTGAAAACTTCTTCCTTTTTATTTGTTATTATCTTTTTGCATGAAGGAGGAAAGCCATTTGTGTTGTTTAAATCGATAGGATATTAAGGCATGCTTTACAAGGATCAGGATATTTATGTGAATCAAATCTTTGCAAATAAAAATATCTTCCTTTTATAAGAAGGAATCATCAAATCTATTTCTCAAAAATAATATTTTTCACATGATAAATCTAAAAGATATGCATTTGCTAGATGATTCTATTTGTCAAAAATTAATGATATGAATCAAACTATATGTGACATATGTTTATTAAGTCCGAAAGAGAATAATGTATTCATGAAATCCGATTGGAACTAAAAATTTAATTTAACACTTTCATGCAATAGGACAAGACTACATAATTATGAAGACATGCTCATTATTGTGGAATTTTTTGTATTAATTTTCAACATGTTATTTTTGGTGTGTAATGGCAATTAAGTGATTTGATCATTCAATCAATAAAGTCCGAATAATAATTTTATGTATTCGGACACATCAATATTCCTAATTCTCTTCTTATGAAATCAAATTGTTCTTCACTTAGAGGTTTAAAAAAATATCAGCTAGTTGATGCTTATTATCTATGAACTCTTTGATTACATCATGATTAGTAACATAATCTCGTATAAAGTGTTGTCTTATATCAATATGTTTTATTCTTGAGTGTTGAATGAGATTCTTTGTTAAACATATTGCACTCGTGTTATCACATTTAATGAAAATGTTTTTAAGATAGACAATATAATCTTCTAAGATGTTTTTCATCCACACAACTTGTGCACAGCATGCACTAGCTGCAATATATTCAGCTTCGGTTGTTGATAGTGCAATCGAGTTTTGTTTCTTAGATGACCAGGAAATAAGGGAATGTCCCAAAAATGGACATGTTCCTGATGTGATTTTTCTATCTACTCTACACCCTACAAAATCCGCATCAGCATAAGCAATTAACTCAAAATTTTCTGATTTTGGATACCATAATCCTAGATTTGTGGTACCTTTAAGTTATCTAAGTATTTTTTAACCACTTTGAGATGAGATATCTTAGGGTTTGATTGAAACCTAGCACAAAGTCCTACACGGAACATGATATATGGTCTAGTTGCAGTGAGGTAAAATAAACTTCCTATTCCCCTATAAGTTATTTTATCAAAGCTTTCTCCACTCTCATCAACTTCTAACTTAGGGGAGGTGCTGTAACATCCTCTATTTTTGAATACTTAGTAAAAGGTTTGTTTATAAAAATAAGGATTATTTAATAATTATTTTATATTAAATGATATTATATTAAAAGTTTATGGCTAGGGACCTAAGAGTAAATATTAGAAATTTGATATAATTTATGAAAGATTCAGATTTAAGTTAAAAAAAAATATAGTGGATACGTGTCACTAGCTAACCTAAGGTTGGTGCCACTTATCTTTGCTCAAAAGATGACACCTAGCCTCTTTCATGCATGCATGACACCTTGCAACTTTTGCATTAGCTAAAACCCAAATAATTAGATGAAAGGTTAAAGAAAACAAACATGAAGAGTTGCAGCCAACTTGAGTTTGAGAAGAGAAGGGGAGAAGAAGAAGAAGAAGAAGAAGAAGAAGAAGAAGAAGAAGAGCTTGAGATTTTTCATCAATTTTCTCACATTTGGGATTCAAATAATTTTAAGGCATGTGTTCTAACCCCATCCCACAGTAACCTTAATCTCTGTTTCTATTTTTATTTTGTAAAATTTGAGAGATGTCAACTGAGAACCAAACCTTCTTTCGTTTTGATACAAAGCCATGAATCTGTAATTTCTCGGTAATCTGACCTCTATGCAATATTTCGATTATAACATTTTGTAATAAACTCTGATTTGACAAGACCTATTCCATTTGAAAGTAGACAAAAATATCTTTATTTTGACAACAAGATCGAAGGATTTGGAGTTTTAATGCCTACTAAGACTTCTATTTACATTAACCCTACAGATTCTGCAAAACAGGGAGTGAAATTTCTGACCTCTTGTTGCTTAACTGCTTATAACTTTCTGCTGTGAACTCAGATTCATACAAAGTATGATTTATTCAAAGCTAGACTCAAAATTCTTTCTATATACAACTGATTTGAAATTTACAACAGGGAGTTATAGATAATTTCGTAGCGAAAGTTTTGAAAATATTAGCTCTGTTTTACTAAATCCACAAGGTCGATGAAAGCAGATTTTTCAGTTAGCAATTATACTCCAAATATTTCAAATCGAAGACTTTGAGTCTAGCTTCGAATAAATTATACTTTGTATGAATCTGAGTTCACTGCAGAAAGTTATAAGCAGTTAACCAACAAGGGGTCAGAAATTTCAGTCCCTGTTTTGCAGAATCTATAGGGTTAATGTAAACAGAAGTATTAGTAGGCATTTAAACTCCAAATCATTCGATCTTAGTGTGAAAATTAAGATATTTTTGTCTACTTTCAAATGGAATAGGTCTTGTCTAAATCAGAGTTTATTACAAAATGTTATGACCGAAAAATTGCATAGAGGTCAGATTACAAAAAAATTACAGATTCATGGCTTTGTATCAAAACGAAAGAAGGTCTGGTTCTCAGTTGACATCTCTCCAATTTTACAAAATAAAAATAGAAACAGAGATTAAGGTTACTGTGGGATGGGGTTAGAACACATGCCTTAAAATTATTTGAATCCCAAATGTGAGAAAATTGATGAAAAATCTCAAGCTCTTCTTCTTCTTCTTCTTCTTCTTCTTCTTCTCCCCTTCTCTTCTCAAACTCAAGTTGGCTGCAACTCTTCAGATTTGTTTTCTTTAACCTTTCATCTAATTATTTGTGTTTTAGCTAATGCAAAAGTTGCAAGGAGTCATGTATGCATGAAAGAGGCTAGGTGTCATCTTTAGAGCAAAGATAAGTGGCACTAACCTTAGGTTAGCTAGTGACACATATCCACTATTTTTTTTTAACTTAAATCTGAATCTTTCATAAATTATAGCAAATTTCTAATATTTACTCTTAGGTCCCTAGCCATAAACTTTTAATATAATATCATTTAATATAAAATATTCATTAAATAATCCTTATTTTTACAAACAAACTTTTTATAAATTGATGAAAAGAGGCTAGGGATATGTGTGATGGGGTTAGAACACATGCCTTAAAATTATCTGAATCCCAAATGTGAGAAAATTGATGAAAAATCTCAAGCTCTTCTTCTTCTTCTTCTTCTTCTTCTTCTTCTTCTTCTTCTTCTTCTTCTTCTTCCCTTCTCTTCTCAAACTCACATTGGCTGCAACTCTTCGGGTTTGTTTTCTTTTATCTTTCATCTAATTATTTGTGTTTTAGCTAATGCAAAAGTTGCAAGGAGTCATGCATGCATGAAAGAGGCTAGGTGTCATCTTTAGAGCAAAGATAAGTGGCACTAACCTTAGGTTAGCTAGTGACACATATCCACTATTTTTTTTTTTAACTTAAATCTGAATCTTTCATAAATTATAGCAAATTTCTAATATTTACTCTTAGGTCCCTAGCCATAAACTTTTAATATAATATCATTTAATATAAAATAATCATTAAATAATCCTTATTTTTACAAACAAACTTTTTATAAAATTTTCAAAAATGGAGGATGTTACAAGTGCTCATAGGGGTGTTAATAGTTTTTGAGCTATCCATATTAAATCTTTTAAGTAGATCTAAAGCATATTTAGTTTGACTAATAAAGATGCCATTGCTTAATTGCTTAATTTATAAGCCTAAGAAAAAGGTTAATGCTTAGTATTAATTGTCTAAATCAAAGTGTGTTTTACAAGTGTAGGATTAACTATGATAGCAAGGCATTAATCAAAATGAAGTCCCGGAGTCGAGGATGCGATTACATTGGGAGTTCGAGAGTTCATTGGAAGTCTAGACGTTCGTCGGAAGTTCTAGAGGAACCAGCTGAGAAGACTCGGACCTTGCCAGAGAAGCTCGTCAGAACTCACCAAGAAGATTGTTGTGAAGTCCAAGAACTTGCCGAGAGTCTGCCGGAATATTGCCGAGAGATCAGCGGAAGTTTGCTAGAAGATCACCAGAAGCTAGCCGGAAGAATTGACATAGGGACTTATTTAGCTTAGCAAATGTCTTAGAATTTTGTAGTTAGCACGTAATTGGGCCAACCCAATTAGGGGCTAACTAGGCCCATGTAAGAACTGTGTTGGGCCAAATAAGAGACCTAAACAGTGCCCCTAGAATTCTCACCGTCATGGCATAATTTTCGAGACTATGTCAGACGGTGGTACCGCCAGTCTGGACAATTGTATCACCTCTAGCAGGGTGCCAGGCGGTGGTACCGCCAGTCTAGGTGGTGGTACCATCTAGTACTGCCCCCCAGACAGTGGTACTACCAGACTTGGGCGGTGGTACAACCCATGGCAGTGTTAGCCAGACTGGGCTGTGGTACCACCCAACGTAGGCGGTGGTACCACCCGTGCCCGGGGAACCCGGGATGGGAAAGTTTTAGGCTCTAAGTTTGAATCCACTTGAAGCCTATAAATACCGCTCTCATCCCTGGTTAAAGCATACAAGCACAAAGAGTTTAAAAAGAAAGAAAAGCTACTAAAATCTTATGTGATCTCCTCTCCCTCTTCTAAGTGTTAGACTAGTTTGAGAGAGGAGTAAGTGACTCCTTGTAAGGGTTGTCTCCTAAACTCAGTAAGAGGAGAAGAGGGGTGTAAAAGGTGATTGGCCTTTGCCTATTGAAGGAAGGCCTCTAGTGGACGCTAGTGATCTCGTTGAAGAAGTTCGTCGAAAGTGGATGTAGGTCATGTTGACCAAACCACTCTAAAACTGCTGTGTTCTCTGGTTTACATTTTATTTTTATCATTTACATACTACAAACTACTTTAATTAGTCAATACGCTTTCATACGCTTTTAAGTTATTAAGCTTCCGAAATTTGTTTACGTCAAAATCAATTTTTTATCGTACTAAAGTTTTTAAACCGATGATATTTTACCGTTACACTAATTCACCTCCCATTTATAACTTAATCATCGTGCTAACTACGAATTCCTTAAGACATTTACTGCAACTTGCTCTGGTGCATCAATCGCTTCTTCCAGCGAGCTTCCGGCGAACTTCCGTCGATCTTCAGATAAACCCTCGGTAATGCTCCTGCGGACTTTCTACAAACTCCTGGACTTGCGATGATCCACTTGGCAAGTTCCAATGAGCTTCTTTGGCAAGCTCCTGGACTTCTCGGATTTGTTCCCGTAGAACCTCCGACGACTATCCGAACTTTCGTCGAATTCTCGAACCCTCAACGTGATCATAGTCTTGACTCCGACGTAACTCCAGCAGCATGTCTTGCTAGTCATAGGTGCCCAACAAGCCAATCACGTGAGTGATGGCACGTGTGACTTGATACAGAATCCTTTTGCTTATTATATTTTGGCGTATATCACTTTATAACTATTGCATAAATGCATATATATATATTGTGATGTCCTTGGATTTGTGCAATGAGAATCGGATCGTGATGAGATCACGATAATGAGATCGGTTCACCTTTAAACACATATCCTAAATAATCCCGGTCGAGGTTACTTTCGAGAGGGACATCGATAACCTGGGATAGACCGGTGTGTTGTATACCCGCCCATATGATGGATGCAAATGGTCTCATAGCTGCTCGTGTAGGGACACTAGGGATAGAGTACAGTGTGCTCATTGGAGAATGAGTTCACTTGATTGATCCGCTTACGGAATGCTTTGGATGGTTGATGATGCCTTATTGTCGGACAAAATTTCCATAGTCTAGTGGTGTATCCGGTCCTTAGACTTGAGACACCAAGGATGTCTGTATGAGTGCTCCACTCTTTGATACCAGACTTATATGTTTGGCTATCCCGGATCTAGTACAATTGGTCATTGGGAGTGGTAGTCGACCTTACGAGGGCTATTGAGTGTCGATAGAGGATCATCCACTCTCTGCGTCCATGAGAGGAAAATCCCATGTGTTCTTGCTTAAACAAATCCCTGCCCAGGGGTCATTGGGTTGAGAGAGAAAAGAGTTCTCCTGAGAATCCGATTAGAGCGAGACTCAGTAGAAACCGTATGGGTCCGACAACACCATGCTTTCGATATCACGGTCTCACGAGATATTAGATGGATGAGGGACTATAGGTACATGGTAACTGGGACGACAGGTCCAATGGATTGGATTCCCCAGATGTCGTCGCAGGGGACTACTGCATAGTGGCCTAGTACGTCCGTAGTCGATGAGTCGAGTGAATTATTACAAAGATAATAATTCACTGAGTTAGAAGGAGTTCTGACAGGTATGACTCACGGCCAGCTCGATATTGGGCCTAGAGGGTCACACACATATGGTAGGCATTGCGATGAGTAGAGGTTCGGATATGAGATATCCGACGGAGCCCTTGTCTTATTGGATGCAGATCCAATACCCACTAGGGAAGGACCCATTAGGGTTTGACATGGGATCTCTATAAATAGGAGGGATTCACAGCCTCATAGGCTAGAGTCTTTGCTTGCCTTCCCTATTCTCCTCTCCGTCTCCACCTCAGAGGCCTGGAGTTTTGAGGAGGGTCGTCGCAACCCTGCTGTGTGGATCACCGCTAGAGAGGAGGACGCTTGACCTCCTTCACCCTCTCCTAAGGATCTGCAAGGAAACAGGGATATACGATCTCCCTAGGTAACACAATCTCTATACGCAGTTTTATGTTTTGCGGATTTTTGCGCACCAATCTTCGCACGACGACGAACATCTTTTTGGGAATCGAGGATTTTTGTTTTCTTGTTCTTCCGCTGCGCATATGATGTCGCCCCTCAATGATTTCCCAACATGTCTTACTTTCATCGTAGTTAATCTTGCACACTTATCTCAACATATGGATTAGATAACAAATGACAATTGACGTCATCATCAAAATCCGAGATCTAACAATCTCCCCCTTTTTGATGATGACAATCAATTGATAACATAGTTAACCTGAACTCCCCCTATCTATGTGCCATAATTGAGATAACTCATTCTTGAATTCAAAGCCTTTGAATTCAAGAGACATATTGATAAGTTAAAATAATTTAACCTTATCAATAATCCCATCATGATTCCCATCATGATGTATCTCTCTGAAAATGATGAAAGATGTCAAGGCTTGACATCCATATTCAAATTTCGAATGTGAATGATGGTAATGATAGCAATTCATCATATAGTAAGATATCAACATGTAAAATTTTGAAGTAAGATTTTGATATCGTAACATGATGCACACATTTCAAGTATTTTAGCAATCATAGAATTTCATCACATGGTAAGATATCAACACGTAGGACTATGATGCAAGTTCTTAACATCTTAACATGATGCAAACAATGCATATTGCTAATATAGTAGCCATAGTTATCATTAATTTATATATTTTCGATGATGCTAGCATAGCATCAATTTATATATCTGCTTTTCTCAACATAATATGGCATTTATAGCATCAATTCATATATTTCTTCCCCTTTGTCAACAACAAAAAGGAGAAGGAAATAAACAACTTTTAAATATACGTGCGATGCCATAAGTACGTTCATGTCATTCATCTATATAGAGTGATAGGATACAAACATCTCAAGAAAAACATGACATGAAGATTATAGAGTGAAAACTTCTTCCTTTTTATTTGTTATTATCTTTTTGCATGAAGGAGGAAAGCCATTTGTGTAGTTTAAATCGATAGGATATTAAGGCATGCTTTACAAGGATCAGGATATTTATGTGAATCAAATCCTTGCACATAAAAATATCTTCCTTTTATAAGAAGGAATCATCAAATCTATTTCTCAAAGAGAATATTTTTCACGTGATAAATCTAAAAGATATGCATTTGCTAGATGATTCTATTTGTCAAAAATTAATGATGTGAATCAAACTATATGTTACATATGTTTATTAAGTCCGAAAGAGAATAATGTATTCTTGAAATCCGATTGGAATTAAAAATTTAATTTAACACTTTCATGTAATCGGACAAGACTATATAATTATGAAGACATGCTCATTGTTGTGGAAATTTTTATATTAATTTTCAACATGTTATTTAAGGCATATAATGACAATTAAGTGATTTGATCATTCAATCAATAAAGTCTGAATAATAATTTTATGCATTCGGACACATCAATATTCCTAATTCTCTTCTTATGAAATCAAATTGTTCTTCACTTAGGGGTTTTATAAAAATATCAGCTAGTTGATGCTTAGTATCTTTGAAATCTATGATTATATCATGGTTAGTAACATAATCTCATATAAAGTGATGTCTAATATCAATATGTTTTGTTCTTGAGTGTTGAATGAGATTTTTTGTTAAACATATTACACTCGTGTTATCATATTTAATGGGAATGTTTTTAAGATAGACATTATAATCTTCTAAGGTATTTTTCATCCACACAACTTGTGCACAGCATGCACTAGCTGCAATATATTCAGCTTCGGTTGTTGATAGTGCAATCAAGTTTTGTTTCTTAGATTACCAGGAAATAAGTTAATGTCCCAAAAATTGACATGTTCCTGATGTGGTTTTTCTATCTACTCTACACCCAACAAAATCCGCATCAGCATAAGCAATTAACTCAAAATTTTCTGATTTCGGATACCATAATCCTAGATTTATGGTACCTTTAAGATATCTAAGTATTCTTCTAACCGCTTTGAGATGAGATATCTTAGGGTTCGATTGAAACCTAGCACAAAGTCATGCACTGAACATGATATATGGTCTAGTTGCAGTGAGGTAAAGTAAACTTCCTATCATACCCCTATAAGTTTTTTTATCAAAGCTTTCTCCACTCTCATCAACTTCTAACTTAGTGGAGGTGCTCATAGGGGTGTTAATAGCTTTTGAGCTATCCATATTAAATCTTTTCAGTAGATCTAAAGCATATTTAGTTTGTCTAATAAAGATATCATTGCTTAGTTGCTTAATTTGTAAGCCTAAGAAAAAGGTTAATTCTCCTATCAAACTCATTTCAAATTCGAGACTCCTGGTTTTAGCAAAAGATTCATAAAGAGATTCATTCGTAGAACCGAAGATAATATCATCAACATAAATCTAAACAATGAGAAAATTATTTTCAAAATTCTTGATAAACAATGTAGTATCAACCTTGCCTTTTGTGAAATTATTTTCAATAAGAAAATAACTAAGTCTCTCATACCAAGCCCTAGGGGTTTGTTTTAAACTATAGAGAGCTTTAGTTAATTTAAACACATTATTAGGGAGGCTATTATTTTCAAATCTAGGAGGTTGTTCAACATAATCTTCTTCGGAAATAAAGCCGTTAAGAAAAGCATTTTTAACATCCATTTGAAGCAACTTAAAATTATTACTACTAGCATAGGCAAAGAGCATCCTGATGGCTTCTAATCGAGCCATAGGAGTGAAGGTTTCTTCGTAATCGATACATTCTTTTTTGTAGAAACCTTTGACCACTAATCTAGCCTTATTTCTAACCATGATACTATATTCATCTTGCTTGTTTCTAAAGATCCATTTAATACCAATGACTAAATGGTCATTTGGCCTAGTAACAAGTTTCCATACCTCATTTATCTCAAATTGATTTAATTCATTTTGCATTGTGATAATCCATGAATCATCTTTCATGGCTTCATCAATACATTTATGTTCAATTTGGGAGAGAAAAGCGGCATTAGCACAAAAATTTTTAAGAGAAGAACGTGTCTGAACCCCCTTGGATATGTCTCCTAAGATTAGCTCCTTAGGATGAGCATCTACATACTTCCAATCCTTGGGTAAGGATGTTTCGGAAGTGGATGCATCCAAGTTGCTAGTTGGAGAAGGGGTTTCATTTAAATTTAAAGAATCGAAGTTAACATCATTATCAAAATCATTTTTCTTGATTTCGAAAATCTCATTGAAAACAACATGAATAATTCTTCAATAAGTAAAGTTCTTTTATTGAAGATACTAAAAGCTTTAGAAACTGAAGAATAACCAAGAAAAATTCCTTCATCGGATTTAGCAACAAATTTTCCTAAGGCATCTTTCTCATTCAAGATGAAACACTTACACCCAAAAACTTTAAAATATGAAACATTGGGTTTTTTATTGTTCCACAACTCATAGGGGGTTTTGGTGAGTAGGGGTCTTACTAGAACTCTATTCAAAATATAGCATGTAATGTTTACGGCTTCGGCCCAAAAATATTTGGGTAGGCTATGCTCATTCAACATAGTTCTTGCCATTTCTTATAAATTTCTATTTTTTCTTTCTACTACTTCATTTTGTTGAAGATTTCATGGGGTAGAGAAGTTGTGGTTGTATCCATTAAGTTCACAAAATTCTTGAAAATCACGGTTTTGAAATTCACCACTGTGATCACTTCTAATTGATGAAATCATAGAACCCTTTTCATTTTGAACAAGTTTACAAAACTTGTTAAAATATCTAAAGCATTCATTTTTGTGTTTTAAGAAGTAAGTCCATGTGTATCTGCTATAGTCATCTACAATGACGAAGACGTATTTGCTACCTCCTAGGCTTGATGTAGAGATTGGTCCGAACAAGTCCATATGGATCAATTGCAAGGGTCTAGTGGTGCTTACTTGATTCTTAGATTTGAAACTAACCTGAATTTGTTTACCTAATTAACAAGCAACACATATATTATCTTTAATAAACTTGATATGAGGAATTCCTCTTACAAGTTCTTTGGATGATATTTGAGTTATTAGTTTCATGCTAGCGTGACCTAATCTTCTATGCCATAGTCAAGCATCCTCATTTAAAACCGACAAACACATTTCATTACACAGATCATTGATGTCAATGGTGTATACATTATTTTATTTTAATACAATCATAGATGTGTTGTTGTGTGGTTTTTCAATGATGCAAGCATTAGATTCGAATTTGACAAAATATCCTTTATCACATAATTGACTAATGCTCAAGAGGTTATGTTTTAAATCATCAACTAACAAAACATTTTCAATAAAGAAGTTGGATTTGTTACTTATGGTTCCTTTGCTAATGATTTTACCCTTGTTGTTGTCTCCGAAGGTGACATAGCCTTCGTCTATGCTAGTGAGCTTAGAGAATTGAGATGGATCGCTGGTCATATGCCTTGAGCATCTACTATCAAGGTACCATCTCTTGCTCCTAGCTTGTGATTGTGTATGTCTCTACAAGAAAGGATAATTTTTAGGTACCCATTTACTTTTGGGTACCTCAAAAACTGATCTACATTATTTATCATGTTGCATAGAGTTTATCATGGTTCCTTTAGGAACCCAAATTAATTTGTTCAAACTAATTTTCTTGAATGGACAATAATGCGTTTTGTGTCCATGTTTGCAATAAAAGTTTCATTTGCTTTGGTGTCGAACATGTAAGATGGGGCCTTTTATGAAGGTGGTTGGATTTTGGTGAGGATTTCTCACAAATCCGATTCCACTTCTTTTGGGAACGTGACCCTTGATTGTAAGGATCATGTTCAAAGACTTGCTACCAACCTCGAATTTCTTCAAGGTGTCCTTAAGTAGCAAGTTTTCCTTTTGGATAGTTTCTAGATCATGGCATTTTATACAAGAACCTAAACTATCATGATATTCAGTTTTTCACTTATCAAAATTACAAGTACGACTATCATGCTCCTTTTTTAGCAATTTGTATTTTCTACTAATAATATTGCATTCATCAAATAAGTCATGGAAGGCATTTAATAACTCATCAAATGATAATTCTGTATCAATTAAATTTATTACCTCCTCTCCGATGGCAATTAAGGTGTAATGAACAATTTGCTCGGTGTTGGACTCCTCTTCTTCGGATGTGCTCGAGTCATTCCATGTTGCTTTGAGTGCCTTCTTCTTTGATGTTCTCTTCTTGGCTTGGGGACAATCACTTTTGTAGTGTCCCGGCTTTTTGCACACGTAGCAAATAACTTAGTCCTTTTTGGGTTCAAGTTTATTTTTTGTGTCATTTTTAAACTTGTTTCTCTTAATGAATTTTTTGAATTTCCTTGTTAGAAGTACCAAGTCATTGTCACAGTCCTTATCACTTGAGTTTTCTCTCAAGTGGTCATCTAAAGTTCTAAGTGCAATATCCTTCCTATTCTTTGGAAGGATGTCTTCTTGCTCTTCATGAGCCTTGCATGTCATTTCATAGGTCATTAATGACCCGATTAGTTCTTCAAGAGGGAAGTTGTTTAAATCTTTAGCCTCATGAATAGCAGTGACTTTAGGGTCCCAACTCTTAGGAAGGGATCTTAGAATCTTACTTACGAGCTCAAAATCCAAAAAACTTTTGCCGAGTCCTTTTAGACCATTGATGACGTCCGTGAAACAGGTGTACATGTCGCCAATAGTCTCGCTCGATTTCATTCGGAAAAGTTCGAAAGAGTGTATCAAAAGATTGATTTTTGACGCTTTCACTCTACTTATGCCTTCATGAGTCACTTCGAGTGTATGCCAAATAACAAACGCGGTTTCACAAACCAAAACACGATTAAAATCATTTTTATCAAGTGCACAAAATAAGGCATTAATTGCCTTTGCATTAAGAGCGAAAGTCTTTTTCTCCAATTCATTCCAAACGATCATTGGAAGAGAGGACTTCGAATATCCATTTTCGACAAGATTCCAAAGTTTAAAATCCATTGAAATAAGGAAGATCCTTATTCGGGTCTACCAATAGGTGTAGTCCGTCCCATTGAACATGGGTGGACGTGTAATAGAATAGCCCTCTTGGTTTCTGGCGTATGCCATCTCTCTTGGGTTCTAATTCTTTTGAGAGTTAACCCCGCTCTGATACCAATTGTTAGGATCAAGAGCACTAAGAGAGGGGGGGTGAATTAGTGTAGCGGAAAAATTTTGACGATTAAAACTGTGGTCATACGATAAGAGCGATTTCGGTAGAAAAGTCGATTCGTAAATCACTTTAACTTATGATCAAGTAAGATGCAGTTAAAGCAAGTTTATGAAGGTAGTTTGCAGTTATGATAGAAATTAGAATGTAAGCGTAAATTAAAATATGGTGTTCGTACGATAAAACTGATTTACGTCTAAACGACGATTCAGAAAATACTGAACTTTGAAACACAATAGTAAATGCGCAGAAGGTAATAAGACAATATGCTCAAAGTAAATGCAAACCGAGATTTAGAGTGGTTCGGTTAATCTTGACCTATATCCACTTTTGGCTTCCTCCACCGACGAGGTCACCGACGTCCACTAGAGGCCTTCCTTCAATAGGCGAAGGCCAATCACCTTTTTACAGTTTCACTCCTTTTGATGGGCTTACGAGACAACCCTTATAGAATTTTCTTTCCTCTCTTGACAGATCAAAACTTGGAAGAAAAGAGGAAGGAGAACTTTTAACTCATGCAACACTTTTGAGCTCTAAAAATCACAGAGTAAGATCAGGATTTCGGTGGTTTTTGGTTGCTCTTTCATTGCTGAAAGGGTGGGGTATTTATAGGCACCAACCCAGTTTGAATTCCGAGCTCAAAACTATCAATTCCCGAAATTCCGGGGTCTAGCGGTTGCACCGCATGACTGGGGCGATTGCACCGCTTGGCAAAGCTCGAAGATTGAGCCTCTGGACGGTGTTACCTCTTGTCAGGGGCGGTTGGACCTCCTGCTAGAGCTCATAAACTGAGCTCAGGCGGTGCCACCGTCTGACTGGGGCGGTTGCACCACCCAGCTAGAGCTCAGAGACTGAGCTCAGGTGGTTGCACCTCTGTCAGAGGCGGTTGTACCGCCCAGCCAGAGCTCGGAGACTGAGCCTTACGCGGTGCCATCGCTGACCCAGGCGGTGCCACCTCTAGCCAAGTAATCTAGGTCCGAATGGGCTGATCCATTGCCCCAATTTGGGTCTATCAAGGGCCCAATTGCCCCAAGATTAAGTTAATGGGATCACCTCCCATTTCTAACTTAATCATCGTGCTAACTACGAATTTCTTAAGACATTTACTACAACTTGCTCTAGTGAGTCAATCGCTTCTTCCGACGAGCTTCCGGCGAACTTCCGTCGATCATCCGATGAACCCTCGGTGATGCTCCTACGGACTTCCGGCAAACTCCTGGACTTCCGGCAAGTTCTGACAAACTTCTTTGGCAAGGTCCTGGACTTCTAGAATTTGTTTCCATAGAACCTCCGACGACCGTCCGAACTTTTGTCGAATTCTCGAACCCCTAACGTGATCATAGTCTTGACTCCAACGCAACTCCTGCTGCATGTCTTACTTTCATCGTAGTTAATCCTGCACACTTATCTCAACATATGGATTAGATAACAAATGACAATTGACGTCATCATCAAAATCCGAGATTCAACACAAGCTTGAGGTGACTCTCTCAAAGATACTCAATATGTTGAGGGAGGTAGAGAGTACTATTAAGAAAGAGAAGCCAGTTCTCTTTTCATAGTTCATAATTGATTTTAATATGAACAAGCTAGAGCTCCTCAAAAGGTGTCACGGCCCCCGAATTATCGCATTCAGGAGGTGTGACCTTATCTAAAATCAATAATATTATAATTCAACATCAATTCAATCCAGGATCCAATCTAACAATTTGAGGATACTAAGAACCATTCAAATCAATATTCATAATTCATAAAGTTGTATGTTTCATAAATCATACTCCACTTCACTTAGAGATTCATAAAATCTAAAGGCAACTCAACTAAACATCAACCACAACACAAATCCATAATCGTAGAAATATATACAATCACAAAAAAATAATTATTTACCATGAGTTCATATCCTTATACAACTTAAACTTATCATTCCATAAATATGAGTAGTCTTTTAAACTTTTAAAACACATAAGTATCAACATATCCTTAATATTACATTAGAAGTAAGGTATACTATACAACAAAAACCTATCAACCAACAAAGATTAGCCCAAAAATTTTCTTGCCTTTCACTTCTTCAACCCAATTCTAGCTTTTCAATGCGTGACAAGCTACCTTGAAAAATTTATATAGCAACGGGGTGAGCATAAAGAGTGTTAGGATCGGAGCGGCACTAAGAGGGGGGGGTGAATTAGTGCAGCGGATTAAAACGTTGGTTTCAACAAATCTTTCGTACGATAAAAATCAGAATCGGAAGTACTTAACTTGAAAGCGTATTCGTAAATATGTGCAGCAAAGGTAATGATAAAATAAAGCAAGTAAGAAGGTTTGCAGTAATGTAAATAGCAGTAATGAAATTCAAACCAGAGATTAGGTTTGAAGAGGCTCCCACCTTCCACTAGCAAATCTCTTGAAGAGGAAGGGTGAATACCCCTCTTACAACTCTTTTACAAGCAGTTCACTCTCTTACAGATTTTCAGCAAGAAAGAAGGAGGTGAACACTAGCAAATTGAAAGTAAGACTAGCCAAGACTTTTCTAAGGCCTTTCTCTTAAACAATTGCTGCTCAAAAAGTTGTAATCTCAGTTGAGATTTGAGGGGTATTTATAGGCCTCAAGAGGATTCAAATTTGGGCTCTAAAATTTGAATTCTCTTGGAGTTCCTGATGCTGGCGGTGCCACCGCCTGTCAGTGGCGGTGCCATCGCCTGTCAGTGTCAGGCGCTGACAGTGCTGGGCGGTGCTACCGCCCAGCTCTCGGGCACTGGGCGGTGCCACCGCCTACATTGTTTTCAGCCCACTAGTTGGGCTTCAATCTTGGCCCAAACTAGTTCGAACTCGGGCCCAATTGGCCCCTACTTGGGTTATAGGATTAATACCTAATCCTAACCCTAATTAACATGCTAACTATGAATTTAAAGACATTTTATAAGCTATTACAAAGTCCATAAGTCAAGACTTCTTCCGACGAGCTTCCGACGAACTTTCGGCGGTCTTCCGATAAACTCTCGGAAACCATTCTGCGGACTCCCGGCAAGCTCTTAAACTTCACGATTTGATCTTGGCGAGTTCCAACAAGCTTCTTCGGCAAGCTCCAATCTCTCTCGGCGAGCTCCGTGAACTTCCCATGAACCTTAGGTGAGCTTCCAAAAAACCCTTCGGCAAGCTCCCTACTCATTCTCGGCTAGTTCCGGTAGCATTCCCGATGAACCTTCGGACATCCGTCGAACTCTCGAACTCCCAATGAATCCTTCGCGCTTGACTCCGCACTTTGTTTCGCTTTATATCTTTCTCAGTATCATAGTTATTCCTGCACACACAAACTAAAACTCTACTCTGATCTAGACAATTATTACAACCCGAATCGACATTCCGTTGCCCGGCATGTCATTGGTTGGCGCTTCGTCTGATTCTTCAGCGCATCGTCCTCTCTTGCGGCTTGTTGCCCAATCGGCGGTTGACCTCCGCAACCCCGATATCCTTGGCGCAATTCCGCTCTCCTTGGCCCGATGCCCGACGTCCGAAGCCTTCCGCCGTCCAATATCCTGACGTGATCTCCTCCGGCGCAACATCAATTTCTCCTGCGTTAATTGTCTAATCCTGATCGAGTAGACCTGCATCACTCAAAATGCAGTTTAAATTATAAACACATATTAAATGGTTTCATCATCAAAATACAAGATTCAACAATCTCCCCCTTTTTTATGATGACAACTACTTGATGACAGAGTTAACCTTAACTCCCGGAGTTTAAACAAACTCCCCCTATCAATATGCCATATTGATATAACCTTGAATTCAAGCAGAATTCAAGTCATTGCAATATTCATCATGAATACTTGCAACACATCATCATGAACATATGCATAAAACTTATGCATCACATGTCATGTCATCAACATACTTCTCCCCTTTTGTCATCAACAAAAAGGAGAAGTACCACAATCAAGTATTTGTTATATGGGTTCAACTCATTGCATGAAAAACATAATATCATGTTTTATCATCATGCAATCTAATGATTAAAGATATGTAAGTTTAGCATGTTTGGTCTTCTTGAGATAGCTATTGATTGCTTCTCTTTAGACTATAAGCTAGCAATTTTTATGATATACAAGTTTTACTACATACAAGCTAGCAAAAAATTATGAAAGCAAATACAATATAGCTTTCTTGTGTAAGCTGACGATTCTTGCTTCCTATTGCAATGTGCAAGTTGCAAGTTTTGCTTCTTTTGCAATGTGCAAGTTTTCAAATTTTGCATCTTGAGCGACCAATATTTCTCCCCCTTTGTCATTGTCAAAAAGAAGGAAAGACCCTTTACATCAATTATGACAAAGGTAAGTATCAATCTCATTTTTGCATCATTATATTTTCAAATTGAAACATGCACTATTTCAAAAACCTTATATTTCATTCATGCACGATATTGAATAAATCAATCAACATTATGAGCATATCATACATGATACATCATTTTGGTAATAAATCATAGCATTTATCAATATTTTGATTATGATACCAAGCATTCATTATTTAGAGAATTTATGATGCAAATTATATGCATATATCATCACAATAAAAAGTAATTACGTACATAATTTCAAATCATAAATGTTTCAAATCATGATGGTATTAACTTGTCAAATTTCATCCGACCATTCATGATCATAACTTTTCATTTGTATGTATCAAAATAATATCAAGAGTATTTCATGCATAATTTTATATCACCACATAAGGAATATCAAGAAGAAAGTAGTTGGGTGATGCAATAAACATTTCATGAATCCAAGGAATATAAAAATCATATCATGAAATATTAGAATAAGTGAATACAAAAATGCATAATTTTTTTTCGAAAAACCTACTCATAAATAATCAAAAGAAAATCTTGGGAGATCGATAAATGAAAAAAAATCTTGATTCATAATAAATCTTAATTTATAAATATCACGGAATCAAGATCACGATTTTGGATAAAACTCATTCAAATTCAAATCGTCCAAATCATCAAAATCTTAATATTACTTTCAAGAGATTCAAAATGATATAAATAGATTTATCATAAAGTAAATTAATTTTCAATCATCATATAAGGCATTTAAAGAATTTTTGAAACATAGGAGAATGATTAATTTAAGCATGCAATGTTTCAATCAAATTCAAGTCATGAATAACAATACTTTCATATTGTGAGTATCAATTCATGAATACTAAAAGACATTATTTGGGATTCTAATTTTGCAAGATCAAGATTATGATTTAGATAAAACTCATTTAAATCAAATCGTTAACTTGAAATTCATAATCAAGTCATCAAAATCAATTTCGAGATTCACAAAATTAGTAAAATAAATTCATTAATTTTAATAGGATGAAAATTTATTTCCATTTCATACAATTAATTTCATGTGAGTGTATTCAAGTCTTTTGTGAAAACATGTATCATCATCAAAACATAAGTTTCGTCATGAAGCCGTTAAGACCAAACACATCATGATATGACATCTATCATTAAAAGACTCTCAAGAAATTCATACATAGATGTACATGCACTATGTCATCTTAATATGTCATAAAAAATGATTAGTCTAAAAACATGTTAATCTAAAATGAGAGTTTCAAATCAACATTTACATCAAAAAAACTCATGTATGTCATAAAATCATCAAGATACACATGTATGGATTAATCCTAAGCATTATCACATATCATATAATTATCATCCCTAATGTTGCATATATCATTCAACATTTCAAAACATAACATACAAGAACCTTAGCAATATACTTTTCATTATCAATTTTTTAATTTTTCAAAGATGCTAAAAAGAGAAACATGATATAATTTTTTAAAAATATTTTTTTATTTTTTATTCCTACTATCTAAATTAAGCACTCATGAAAAACTTCAAGTAATTTCAAAATAATTCAAGAGAGTTTAGTTACTTACCTTGTAGTCGAAGCCCGTCAAAGCCCAATTCGCTGTTTCACCTTTGGAAGTTCTTGATTCATCATTGGGTGCCTTCCTTTTCTTTGGCCTCTTATTCCGTTCAAGTTCATTGTTCATTTTAGATTTTTGTTTAATGAACTTATTAAGAGTTAGTGTTCGAAGTTCAAGTTCATCATTGTCCTCATCACTTGAGTAATCGCTCAAGTGGTATTCATTTGTCCGGAGTTCCAAATCCTTCCTATTCTTTGGAAGGTGGTTCAAGTGTTCATTGTGTTCATCATGTGCATTGTGCACCATTTCATATGTCATCAATGAGCCGATAAGTTCTTCAAGTGGAAAAATATTTAAATCTTTTGTTTCTTGTATTGCAGTAACTTTTGATTCCCAAACTTTAGAAAGTGATCGTAAAACTTTACTAACAAGTTCAAAATTCGAGAAACATTTGCCAAGAGTTTGTAAACCATTGACGACATCCGTAAAACGGGTGTATATGTCAACAATGATTTCGCTTGGCTTCATTTGAAAAAGCTCAAAATCATGCATTAAAATGTCAACTTTCGAGTCTTTTACTCTACTAGTTCCCTCGTGTGTGATTTCAAGTATTCGCCAAATATCAAAAGCCATTTCGCACGTAGAAATCCGATTGAACTCATTTTTGTCTAAAGCGCAAAATAAGGCATTCATAGCCTTTGCGTTTAAAGAAAAATACTTCTTCTCCAAATCCAACCATTCGTTCATCGGTTTAGAGGGAAGTTGAAAACCGTTTTCAATAATATTCCATAAATCCAAATTCATAGAAATCAAGAAAACTCTCATTCGAGTTTTCCAATAAGTATAGTCCAATCCGTTAAACAACGGTCGACGAAAAACTGATAAGCCCTCTTGAAAGCCATGAAGAGCCATTTCTCTCGGGTGTAAATCCGAAATGAGAAATACCGGGCTCTGATAGCAATTGTTAGGATCGGAGCGGCACTAAGAGGGGAGGGTGAATTAGTGCAGCGGATTAAAATGTTGGTTTCAACAAATCTTTCGTACGATAAAAATCGGAATCGGAAGTGCTTAACTTGAAAGCGTATTTGCAAAGTTGTGCAGCAAAGATAATGATGAAATAAAGCAAGTAAGAAGGTTTGCAGTAATGTAAATAGCAGTAATGAAATGCAAACCAGAGATTACGTCGTTTTTGAAGTGGTTCGGTCAAGTGACCTACATCCACTTGCGAGTCCCCTCTTCGATGAGGCTCCCACCTTCCACTAGCAAATCTCTTGAAGGTGAAGGGTGAATACCCCTCTTACAACTCTTTTACAAGCGGTTCACTCTCTTACAAATTTTCAGCAAGAAAGAAGGAGGTGAACACTAGCAAATTGAAAATAAGACTAGCTAAGACTTTTATAAGGCCTTTCTCTTAAATAATTGCTGCTCAAAAAATTGTAATATCAGCTGAGATTTGAGGGGTATTTATAGGCCTCAAGAGGATTCAAATTTGAGCTCCAAAATTTGAACTCTCTTGGAGTTCCCGATGCTGGCGGTGCCACCGCCTGTCAGTGTCAGGTGCTGATAGTGCTGGGTGGTGCCACCGCCCAGCCCAGGTGGTGTTACCGCCCAGCTCTCGGGCACTGGGCGGTGCCACCGCCTACAATGTTTTCAGCCCACTAGTTGGTCTTCAATCTTGGCTCAAACTAGTCCGAACTTGGGCCCAATTGGCCCCTACTTGGGTTATAGGATTAATACCTAATCCTAACCCTAATTAACATGCTAACTACGAATTTAAAGACATTTTATAAGCTATTACAAAGTCCATAAGTCAAAACTTCTTCCGGCGAGCTTCCGGCGAACTTTCGGCGGTCTTCCGATAAACTCTCGGAAACCATTCTACGGACTCCTGGCAAGCTCTTAAACTTCACGATTTGATCTTTGCGAGTTCCAACGAGCTTCTTCGGCAAGCTCCGATCTCTCTCAGCGAGCTCCGCGAACTTCCCACGAACCTTTCAGTGAGCTTCCAAAAAACCCTTCGGCAAGCTCCCTACTCATTCTCGGCTAGTTCCGGCAGCATTCCCGATGAACCTTCGGACTTCCGTCGAACTTTTGAACTCCCAATGAATCCTTCGCACTTGACTCCGCACTTTGTTTCGCTTTATGTCTTTCTCATTATCATAGTTATTCCTGCACACACAAACTAAAACTCTTCTCCGATCTAGACAATTATTACAACGCGAATCGACATTCCGTTGCCCGGCACGTCATTGGTTGGCGCTTCGTCCGATTCTTTAGCGCATCGTCCTCTCTTGCGGCTTGTTGCCCAATCGGCGGTTGACCTCCGCAACCCCGATATACTTGGCGCAATTCCGCTCTCCTTGGCCCGATGCCCGACGTCCGAAGCCTTCTGTCGTCCAATATCCTGATGTGATCTCCTCCGGCGCAACATCAATTCCTCCTGCGTTAACTGTCTAATCCTGAACGAGTAGACTTGCATCACTCAAAATGCAGTTTAAATTATAACCACATATCAAGTGGTTTCATCATCAAAATATGAGATTCAACAAAGAGCTCAGCAAGCGACTAACATATCCGTGGCGATAGGAGAAGTTCAAGCAGGCTTAGTACCAAGATAACAAAAGCAGAAATACCAGTGTTCAATTGAAATCATCTCATTTGATATAAAAATCATAAAGGGTTACCTCATTCGAAAATAGGAGTTAGACATAACAATAGGAGAAAGGAAATTGGAGAATTTCATTTGCAAAAGAAGCATTTAGGTATATATCAAATGACATATAAAGCATTTAGGTGCATATAAAAAGCGTAAGAGTGTTTGGGAGCATAAGAATGACATACGAAACACTCCAAAGTATAACTAGTGAACCGAATAATAAACACAAGCTTGTATGTCATTTTTGATGTAGCATGCATTCCATTTTTATCCAAAGCATAAATATAAACTCATAAGAAAAGCTTTGGATATTATATCAAAAACATAAAGGGTGTTGTAGGACCACATACATAATGTGATTCATCCATTTCTGGATGACCACCAAGCATAAGTCTCCCATGTCTGGGAGCTCCATCCACCTATGTCTGAGTGAAGTCAATGGGGGCCGGCAAAGCTTCGCGGGCTCTATGCATAACTCCCTTTACCATTTCTGGCAAAGGTTCACAATATCCCACAAGACACCAAAGTACAAAAGAGTAGTATGAACAATAACATTGGCACGTATCGGAAGCACATGCGGAACAACGGAGATATGCATGTGCCTTTATCAAACAATGAAATGCAAACAAAGCATTACATAATAAATTTCAGACATACAACAATTTCAAGATGAACAATATAAGAATTTCAAAGGACTAATATAAAGCTCAATTGAAGACGAATTTAGCATAAATCAAATTTCCAATAGGATGAAAATTGAATAGGCAAAACCCAACAAAGTTTTCAATTCTGATAGAATTTGAATGGTACATTTCCTGAATTGTTTGAGTAACCAAGCATTCTCTAATTCACTAAAAATGGGTGTCATTGGAAAGCTATATCAATCTATTTTTAGATGAACTTAAAACAAGAAGTTACAACAAATAGAGTAAAGGAAGGTCAGAATTGATCATCTCTGTTTTGTAGAATTGATAGAATCAATTTAAACAGATGTTTCAGAAGGTAAACGTACTTCAAAATTTTTGAATTATATGTCAAAAGAAGATATGTGAATATAATTTTCAAAGAAATAATTTTCCATAATTCAGAATTTTTACGAGAGAGTTATGAGCAATTTAGTAACAGAAGGTCAGAATTGATCATCTCTATTTTATAGAATTGGTATAATCAATTTAAACTGATGTTTAAGGAGGCAAACATAGTTCAAAATTTACAAACTAGGTGTCAAAAGAAATATATGCGAATCTATTTTCAAAAGAATTAAGTTTTGCATAATTCAGAATTTCCACTAGAGAGTTATGGGCAATTAAGTAAGAGAATGTCAGAATTGATCATCTCTGTTTTGCAGAATTGATAGAATCGACTTAAACAGATGTTTTAGAAGGCAAACATACTTTAAAATTTCCAAGTTATATTTCAAAAGAAAGATATGCAAATCTAGTTTCTAAGAAACCAAGTTTTACATAATTAAGAATTTTTACTAGAGAGTTATGAGTAATTTAGTAATAGAAGGTCAGAATTCATAGTATCTGTTTTACCAAATACATGAGGTCTTTTCATTCATATGTTTGGATAGGTAAGTTTACTCCAAATATTTCAATTTTCATGTCAAATAAAAGCTCTATAGGTCTCCTTTCGTATGAAGAGGTTTTTTCTCAATCCGAATTTGGTGTAAAAAGTTATGGCCACACAGAGTACTGAAAGATCAAAATCTGAAAAATTTCAGATTCAACATTTGATGTATAAACGGCATGGATATCTTACATGCAGCCACAATCTTCCAATTTTCTCAAAATCAAGGTGAAAACAAAGATCAAAATTTATCTCTAAGATGGGTTAGAACACTTGCCTTAAAAATTTTTTATTTCCAAATATGGGGGATTTTATGCAAAGCCTTAAGCCAAGATAAAACTTCTTCTTCTTCAATTCTTTCTCTTTCTCTTCTCCTTCAATTCCTTCTCCTCTTCTCAAGTTACGTTGGCTGCAAAGTTTCCCTTAATTGTTTCTTAAATTACTTAGGTTTAGCTCATGCTAAAATTGTGAGGTGGCAAGCATGCATGGAGGTTTAGGTGTCAACTTTAGAATAAATACAAGTGGCTCATCCTTGCTAATGCCACAAGTCCTCCATATAATTTAATATTGATATAATAAACTGAACTGTTAAAGCACTATATAAGCATTTTGATGATAGATAAAAAAAAATACTCATATTTATAAATAAATCCTTATATATTTTAAAAAATGAGGGATGTTACACTCTCCCCTCATTAAAAGAAAATTTAGTCCTCTAAATTTGTCATACCTCTTTCGGCAAAAAGATAAGGATAAGCTTTCTTCATTTCTTCCTCTAGCTCCCAGGTCATTTTATTTGTAGGATGATGCTTCCAAATTATTTTAACCAGATTAATGATTCTATTTCTTAAGATCTTCTCCTTTTTATCAATAATCCGAATGGGCTCTTTCTTGTAAAACAAGTCTTTCTCAATCACAATCGACTCATACTCAATGACATGAGAGAGATCAGGTATATACTTTCTGAGCATTGACACATGAAATATATCATGGATATGACACATCGATGGTGGCAAGGCAATCTTGTAAGTGACAGAGCTAATTCTTTCAAGGATCTCAAAAGGTCCAATGAACCTTGGGTTTAACTTTTCTTTCTTTCCAAATCTTACAATGCCTTTGGAAAGGGGAGACCTTTAGGAATATAAAATCCCCTACTTAAAACTCGATATCTCATCTTCTTTTATTAGCATAGCTCTTTTGCCGACTCTGAGCAGCCTTTAGCCTTTTTATGATAACCTGAATCTTTTTAGTAGTCTCTTGTACTTTATCTGGTGCTAACAACTTTTTATCACCAACTTCCTCCCAACATATAAGCGTTCTGTACTTTCGCCCATACAATGCTTCATAAGGAGCCATCTGAATGCTCGAATGGTAACTATTATTGTAAGTGAACTCATTAAGAGAAATATCTTTATCCCATTCATCTCTCCAATCCATAACATTGGTGTTAGGATCGAAGCGGCACTAAGGGGGGGGAGGGGGTGAATTAGTGCAGCGGTAAAGTGTGATAACTTTTCACGATTTAAACACTTTTCGGAAACTTCATACAATAAAAGCAAAGTTTTTGTTTAAAATCATTTCGATTGCGTTTTAACTTGAAGGGATAAGTAAGACTGAGACAAAGCAGTATAGCATTAATGTGCAAATGGTTTGCAGTAATGTAAATGACAATAAGTAAATGCATACCAGAGATCACACCGATTTTACAGTGGTTCGGTCAAGTGACCTACATCCACTTGCGAGGCCCCTCTTCGGTGAGGCTCCCACCTTCCACTAGCAAATCTCTTGAAAGGGAAGGGTGAATACCCCTCTTACAACTTTTTACAAGTAGTTCACTCTCTTACAGATTTTCAACAAGAAAGTAGGAGGTGAACACTAGCAAATTAAAAATAAGACTTGCTAAGACTTTTCTAAGGCCTTTCTCTCAAACACTTGCTGCTCAAAAAGTTGTTCTCTCAGCTGAGATTTGAGGGGGATTTATAGGCCTCAAGAGGATTCAAATTTGGGCTCCAAAATTTGAATTCTCTTTGAGTTCCCGATGTTGGCGGTGCCACCGCCAGTCAGTGGCGGTGCCACCGCCTGTCAGTGTCAGACATTGACAGTGCTAGGTGGTGCCACCGCCCAGCTCTCGGGTGCTGGGTGGTGCAACCGCCCAGTCTGGCGGTGCCACCGCCAGACCCTTCGGTTCACTTGTTGGGCTTCAAATTTAGCCCAAACCAAGTCTAATTTTGGGCCCAGTTGGCCCCTAACCAGGATATAGGATTATCTCTTAATCCTAATCCTAATTACAAGTGAACTACATAACAAAACACATCCTAAGCAAGTTTTCAACCGCGAACGTCAAGTATTGTTCCGGCGAGCTTTCCGATGAACTTCTTCCGACGGGCTCCCAACAAGCTCCCGAACATGTTATGACTTTAATGAGTAGCCGAGCCTTCTCGGTGATCTCCGTGAACCTCCGACGATCTCTTCGGCGAACTTCCAAAAATTCCGACAGGTTCCCAATTTCTTCTCAGTTGGTTCCGGCAGCATCTCCGACGATTCTTCGGACTCTTAAACGTCTATCGAACTTGACTCTGGTATCCTTGCTTTGTGTTTTCTGGTTATCGTAGTTAATCCTGCACACTTAACTCAATAATATGGATTAGATCATTTAACCCATTAATTGATTTTATCATCAAAATCCGAGATTCAACAATCTCCCCCTTTTTGATGATGACAATCAATTGATGACGGAGTTAAACATAACTCCCCCTATCTATATGCCATATTATGAGAAGATAAAAACACTTGAATTCCATCCCATTGAATTGAAGCATAAACCGATAAGTTCTAACAGTAGAACTTATCGTTTTTCTCATTAAGCATAATGTAAATGCGAAACTTCGATGAAAATCCTTTTTAAGTCGAATGATAAGAGACAATTTTTACTACGACAGGAGATAAAGATTTTCAACATGAATTTCATGATATACATGTTAGACATGCTTTCAATATGATCAATCGATCTTGCGATATTCTCAAGGATTTTGCAAGGCTTATAAGACATTCATCGATCGATCACTTTTCTCAAAGATTTTGAAAAGCTTTTGCAATTCATATAAGTCATGCTGTTAAAATGATACAAGTCATCACTTTTCTCCCCCTTTGTCATCAACAAAAAAAGGAAAATGAGACCTGAAGCACATATTTTGTCATACAAAGATTTTATCATTCAAAATTAAGTATGCAAAAATATTTACGCAGAGTTCATCTTAAAGGAAAATTCAGCATGCATCCATATTTTCTAATCTCTTCTTTCTATAAATAACAGAAATTGTAGATATACAAGGAAGAGATTGGGATAAAAAAATTTCAAGTAGTAACTTCAATAATCAAGATCATAATTTGAATACAAACTCATTTAAATTCAAATTGTCAACTTGAAACTCATAATCAAAAAATCAATTTCGAGATTCACAAAATGTCATAAAATCATTAATCTTGAGCATATTGGAGCGGTAGGATAAGATAATTTAACATGTCATTTAGAATTGAAGGAGAAGGATTAGATTCACCGAGGAACGGAGAGAAGATGAAAAACTTTACGAAAAATCCATTCAAACAAGTTTATTGTTTAGGGACAATTTAACATACCTAATTCCCTTCTAATGAATTCAAATTGGTCTTCATTTAAGACTTTTGTAAATATATCTACTAATTGATGCTTTGTGTCAATGAATTCTAGAACAACATCATTGTTAAGGACATGATCGCGTATGAAATGATGCCTAACGTCGATGTGCTTAGTTCTAGAGTGCTGAATTGGATTTTTAGTAAGACATATGGCACTAGTATTATCACATTTTATGGGAATGTTTTTAAAGTGAATTCCATAGTCCTCTAATGTATTTTTCATCTAAACAACTTGTGTACAGCATGCACTTGCAGCAATGTATTCGGCTTCCGCCGTAGATAGTGCAACTGAATTTTATTTCTTGGAAGTCCAAGAAACAAGTGCATGTCCTAAAAATTGGTATGTTCCGGATGTAATTTTTCTATCTATCCTACATCCGCCAAAATCGGTATCTACATAAGCTATTAAATCAAATTTTTCATATTTTGGATACCATAGTCCTAGATTTGGAGTTCCTTTAAGGTACCTAAATATTCTTTTAACACTTTTAAGATGAGATAATTTAGGATTTGATTGAAACCTTGCGCAAAGTCCTACACTAAACATAATATCCGGTCTAGTCGCGGTAAGGTAGAGTAAACTACCTATCATTCCCCTATATGTTTTTTGATCGAAATTTTCACTATTTTCATCCATATCTAACTTAGTCGCAGTACTCATAGGGGTGTTTATTGCTTTTGAATTATCCATGTTAAATCGTTTTAACAATTCTAATGTATATTTAGATTGGTTAAGAAATATACCATCACTAAGTTGTTTGATTTGTAATCCTAAAAAGAAAGTTAATTCACCCATCAAGCTCATTTGAAATTCATGACTCATACATTTGGCAAATGATTCACATAGTGATTCATCCGAAGAGCCAAAAATAATATCGTCATCATAAATTTGCACAATAAGAAAATTATTTTCAAAATATTTAATAAACAATGTAGTATCAACCTTGCCTTTGGTAAAATTATTTAAAATAAGAAAGGAACTAAGTCTTTCATACCAAGCTCTAGGAGCTTGTTTCAAGCCATAGAGAGCCTTAGTCAATTTGAATACATGATTAGGAAGAAGAGAATTTTCAAATCCGAGAGGTTGTTCGACATATACTTCTTCGGAAATAAAACCATTCAAGAAGGCATTTTTGACATCCATTTGAAATAGTTTAAAATTATTACTACTAGCATAGGCAAGGAGCATCCTTATAGCTTCTAATCGAGCCACGGGAGCGAAGGTTTCTTCGTAATCGATACCTTCTTCTTAGTTGAAACCTTTGGCCACTAATCTAGCCTTGTTTCTAACCATGATACCATTTTCGTCTTGCTTGTTTCTAAAGACCCATTTAGTACCAATGACTAAATGGTCACTAGGTCTAGGAACAAGCTTCCACACCTTATTCCTCTCAGATTGATTCAATTCCTCTTGCATTGCAATAACCCAAAAATCATCTTTTATGGCCTCGTCAATGCACTTAGGTTTGATTTGAGAAAGGAAGGCGACATTAGCACAAAAATTCTTGAAAAAGAAATGAGTTTGAACCCCTTTTGATGTATCTCCTATAATTAGCTCCTTTGGATGAGCATCTATAAACTTCCATTCCTTGGGTAAGGAAATTTCGGAAGAAGGTGCATCCAAGTTGCTATTTTGAGGAGGGGGTTCATTTAAATTCAAATTATCAAAACCAAGATCATCATCAAAATTATTTTTCTTTAAATTAGAAATTTCATTAAAAACTACATGAATAGACTCTTCTATTACTAAGGTTCTTTTGTTAAAAACCCGAAAAGCCTTAGAAACGGAAGAGTAACCAAGAAAGATGCCTTCATCGGATTTAGCATCAAATTTTCCTAAGGTATCCTTTTCATTCAAAATAAAGCATTTACAACTGAAAACTTTAAAATAGGAAATATTTGGTTTTTTGTTATTCCATAATTCATAGGGAGTTTTTGATAGGTATGGTCTTATTAGGACCCTATTCATGATGTAGCAAGCCGTATTTATGGCTTCGGCCCAAAAATACTTAGGTAAACTATGTTCATTTAACATAGTTCTTGCCGTATCTTGTAGGTTTCTATTTTTTCTTTCAACTACTCCATTTTGTTGAGGATTTCTCGGAGTGGAGAAGTTGTGATTGTATCCATTAACTTCACAAAAATTTTGAAAGTCACGGTTTTGAAATTCGCCACCATGATCACTCCGAATTGGTGAAATCATGAAACCTTTTTCGTTTTGAGTGAGTTTACAAAATTTAGAGAAACACTTGAAACAATCACTTTTGTGAGCTAAGAAATAGGTCCAAGTGTATCTAGTATAGTCATCCACAATTACAAATACATATTTGCTTCCTCCTAGACTTGTCGTATCAATTGGTCCAAATAAGTCCAAATGAATCAATTGTAATGGTCTAGTGGTGCTAATTTGAATTTTTGATTTGAAACTAGTTTTTATTTGTTTACCTAGTTGACATGCATCGCATACTTTGTCCTTAATAAACTTTATATTTGGAATACCTCACACTAATTCTTTAGATGAGATCTTAGATATTAGTTTCATGCTTGCATGGCCTAGTCTCCTATGCCAAAGCCAAGCATCATCATTTAAAACAGAGAAGCACATTTCATTACTTAGTTCATCAAGGTTGATGGTGTAGACATTATTTTGTTTTAATGCAATCATAGTCATGTTATGGTTTGGTTTTTCAATAATACATACATTTGATTCAAATCTAACGATATAACCTTTATCGCATAATTGACTAACACTCAAGAGATTATGTTTCAATCCATCAACTAGTAAGACATCATCAATAGAAAATTTTAATTTGTTACCTATGGTTCCCTTGCCAATGATTTTCCCTTGGTTGTTGTCTCCGAAGGTGACGTACCCTTCTTCTTTGCTAGTGAGCATAGAGAAATGAGATGGATCTCCAGTCATATGTCTTGAGCATCCACTATCTAGATACCATCTCTTGCTCCTAGCTTGTGATAGTGTATGTTTCTACAAGAAGGGATTATTTTTAGGTACCCATTTTCTTTTGGGTGCCTTAAAAACTGATTTAACTTGTTCATCATATTGCATAGAGTTGATCATGGTTCCTTTAGGAACCCAAATTAGTTTGTTCGGACTAATTTTCTTGAATGGACATTTATAAGTTTTATGTCCATTTATAATTTTGCTTTGGACGGGGCCTTTAATGAAGGTGGTTGGATTTTGGTGAGGACTTCTCACAAATCCGATTCCACTTCTTTTAGGAACGTGACCCTTATTTGTAAGGATCATATTCAAAGATTTGCTACCAACCTCGAATTTCTTCAAGGTGTCCTTAAGTAGCAAGTTCTCCTTTTGGAGAGATTCTATATCATGATATTTTATACATGGAGCTAAACTATCATGATATTCAGTTTTTAATTTATTGATATCATAAGTAAGACTATCATGTTCCTTTTTTAGCAATTTGTATTTTCTACTAATTATCTTATATTCATCAAATAACTCATGGAAAGCATTTAATAATTCATGATAAGGTAAATCTGCATCAATTAAATCTATTACCTCTTCTCCGATGGCCATTAGGGCGTCATGAGCAACTTGCTCGGTGTTGGACTCCTCTTCTTCGAACGCACTTGAATCATCCCACGTTGCCTTGAGCGCCTTCTTCTTTGATGTTCTCTTTTTGGCTTGAGGGCAATCGTTCTTATAGTGTCCCGGTTTTTTGCATTCATAGCAAATCACTTGGTCCTTCTTGTGTTCGAACTTATTTTTTGTATTATTTTTAAATTTGTTCTTTCTTAAATATTTTTTAATTTTTTTAGTCAAAAGTGCAATGTCATTATCACTGTCCTCATCACTTGATGTTCCTTTCAAGTGGTCTTCTTGTGATGTGAGTGCCATATCCTTCTTATTCTTTGAAAGGGGGTTCTCGAGCTCATCATGAGCTTGACATGTCATTTCATAGGTCATTAGAGATCCAATAAGTTCTTCAAGAGGGAATGTTTTAAGGTCTTTGGCCTCTTGAATTGTCGTAACTTTTGGATCCCAACTTTTAGGGAGGGATCTTAAGATTTTAGTTACTAGTTCAAAGTTAGTAAAATTTTACCAAGAGTTTTGAGTCCATTTATGACATCCGTGAAATGGGTGTACATGTCTCCGATGGACTCACTTGGTTTCATTCGGAAAAGTTTATAAGAGTGCACAAGGATATTGATTTTGGACTCTTTCACTTGGCTAGTGCCTTTATGAGTGACCTCAAGAGTTCTCCAAATATCAAAAGCCAAATCACAAATTGAATCACGATTAAATTCATTTTTATCTAGTGCACAAAACAAGGCATTCATAGCCTTTGCGTTTAAAGCAAAAACCTTCTTCACCGATTCATTCCATTCACTCATCGAAAGAGAAGATTTTTGAAATCCATTTTTGACAATAGTCCAAAGTTCGAAATCCATGGAAATGAGGAAGATCCTCATACAGGTCTTCCAATACGTGTAATCTGACCCATTAAACATAGGTGGACGTGTGACAGAGTGTCCCTCATGCATGCCGGAGTAAGCCATCTCTCTTGGGTATTAAACCAAATATGAGAGTGAGCCTTACTATGATACCAATTATTAGGATCGGAGCGGCACTAAGAGGGGGGGGGGTGAATTAGTGCAGCGGTAAAGTGCGATAACTTTTCACGATTTAAACACTTTTCAGAAACTTCGCACGATAAAAGTAATGTTTTTGTTTAAAATCGTTTCAATTGCGTTTTAACTTAAAGGGATACGTAAGACTGAGACAAAGCAGTATAGCATTAAAGTGCAAATGGTTTGTAGTAATGTAAATGACAATAAATAAATGCAAACCAGAGATCATGCCGATTTTACAATGGTTCGGTCAAGTGACCTACATCCACTTGCGAGGTCCCTCTTCGGTGAGGCTCCCACCTTCCACTAGCAAATCTCTTGAAAGGGAAGGGTGAATACCCCTCTTACAACTTTTTACAAGTAATTCACTCTCTTACAGATTTTCAACAAGAAAGTAGGAGGTGAACACTAGCAAATTGAAAACAAAGCTAGCTAAGACTTTTCTAAGGCCTTTCTCTCAAACACTTGCTGCTCAAAAAGTTGTTCTCCCAGCTGAGATTTGAGGGGTATTTATAGGCCTCAAGAGGATTCAAATTTGGGCTCCAAAATTTGAATTCTCTTTGAGTTCTCGATGTTGGCGGTGCCACCACCTGTCAGTGTCAGACACTGACAGTGCTGGGCGGTGCCACCGCCCAGCCCAGGCGGTGCTACCGCCCAGCTCTCGGGTGCTGGGTGGTGCAACCGCCCAGTCTGGCGGTGCCACCGCCAGACCCTTCGGTTCACTTGTTGGGCTTCAAATTTAGCTCAAACCAAGTCTAATTTTGGGCCCAGTTGGCCCCTAACCAGGATATAGGATTATCTCTTAATCCTAATCCTAATTACAAGTGAATTACATAACAAAACACATCCTAAGCAAGTTTTCAACCGCGAACGTCGAGTATTGTTCCGGCGAGCTTTCCGACGAACTTCTTCCGACGGGCTCCCAGCAAGCTCCCGAACTTGTGATGACTTTAATGAGTAGCCGAGCCTTCTCGGTGATCTCCGTGAACCTCCGACGATCTCTTCGGCGAACTTTCGAAAATTCCGACAAGTTCCCGATTTCTTCTCGGTTGGTTCCGGCAGCATCTCCGATGATTCTTCGGACTCTTAAACGTCCATCGAACTTGACTTCGGTATCCTTGCTTTGTGTTTTCTAGTTATCATAGTTAATCCTACACACTTAACTCAATAATATGGATTAGATCATTTAACCCATCAATTGATTTTATCATCAAAATCCGAGATTCAACAATAGGCTCTAAGCAAATCCTCAAGTACTTGAATTGTTCTTTCAGATTGACCATCAGTCTGAGGGTGATAGGCAATGCTAAACTTTACTTTGGTGCCCATAAAATCTTGTAATCTCCTCCATAATCTAGAAAGAAATCTGGAGTCTCTATCTGAGATGATCTCCTTCGGGACACCATGAAGTCCTACTATTTCATCAATATACAAATCTGCAAGCCTATCAAGAGAATATGTCATATTGATTGGTAAGAAATATGCAGACTTGGTTAACCTATCAACAATGACCCAAATAGCATCATACTTTTTAGAGGTTCTGGGTAGTCCTGAAACAAAGTCCACAGTAATGCATTCCCATTTCCATTCAGGAATATCTAAGGGCTGTAACAAACCTCTAGGTCTCTAGTGTTCTATTTTGATTTGCTGACATGTCAAACACCTTGAAACGTATATTGCAATCTCTTTCTTCATGCCTTTCCACCAATAATGACTTTGGAGATCTCTATACATTTTCGTGCCACCAGGATGCATAGTATACTTTGAATTGTGACCTTCATTCAAAATTTGGTTCTTGATATCTGGGTCATTTGAAACACATATTCTATCCCCAAATCTCAATAGGCCATCATCTAAAATTTGAAAATTCAACTTCAATCCCTTTTCAACTTCATTCCTCAAGTATATTAAATGCAGATATCGTAGTTGTCCTTCTTTAATTTGTTGAATGAGATCAGTTTATACCTGGATAGAGGCCAGCAACATTATTGAGTCTTTTATGGTGACTTTCCTATTCAAATCCAAATGTCTTGACCCTCTTGTTATCACATTCTAATTCATTTTCAATAATATTTTTATCGGTAAACTTGTCCTTGTCATTCTTGCCACTAATCTCCAAAAATTCTTTTCATTGTTCCCATTAATAATCAGCCTTGACTTCCAATATAAGGAGGCAAAAGAAATCTTTTGATCATCGAAACAATTTCGTACATCAAATATCTTTTCCATTCGCATCATCCATTTTTCTACCACCAATGGGTTAGGTGCACCATGCTTCTACTACACCACTATGATTCCATATCCCCAAACACCCCTTTGTTAGGACCCTTTTTCTGAGTTTTTGAATAATGTTTATTGAGTATATTTAGTCCAGTTGTTTATTGAGTCGGTTTGGTTCAGTTAGAGTCAAGTAGAGGTTTATTTAATATTTATTTATTATTAGAGTTCATGTCCTGATGGACTCTGGGTGAAACTCTATAAATAGTGATGTAACTGTTTCTTTTCAGTTATCAATGAAAAATATTATTCTGTCTTTTGACAAACCCTAGTAGGCTGATCCCCACGAAGCGATCAAGGAGGGTCGATCCCCTCAAAGTGATCAAGGAGGGTCGATCCCCTTGAAGTGATCAAGGAGGGCCGATCCCCTCGAAGCAATCAAGGAGGCCGATCCCCTCGAAGTGATCATCCCCTTTCTCTTCTTCTTTTTTATGATAAGACTTTAGGGTCTTATCATTTGTATCAAAGCGATAATAAGGCTTTAGGGTCTTATCATTTGGTATCAGAGCGACGATAAGACCTTTAGGGTCTTATCATTTGGTATCAGAGCAACGATCCTCGACGTTCTCACTGTAGTTCGTCATCTCAAAAAAAAAAAAAAAAAATTGTGAGGGCAAAGCCGGCAGCCACGCACGTTGTTCCTTCTCAACCAAGAAGGAACATTTACTTCCCCGCGCCGACCACCCCTGCTTTCCTTCTCCTCCACCGCCGGCGCTGCTTCCTGGTCGACGACCACCGCCGCCGTTGCTCCCCGACCAGCGCCCACTGCTGCCGCTGTGCCCCGGTCAGCAACCTTTTCACCTCGCCTCCTCGTTGCCCGCATCTCACTTGAGTGAGAAGGGCCGCGGCCGCCGTTTCCCAACCAGCGGACCACCCATCGCTGCTTTTACCGTCGGCAATGCGGCCCTAGCCACACCGCCATCGCTGCCTTCCCTTGGTTGCAGCTTCGGCCGTGCGATCTGTCGGCGTCGCTGTTTCTGTAGTGCGATAGATGTTGAATCTCATATTTTGATGATGAAACTAATTGATTGTGTTTAGATGTTTAACTACATTTTGAGTGATGCAGGTCTACTCGATTAGGATTAGACAGTTGACGCAGGAGGAATTGACGTTGCGCCGGAGGAGATCACGTCAGGATATTGGACGGCAGAAGGCTTTGGACGTCGGGCATCAGGTCAAGGAGAGCGGAATTGTGCCAAGGATATCGGGGTTGCGGAGGTCAACCACCTTTGGGCAACAAGCCGCAAGAGAGGACGATGCGTTGAAGAATTGGAAGAAGCGCCAACCAATGACGTGCCGAGCAGCAGAATGTCAATTCGCATTGTAATAATTGTCTAGATCGTGTTAGGATCGAGAGCACTAAGAGGGGGGGGTGAATTAGTGCAGCGGAAAACTTTCAACGATTTAAAGACAAAAGCCGCGTTCGTCCGATAAAAATGATTTCGATGTAAATGCTGATTCACAGTTTGTAGTTTATGCAGTTTGCGTCTAAATGCAGTTTGCGTCTAAATGCAGATTGCGTCTAAGCGCAGTTTGCATTTAAGCGCAGTTTGCGTCTAAGCGCAGATTGCGTCTAAACATAGTTTGCGTCTAAACACAGTTTGCGTCTAAGCGCAGTTTGCGTCTAAACAAAGTTTGCGTTTAAGCGCAGTTTGCGTCTAAGCGCAGTTTGCGTTTGAGCGCAGTTTGCGTCTAAGCGCAGTTTGCGTTTGAGCGCTGTTTGCGTCTAAACGCAGTTTTACGTCTAAGTGCAGTTTTACGTCTAAGTGCAGTTTTACGTCTAAACGCAGTTTTGCGTCTAAACACAGTTTTACGTCTAAACGCAGTTTTACGTCTAAACGCAGTTTTGCGTCTAAACGAAGTTTTACATCTAAACGCAGTTTTACGTCTAAACGCAGTTTTGCGTCTAAACGCAGTTTTACGTCTAAACGCAGTTTTACGTCTAAACGTAATTCTACGTCTAAACTCAGTTTTGAACTTTGAAAAGCATTTTATGAATACGCAGAAAGCAATTTGCAGTTATAAATGGAATCAAAACGTAAGCGTAAACTGCAGTGTAAAGATCGTACGAAAACACCGATTTCCGTCTGAATGCAGATTCGGAAAGATCAGAACTTAGAGACTCATTCATAAACGCGTAGAGGGCAGTAGCAATGTTGGAGGTTTGCAGTAATGATAAAGTGCTCAAAGTAAAAGCAAACCAGAGATTTAGAGTGGTTCGGTCAGTCTTGACCTACTCCACTTTTGGCTTCCTCCTCCGACGAGGTCACCGACGTCAACTAGCTGCCTTCCTTCAATGGGCGAAGGCTAACTGCCCTTTTACAGTTTCTCTCCTTTTGACGGGCTCAGGAGACAACCCTTATAGATCCTTTCTCTCCTCTCTTTACAACTCAAGACTTGAAGAACAGAAAGAGGAGAACTTTTGGACTTTACACAAATTTGAGCTCTTAGAATCACTGAAAAGATCAAGAATTCGGTGTGGATCTGTATCTTTTCAGTGCTGAATGGGTGGGGTATTTATAGGCCCCAACCTAGTTCAAATTTGGAGCTCAAAACGATCAAATCCTGGAATTCCGGGATCAGGCGGTTGCACCTCTTGACTAGAGAGGTTGCACCGCCTGGCAGAGCTCGGAGACTAAGCCCAGGCGGTTGCACCTCTCTGTCAGGGGCGGTTGCACCACCTGAGTCAGGCTCGGAGACTGAGCCCCAGGCGGTGCCACCTCCTGATTGAGGCGGTTGCACCTCTTTGCTTGAGCTCGAAGACCGAGCTCAGGCGGTGCTACCTCTCTGTCAGGGAGGTTGCACCGCCTAGTCTAGCTCGAAGACTGAGCTCTGGGCGGTTGCACCTCCTGGCTGGGGCGGTTGCACCGCCTAGTCTCGCTGGGAGACACAGCCCTGGCGGTTGCACCTCCTGGCCTAGGCGGTTGCACTGCCTGGAGCAATCAGGGTCCGAATGGTTAGCTCCATTCGGCCCAAGTTCAAACTTTTCAGGGGCCCAATTGCCCCAAGATTAAGCTAATGGGATCACCTCCCATTTTCAAGCTTAATCAACGTGCTAACTACGATTAAATCTAAGACAACTTCTGCAGCTTTGCTCCGATGCGTCAATCGCTTCTTCCGGCGAGTTTCCGGCGAACTTCCGTCGATCATCCGATGAACCCTCGGTGATTCTTCTGCGGACATCCGGCAAACTCCTGGACTTTGCGACGTTCCACTTGGAGAGTTCCGACGAGCTTCGCTTGGCAAGCTTCTGGACTTCTCGGATCTGTTCTCGCAGAACCTCCGACGACCGTCCGAACTTCCGTCGAACTCTCGAACTCCCAACGTGATCATGATCTTGACTCCGGCGCAACTCCTGCTGCTTGTCTAACTTTCATCATAGTTAATCCTGCACAACAAAACTTCGATCGAGACAATTAATCCTAAGCAATTTAACCAAGTTGTCCGGTCATGTCATTGGTCGCTCGATGCTTCGTCTGATTCTTCGGCGCATCGTCCTCTTCTGCAGCCTATTGCCCAATTGGCCAGTTGACTCTGCAACTCCGATATCCTTGGCACAATACCCGCTCTTCTTGGCCCGATGCCCGAGTCCACGGCCCGAAGCCTTCTCTCGATACGTCGACCGATCCATCGGCCCGACGTCCAATCTTTTGACATGTTCCTTCGGCACAACATGATTTTCCTGCTTTAATTGTCTCATCCTGATCGAAGCATCCTGCGTCACTCAAAACACAGATTAAATCATAAACATATATCAAGTAGTTTCATCATCAAAATACGAGATTCAACAATCTCCCCCTTTTTGATGATGACAACTACTTGATGACGGAGTTAAACTTAACCCCCGGAGTTTAAACAAACTCCCCCTTTTTGATGATGACAATCAATTGATAATGGAGTTATCCTTAACTCCCCCTATCTATAAGCCATAGTTGAGATAAATCAACCTTGAATTCAAGACCTAAGAATTCAAGTGACGTATTGATAAGTTAGATCAGTTAAACTTATCAATACTCCCATCATGATACCCATCATGATGTATCTCTTCAAGAATGATGTCAAGGCTTGACATACATCATCAAGTTTATATGATTGTGTTTGTAACTATTCATCATGTAATCATATAAAGCTGCGAAGGACTAATACATGATGCACACTTTTGAGATTTTCTAGCAAGTTTGCATTTACTTCACAAGATAGGATATCAACTCAAGACATAATGCAAACTATAGCACATGTTCATATATCTCTTGGTGATGCAAGGATGAAATAACTGTAACATTTTTTATAGCATCACTCAAGTATTTGCAACATGATTATGGCAGTGTTTATCAATTCATATGTTTCTCCCCCTTTGTCATCAACAAAAAGCATGATAGCATTATTAAAAAGCATGGTAGATGTGATTCCAGCAGGTTATCATGCACATAAAGGAAGGCATGACACATATAATACTTTGAATACCCCCCCCCTTTTTTTTTTTTGTTATAGTTCGTTGCTTGAAGGAGGAAAGTCATTTTTCAAAAGTTTTCATAAGAGTGTACACGAAAATCCCATTTTTAGCATTCAAACTGAAAAATGAACTTCTTACATGCATTCGGTTATGAGTAAGCTACTGATTTTTAAAAACATTTGTCACATAATTTCCAACATGTTATTTGATCAAGTGATGCCAAGTAATGCAATAGTAATCAATAACATCCGAAAAATAATTTTAACTAGATTAAGTATTCGGACACATCAACATTCCTAATTCTCTTCTTATGAAATCAAATTGTTCTTCACTTAGGGTTTTGTAAAGATATCAGCTAGTTGATGTTTCGTATCAATGAATTCTATGATTACATCATGATTCGCAACATGATCTCGTATAAAGTGATGTCTGATGTCATTTCATGATGTACATTTTCGAATATTTTAGCAAGTGTTGCATTGCATCACATGGTAAGATATCACCATCGATGCAAATTTTTGTTTGATATCTTGATACAGGGCATATAGCAATGATAGCATTTATATATTAACATCAGTAATAGCAACCATATCAATGTCATATTGCTGACTTATCAACTATATTGGTATGTCGCTTTACATTTTTCAAGGCATAAGGTTTTTAAAACATTTTAGTTTCAGTGCAAAATCCGAGATAAACAACAAGAGATGTTTGTAAATTTGCATATGCTTACAGATCAAGGTAAAGGGTAACATATGGAGTTAACAACATATCAGGTAACCATATCAAAAACACAGTCCTTCATGATGAGTAACATAAGGAGTTTACAACAACGGATGTTCATACAAGCTCATTCATGAGGTGGAAGGTTGAAGTGCCTAAGTAAAGAGTCAAATTGATGATGGATTTGCTGCAGCTCGGTTAGGATTTGATCTTGTCGAAGATCAAGCCGTTCTTGTTTTTGTTCGAATCGGTCCATCCAAATCCCAATATCTTCGATGGATGATGTGTGAATTTGCTCAACCGGATGTGTTTCCTCAAAGGGACAGATCGGAGGAGATTGGGTACTCCTAAAGACTGGTGTTTCCTACTTCGGGTTCAGTTCAGTTGAGAGGATCAGTTCTTCTAGGCATTCTAACCCAGCCACCGTTTCTATAGTGACATCTTAGTCGGGTGAAGTAGATTTTTGTTTATTATGCTGAATCTATCTACTTTCATTACTTCTTCTTCTGGTGGTATTTGAATGTCGTAAGCTTTCATTATTCTAGTGATTATACCACCATATGGGAGCATCATATCTTTCTTAGATAATTCTAACATGTTTTGTTGGATAAGATAGCCAAGACAAATGTCATGTCCTTTCATGATTAAGTACATAATTCCTAATTCTAATTGACTCACTTCATCATGATGGTATTGTTTAGGAAGAATTATACTAGTCATGATATGATGAAGTATCTTAGTGTTAAAAGGCAGTAGATGTTCACAACTTTTTTAGAACAAATGCTATGTTAGGATTGGCAAAGATTGTTCCTAAGGCTCCAACATAGGATGTTCCAATAGTTTCTTCATCCCATGATCCTCTAAAGTAAAGTCCTATGCTTTTCATGGGAATGCCTATCATATCACAAATGAATCTATCAGTGATTGAGATGTGTTGTCCTAAAAGATAGGTTGACATCCTTTCTTCATCATCTATTTGCATGTTATTGTAAAACAATCTAACTAGCCTAGGATAGATGGGTTCGTTGATCTGCAAGATTGGAAGTAGATTTAGGTTTGCAAACCATTGGATAGTCTCTACGTCTCTTAGTTCATTCAGATCTACGTATTTTCCCTTATTGATGCTTCTTAGTTCAAAAGAGAGAAATTTTTCAGCATGGTTTTTTGAATCAAAAAGGGTAAGATCAAACTCTTCTACTAATCTCCTCTTTCCCTTGTCCCTTGAGGATCTTCTAGAACCCATAACTACTGCTGTTTAGAGGGATAAGGTTGAACAAGAGTGAATGAAGAACAAAACAGAATTTAAGAGGTTCTTAGAGAATACCTTAATGAAATCTTCAAAACAGGGAGTGATTCTTGATGTTTTGCTCCGAAATGGGAGGTATTTGGGAAGCTAAACGGGGTGAAATGAGGATGGAGGAGGCTTGGAGGAGTAGAGAAGGAAAGGGAGGTGAGTTGGGGTCGGTTTCACCACCGGCCCTAGCGTGGGTTAAAAAGGCAGAGTTGCGGGCGGTTGCACCTCTGGCTGGAGCGGTGCAACCACTGGCAACTCGTGATGGCTGGAGGTGCCACCGCTGGCTGGTGAGGTGCCACCGCTGGCTGGAGAGGTGCCACCGCCTGTTGGCAGTGAACACTTCGTTGTGATTTGATCAGGGAGGTTTTGTCTTGAGGAGAGTTTTTATTATGAGCAATTAACGTTACTTACATGATTACGTATGTGTTTTTATTTCAAGGCAAAAGAAAACGCTTGTACGATCAAGGTAGATCTTTTATCGTGCATACTCCCAATGTCGTACATATGTTTGTGATTTTGAAAAGTCACATTAGGTTGTATCCAAATTACATTTGGGTCATGACTGTCGAGAATCAAGGAGCAGAACATTAATTCTTGCTCCAGCCGAAGGTTTTAATGTTTTTGTAGGAAGGGATGATTTTTAGGTACCCATTTGCTTTTGGGTACCTCACAAATAGATCTACATTTTCTATCATGTTGCATAGAATTTGTCATGGTTCCCTTAAGAACCCAAATCAATTTGTTTGGACTAAGTTTCCTGAATGGACAATAATGCGTCCTGTGTCCGAACTTGCAACAAAAGTTGCATTTGCTTTGATGTCTAATATGTAAGATGGGGCCTTTTACGAAGGTAGTTGGATTTTGGTGAGGACTCCTCACAAATCCAATCCCACTTCTTTTGGGAACATGACCCTTGTTTGTAAGGATCATGTTTAATGACTTGCTACCAACCTCGAATTTCTTCAAGGTGTCCTTAAGTAGCAAGTTTTCTTTTTGAAAAGTTTCTAGATCATGGCATTTTATGCATGAGTTTAAACTATCACTATGTTCAGCATTTAACTTATCAAACTTGTAAATAAGACTATCATACTCCTTTTTTAGCAATTTGTATTTACCACTAATAGTCTTACACTCATCAAACAATTCATGGAAAGCATTTAATAATTCATCGAATGATAAATCTGCATCTAATGAATTTGTTACCTCGTCTTCGATGGCCATTAGAGCGTAATGAGCAACTTGCTCGGTGTTGGTCTCCTCTTCTTCGGATGCGCTCGAGTCGTCCCATGTTGCTTGAAGAGCCTTCTTCTTTGATGTTCTTCTTTTGACTTGGGGACAATCACTCTTGTAGTGTCCCGGCTTTTTACATTCATAACAGATCACTTGGTCCTTCTTGGGTTCAAGTTTATTTTTCGCATCATTCTTAAACTTGTTTCTTTTAAAGAATTTTTTAAACTTTCTTGTTAAAAGTGCCAAGTCATCATCACAGTCCTCATCACTTGAGTTTTCTCTCAAGTGACATTCAGAAGTTTTAAGTGCCATATCCTTCCTGTTCTTTGGAAGGATGTCTTCTTGCTTTTCATGAGCTTTGCAAGTCATCTCGTAGGTCATTAATGACCCGATTAGTTCTTCAAGAGGGAAGTTACGCAGATCTTTTGCCTCTTGAATAGCAGTGACTTTAGGATCCCAACTTTTAGGAAGGGATCTTAGTATCTTATTTACGAGTTCAAAATCCGAAAAACTTTTTCCGAGTCCTTTTAGACCGTTGACGACATCCGTGAAACGGGTAAACATGTCGCCAATGGTTTCACTCGGTTTCATTCGGAAAAGTTCAAAAGAATGCAGCAACAGATTGATTTTTGACTCTTTCACTCTAATTGTTCCCTCGTGAGTCACTTCAAGTGTGTGCCAAATATCAAAGGCAGTTTCGCAAGTTGAAACACGATTAAACTCGTTTTTATCAAGTGCGCAAAATAAGGCATTCATAGCCTTTGCATTAAGAGCGAAAGCCTTCTTTTCCAATTCATTCCAATCGATCATTGGAAGAGAAGACTTTGAAAATCCGTTTTCAACAAGGTTCCACAGTTCAAAATCCATAGAAATAAGAAAGATCCTCATTCGGGTCTTCCAGTAGATGTAGTCCGTTCCACTGAACATGGGTGGACATGTAATAGAATGCCCCTCTTGGTTTCCGGCGTATGCCATCTCTCTCTTGGGTTTTAATCCATTAGAGAGTTAACCTTGCTCTGATACCAATTGTTAGGATCGAGAGCACTAAGAGGGGGGGGTGAATTAATGCAGCGGAAAACTTTCAGCGATTTAAAGACAAAAGCCGCGTTCGTCCGATAAAAACGATTTCGATGTAAATGCCGATTCACAGTTTGTAGTTTACGCAGTTTGCGTCTAAATGCAGTTTGCGTCTAAATGCAGATTGCGTCTAAGCGCAGTTTGCATTTAAGCGCAGTTTGCGTCTAAGCGTAGATTGCGTCTAAACACAGTTTGCGTCTAAACACAGTTTACGTCTAAATACAGTTTGCGTCTAAGCGTAGTTTGCGTCTAAACACAGTTTGCGTTTAAGCGCAGTTTACGTCTAAGCGCAGTTTGCTTTTGAGCGCAGTTTGCATCTAAGCGCAGTTTGCGTTTGAGCGCTGTTTGCGTCAAAACGCAGTTTTACGTCTAAGTGCAGTTTTACGGCTAAGTGTAGTTTTACGTCTAAACGCAGTTTTGCGTCTAAACACAGTTTAACGTCTAAACGCAGTTTTACATCTAAACGCAGTTTTGCGTCTAAACGCAATTTTGCGTCTAAACGCAGTTTTACGTCTAAACGCAGTTTTACGTCTAAACGTAATTTTACGTCTAAACGCAGTTTTGAACTTTGAAAAGCGTTTTATGAATACGCAGAAAGCAATTTGCAGTTATAAATGGAATCAAAACGTAAGCGTAAACTGCAGTGTAAAGATCGTACGAAAACACCGATTTACGTCTGAATGCAGATTCGGAAAGATCAGAACTTCGAGACTCGTTCGTAAACGCGTAGAGGGCAGTAGCAATGTAGGAGGTTTGCAGTAATGATAAAGTGCTCAAAGTAAAAGCAAACCAGAGATTTAGAGTGGTTCGATCAGTCTTGACCTACTCCACTTTTGGCTTCCTCCTCCGACGAGGTCACCGACATCAACTAGCTGCCTTCCTTCAATGGGCGAAGACTAACTACCCTTTTACAGTTTCTCTCCTTTTGACGGGCTCAGGACTTGAAGAACAGAAAGAGGAGAACTTTTGGACTTTACACAAATTTGAGCTCTTAGAATCACTGAAAAGATCAAGAATTCGGTGTGGATCTGTATCTTTTCAGTGCTGAATGGGTGGGGTATTTATAGGCCCCAACCCAGTTCAAATTTGGAGCTCAAAACGATCAAATCCCGGAATTCCGGGATCAGCGGTTGCACCTCTTGATCGAGAGGTTGCACCGCCGGCAGAGTTTCGAGAGACTAAGCCCAGGCGGTTGCACCTCTCTGTCGGCGGTTGCACCGCCCGAAGTCGCTCGAGATCGAACCCCAGCGGTGCCACCTCCTCGATTGAGGCGGTTGCACCTCTCGCTTGAGCTCAAGATCGAGCTCAGCGGTGCTACCTCTCTCTCGTCGGGAGGTTGCACCGCCTAGTCTAGCTCAAGATCGAGCTCTGGGCGGTTGCACCTCCTGGTCGGGGCGGTTGCAATCGCCTAGTCTCTCGGCTGGAGACACAGCCCTGGCGGTTGCACCTCCTCGGCTAGGGCGGTTGCACCGCCGGAGCAATCGTGGTCCGAATGGTTAGCTCCATTCGCCCAATTTCAATCTTTTCAGGGGCCCAATTGCCCCAAGATTAAGCTAATGGGATCACCTCCCATTTTCAAGCTTAATCAACGTGCTAACTACGATTAAATCTAAGACAACTTCTGCAGCTTTGCTCCGATGCGTCAACCACTTCTTCCGGCGAGTTTCCGGCGAACTTCCGTCGATCATCCGATGAACCCTCGGTGATTCTTCTGCGGACATCCGGCAAACTCCTGGACTTTGCGACGTTCCACTTGGCGAAGTTCGACGAAGCTTCGCTTTAGCAAGCTTCGGACTTCTCGGATCTGTTCTCGCAGAACCTCCGACGACTGTCCGAACTTCCGTCGAACTCTCGAACTCCCAACGTGATCATGATCTTGACTCCGGCGCAACTCCTGCTGCTTGTCTAACTTTCATCGTAGTTAATCCTGCACAACAAAACTTCGATCGAGACAATTAATCCTAAGCAATTTAACCAAGTTGTCCGGTCATATCATTGGTCACTCGATGCTTCGTCTGATTCTTCGGCGCATCGTCCTCTCCTGCAGCCTATTGCCCAATTGGCCAGTTGACTCTGCAACTCCGATATCCTTGGCACAATACCCGCTCTTCTTGGCCCGATGCCCGAGTCCACGGCTCGAAGCCTTCTCTCGATACGTCGACCGATCCACCGGCCCGACGTCCAATCTTCTGACATTTCCTTCGGCACAACATGATTTTCCTGCTTTAATTGTCTCATCCTGATCGAAGCATCCTGCGTCACTCAAAACACAGATTAAATCATAAACATATATCAAGTAGTTTCATCATCAAAATACGAGATTCAACAATCTCCCCCTTTTTGATGATGACAACTACTTGATGACGGAGTTAAACTTAACCCCCGGAGTTTAAACAAACTCCCCCTTTTTGATGATGACAATCAATTGATAATGGAGTTATCCTTAACTCCCCCTATCTATAAGCCATAGTTGAGATAAGTCAACCTTGAATTCAAGACCTAAGAATTCAAGTGACGTATTGATAAGTTAGATCAGTTAAACTTATCAATACTCCCATCATGATACCCATCATGATGTATCTCTTCAAGAATGATGTCAAGGCTTGACATACATCATCAAGTTTATATGATTGTGTTTGTAACTATTCATCATGTAATCATATAAAGCTCATGAAGGACTAATACATGATGCACACTTTTGAGATTTTCTAGCAAGTTTGCATTTACTTCACAAGATAGGATATCAACTCAAGACATAATGCAAACTATAGCACATGTTCATATATCTCTTGGTGATGCAAGGATGAAATAACTGTAACATTTTTTATAGCATCACTCAAGTATTTGCAACATGATTATGGCAGTGTTTATCAATTCATATGTTTCTCCCCCTTTGTCATCAACAAAAAGCATGATAGCATTATTAAAAAGCATGGTAGATGTGATTCAAGCAGGTTATCATGCACATAAAGGAAGGCATGACACATATAATACTTTGAATACCCCCCCCCTTTTTTTTTTTTTTTTTTTTTATAGTTCGTTGCTTGAAGGAGGAAAGTCATTTTTCAAAAGTTTTCATAAGAGTGTACACGAAAATCCCATTTTTAGCATTCAAACTGAAAAATGAACTTCTTACATGCATTCGGTTATGAGTAAGCTACTGATTTTTAAAAACATTTGTCACATAATTTCCAACATGTTATTTGATCAAGTGATGCCAAGTAATGCAATAGTAATCAATAACATCCGAAAAATAATTTTAACTAGATTAAGTATTCGGACACATCAACATTCCTAATTCTCTTCTTATGAAATCAAATTGTTCTTCACTTAGGGGTTTTGTAAAGATATCAGCTAGTTGATGTTTCGTATCAATGAATTCTATGATTACATCATGATTCGCAACATGATCTCGTATAAAGTGATGTCTGATGTCATTTCATGATGTACACATTTCGAATATTTTAGCAAGTGTAGCATTGCATCACATGGTAAGATATCAGCTCGTACGATGCAAATTTTTGTTTGATATCTTGATACAGGGCATATAGCAATTATAGCATTTATATATTAACATCAGTAATAGCAACCATATCAATGTCATATTGCTGACTTATCAACTATATTGGTATGTCGCTTTACATTTTTCAAGGCATAAGGTTTTTAAAACATTTTAGTTTCAGTGCAAAATCCGAGATAAACAACAAGAGATGTTTGTAAATTTGCATATGCTTACAGATCAAGGTAAAGGGTAACATATGGAGTTAACAACATATCAGGTAACCATATCAAAAACACAGTCCTTCATGATGAGTAACATAAGGAGTTTACAACAACGGATGTTCATACAAGCTCATTCATGAGGTGGAAGGTTGAAGTGCCTAAGTAAAGAGTCAAATTGACGATGGATTTGCTGCAGCTCGGTTAGGATTTGATCTTGTCGAAGATCAAGCCGATCTTGTCTTTGTTCGAATCGGTCCATCCGAATCCCAATATCTTCGATGGATGATGTGTGAATTTGCTCAACCGGATGTGTTTCCTCAAAGGGACAGATCGGAGAAGATTGGGTACTCCTAAAGACTGGTGTTTCCGGCTCGGGTTCAGGTTCAGGTTAAGGGGGATCAGTTCTTCTAGGCATTCTAACCCAGTTACCGTTTCTATAGTGACATCTTAGTCGGTGAAGTAGATTTTTGTTTATTATGCTGAATCTATCTACTTTCATTACTTCTTCTTCTGGTGGTATTTGAATGTCGTAAGCTTTCATTATTCTAGTGATTATACCACCATATGGGAGCATCATATCTTTCTTAGATAATTCTAACATGTTTCGTTGGATAAGATAGCCAAGACAAATGTCATGTCCTTTCATGATTAAGTACATAATTCCTAATTCTAATTGACTCACTTCATCATGATGGTATTGTTTAGGAAGAATTATACTAGTCATGATATGATGAAGTATCTTAGTGTTAAAAGGCAGTAGATGTTCACAACTTTTAAGAACAAATGCTATGTTAGGATTGGCAAATATTGTTCCTAAGGCTCCAACATAGGATGTTCCAATAGTTTCTTCATCCCATGATCCTCTAAAGTAAAGTCCTATGCTTTTCATGGGAATGCCTATCATATCACAAATGAATCTATCAGTGATTGAGATGTGTTGTCCTAAAAGATAGGTTGACATCCTTTCTTCATCATCTATTTGCATGTTATTGTAAAACAATCTAACTAGCCTAGGATAGATGGGTTCGTTGATCTGCAAGATTGGAAGTAGATTTAGGTTTGCAAACCATTGGATAGTCTCTACATCTCTTAGTTCATTCAGATCTACGTATTTTCCCTTATTAATGCTTCTTAGTTCGAAAGAGAGAAATTTTTCAGCATGGTTTTTTGAATCAAAAAGGGTAAGATCAAACTCTTCTACTAATCTCCTCTTTCCCTTGTCCCTTGAGGATCTTCTAGAACCCATAACTACTGCTGTTTAGAGGGATAAGGTTGAACAAGAGTGAATGAAGAACAAAACAGAATTTAAGAGGTTCTTAGAGAATACCTTAATGAAATCTTCAAAACAGGGAGTGATTCTTGATGTTTTGCTCCGAAATGGGAGGTATTTGGGAAGCTAAACGGGGTGAAATGAGGATGGAGGAGGCTTGGAGGAGTAGAGAATGAAAGGGAGGTGAGTTGGGGTCGGTTTCACCGCCGGCCCTAGCGTGGGTTAAAAAGGCAGAGTTGCGGGCGGTTGCACCTCTGGCTGGATCGGTGCAACCGCTAGCAACTCGTGATGGCTGGAGGTGCCATCGCTGGCTGGAGAGGTGCCACCGCTGGCTGGAGAGGTGCCACCGCCTATTGGCAGTGAACACTTCGTTGTGATTTGATCAGGGAGGTTTTGTCTTGAGGAGAGTTTTTATTCAGAGCAATTAACGTTACTTACATGATTACGTATGTGTTTTTATTTCAAGGCAAAAGAAAATGCTTGTACGATCAAGGTAGATCTTTTATCGTGCATACTCCCAATGTCGTACATATGTTTGTGATTTTGAAAAGTCACATTAGGTTGTATCCAAATTGCATTTGGGTCATGACTGTCGAGAATCAAGGAGCAGAACATTAATTCTTGCTCCAGCCTAAGGTTTTAATGTTTTTGTAGGAAGGGATGATTTTTAGGTACCCATTTGCTTTTGGGTGCCTCACAAATAGATCTACATTTTCTATCATGTTGCATAGAATTTGTCATGGTTCCCTTAGGAACCCAAATCAATTTGTTTGGACTAAGTTTCCTGAATGGACAATAATGCGTCCTGTGTCCGAACTTGCAACAAAAGTTGCATTTGCTTTGATGTCTAACATGTAAGATGGGGCCTTTTACGAAGGTAGTTGGATTTTGGTGAGGACTCCTCACAAATCCAATCCCACTTCTTTTGGGAACATGACCCTTGTTTGTAAGGATCATGTTTAATGACTTGCTACAAACCTCGAATTTCTTCAAGGTGTCCTTAAGTAGCAAGTTTTCTTTTTGAAAAGTTTCTAGATCATGGCATTTTATGCATGAGTTTAAACTATCACTATGTTCAGCATTTAACTTATCAAACTTGTAAATAAGACTATCATACTCCTTTCTTAGCAATTTGTATTTACCACTAATAGTCTTACACTCATCAAACAATTCATGGAAAGCATTTAATAATTCATCGAATGATAAATCTGCATCTAATGAATTTGTTACCTCGTCTTCGATGGCCATTAGAGCGTAATGAGCAACTTGCTCGGTGTTGGTCTCCTCTTCTTCGGATGCGCTCGAGTCGTCCCATGTTGCTTGAAGAGCCTTCTTCTTTGATGTTCTTCTTTTGACTTGGGGACAATCATTCTTGTAGTGTCCCGGCTTTTTACATTCATAGCAGATCACTTGGTCCTTCTTGGGTTCAAGCGCAGTTTGCGTCTAAGCGCAGTTTGCGTCTAAACACAGTTTGCGTTTAAGCGCAGTTTGCGTCTAAGCGCAGTTTGCGTTTGAGCGTAGTTTGCGTCTAAGCGCAGTTTGCGATTGAGCGTTGTTTGCGTCTAAACGCAGTTTTACGTCTAAGTGCAGTTTTACGTCTAAGTGCAGTGTTACGTCTAAACGCAGTTTTGCGTCTAAACACAGTTTTACGTCTAAACGCAGTTTTACGTCTAAACGCAGTTTTGCGTCTAAACGAAGTTTTACGTCTAAACGCAATTTTACGTCTAAACGCAGTTTTGCGTCTAAACGCAGTTTTACGTCTAAACGCAGTTTTACGTCTAAACGTAATTTTACGTCTAAACGCAGTTTTGAACTTTGAAAAGCGTTTTATGAATACGCAGAAAGCAATTTGCAGTTATAAATGGAATCAAAACGTAAGCGTAAACTGCAGTGTAAAGATCGTATGAAAACACCGATTTACGTCTGAATGCAGATTCGGAAAGATCAAAACTTAGAGACTCATTCGTAAACGCGTAGAGGGCAGTAGCAATGTTGGAGGTTTGCAGTAATGATAAAGTGCTCAAAGTAAAAGCAAACCAGAGATTTAGAGTGGTTCGGTCAGTCTTGACCTACTCCACTTTTGGCTTCCTCCTCCGACGAGGTCACCGACGTCAACTAGCTGCCTTCCTTCAATGGGCGAAGGCTAACTGCCCTTTTACAGTTTCTCTCCTTTTGACGGGCTCAGGAGACAACCCTTACAGATCCTTTCTCTCCTCTCTTTACAACTCAAGACTTGAAGAACAGAAAGAGGAGAACTTTTGGACTTTACACAAATGTGAGCTCTTAGAATCACTGAAAAGATCAAGAATTCGGTGTGGATCTGTATCTTTTCAGTGCTGAATGGGTGGGGTATTTATAGGCCCCAACCCAGTTCAAATTTGGAGCTCAAAACGATCAAATCCCGGAATTCCGGGATCAGGCGGTTGCACCTCTTGACTGGAGAGGTTGCACCGCCTGGCAGAGCTCGGAGACTAAGCCCAGGCGGTTGCACCTCTCTGTCAGGGGCGGTTGCACCGCCTGAGTGAGGCTCGGAGACTGAGCCCCAGGCGGTGCCACCTCCTGATTGAGGCGGTTGCACCTCTCTGCTTGAGCTCGAAGACCGAGCTCAGGCGGTGCTACCTCTCTATCAGGGAGGTTGCACCGCCCAGTCTAGCTCGAAGATTGAGCTCTGGCCGGTTGCACCTCCTAGCTGGGGCGGTTGCACCGCCCAGTCTCGCTGGGAGACACAGCCCTGGCGATTGCACCTCCTGGCCTAGGCGGTTGCACCGCCTGGTGCAATCAGGGTCCGAATGGTTAGCTCCATTCGGCCCAATTTCAATCTTTTCAGGGGCCCAATTGCCCCAAGATTAAGCTAATGGGATCACCTCCCATTTTCAAGCTTAATCAACGTGCTAACTACGATTAAATCTAAGACAACTTCTACAGCTTTATACCGATCGTCAATCGCTTCTTCCGGCGAAGTTTCGGCGAACTTCCGTCGATCATCCGATGAACCCTCGATGATTCTTCTGCGGACATCCGGCAAACTCCTGGACTTTGACGATCCACTTGGCGAAGTTCGACAAGCTTCGCTTTGGCAAGCTTCGGACTTCTGGATCTGTTCTCGCCAAACCTCCGACGACCGTCGAACTTCCGTCGAACTCTCGAACTCCCAACGTGATCATGATCTTGACTCCTACGCAACTCCTACTGCTTGTCTAACTTTCATTGTAGTTAATCCTGCACAACAAAACTTCGATCGAGACAATTAATCCTAAGCAATTTAACCAAGTTGTCCGGTCATGTCATTGGTCCCTCGACGCTTTCGTCCGATTCTTCTTGGCAAGATCGTCCTCTCTTTGCAGCCTATTGCCCAATTGGCCATTGACTCTGCAACTCCGATATCCTTGGCACAATACCGCTCTTCTTGGCCCGATGCCCGAGTCCACGGCCCGAAGCCTTATGTCGATACGTCGACCGATCCATCGGCCCGACGTCCAATCTTCTGACATGTTCCTTCGGCACAACATGATTTTCCTGCTTTAATTGTCTCATCCTGATCGAAGCATCCTGCGTCACTCAAAACACAGATTAAATCATAAACATATATCAAGTATTTTCATCATCAAAATACGAGATTCAACAGATCGAAGTAGAGTTTTAGTTTGTGTGTGCAGGAATAACTACGATAATGACAAAGACATAAAGTGAAACAATTGTCGGAGTCAATCGCGAAGGATTTGTTGGGAGTTCGAGAGTTCGACGGAAGTTCGAAGGTTCATCGGGAATGCTACCGGAACTAGCTAAGAATGAGTAGGGAGCTTGCCAAAGGGTTTTTCGGAAGCTCGCCGAAAGGTTCATTAGAAGTTCGCGGAGCTCGCCAAGAAAGATTGATGCTTGCCGAAGAAGCTCGTTGGAACTCACCAAGATCAAATCGTGAAGTCTAGGAGCTTGCCGGGAGTCCGTAGAATGGTTTTCGAGAGTTTATCGGAAGACCGCCAGAAGTTCGCCGAAAGAAGTCTTGACTTACGGACTTTGTAATAGCTTAGGAAATGTCTTTAAATTCATAGTTAGCACATTAATTAGTGTTAGGAATATGTGTTAATCCTATAACCCACGTAGGGGCCAATTGGGCCCGAGTTCTGATTGGTTTGGGCCAAGTTTGGAGCCCAACCAGTGAGCTGAAATAGTGTAGGCGGTGGCACCGCCAGATTAGGCGGTGGCACTGACCTAGAACCTGAGATCTGAGCGGTGGCACCGCCCAGCACCCGAAAAATCATATTTAACACTTTAGAACTAAACATATTGACATTAGACATCACTTTATATGAGATAGTGTTAATAATCATGATGTAATCTTAGAGTTCATTTATATGAAATATCAATTAGCTGATATCTTTACAAAACCTTTAAATGAAGAACAATTTGATTTCATTAGAAGAGAGGTAGGCATGTTAAACTATTTGAAAAAAGCATGAGTTTGTTGTTGATAACAAAGAGATTTCCTCAACTGCATAGCAGATGAGATTTCCTTAACTGCGAGGAAATTTAGCTACTCAATTGAGAAAAATCCTCTCTTTCACTATGTATAAATAGATATTATATGACACTAATTGAGATGTGCTTTCTCTTTACCTTTACAATTTCACTCTTCATTCTATCACTTTATCATGGTAACAAAGCAGTAAGAAGAGAGGTGCGAACCTCTGTCTTCGGCCAGCGACCACCGCCGCTGTAGCCACATTCCCAAGTGAGACTCGACGGCCAGTCCTCATCTTCCTCAACGTGGCAGTCTTCGCTGATCTGCCACAATAGTCTATAGACTTGAGGAGATCGAAGGGGAGGCCTGTGCCCTCAATAGTCTACATGCTTGGCGGTTTGACGCTCTTCTCTGCGTATACATACAGCTGTGCCATGCACAACACCGCGTGGATCGCTACTGCAAGCACGAACTCAAGCCACCGTAGTCACCCACCTCTCACCTCCCACCTTCCACTCCTGCCAATGCCTTTGCCACCATTGTCCTCACTACTTCCGGTGGCATCCTGTGGCAGCGTTTTGATCTTCCTACAGACACACTCCTGCCGGGTCACATCTTGGTCCTAGCGAGAACCTTGTCTTGGTATAGGCCTACCATCCCTTTCTACTATTACCAAACAATCTTTGTAGTTCTCTCTCGCTGCCACTGCATCCTGCTCCACCTTTGCCTCGACAAGCAACATTTGGAACCTTTTCACACCACTTGCTGCATTACTGCATCGCTGCCTAGATTCCTAACTGCTGATCTGCTGCAAAAAGATCTGCAACTGTCTTACAGAAAGCTAACCTTCTCCTTCAACAAAGATCTCGTTTGCCAACAACCTTCCTCAAGTGACATTGATATGCACCACCACCACCTCTTCTTCCCTGATTATTGTCATCACTGCAACCTTTTACCTACTTCCATATGTCCTCATCATCTACCTCTGATGCTCTAGTTGTTGTTCCCGTAGGGAACCATAGTACTTTCCCACATACAAGCCTTATTTTTATCAATACAACAACCCTCATCCCCTTCAAATTATCCAAAGGTGGCAACTATGCATCCTAGCGTACTCAATTCTCTAATCTCCTATTTGGCTATGATCTTCTAGGCTATGTCAATGGCTCCCTTCATTGTCTATCGACAATGCTAAACATCCCAGGAGCACCCAGTCTGGTATCAAATCCAGACCACAAACTATGGTTATGCTAGGATCGTCTCATCCTCCAGGCAATTCAAGCCTCGGTTGTTGGATCCCTTGCCCCATTCATATTTTTATGTAACACTACTACCGAAGCCTGGTGCAAGTTATAAACTACCCTAGTGAATAGTTCACGCACTTGCATGTTTAGTCTCCTATCCAATCTCATGACAACTTGTCATGCTCCCTCAAAAATATCCATAAAATTTAAAACTTTCAACAAAACAAATCAATCCAGGATCCAAACACACATTTGAGGTCACTAAGAAAAACATACAGAACAAAATTTCACCTCTATAGTCTACAATTTATAAACCCTGTGCAGTTCATAAACATACCACCCATCACACGAAATTTCATACGATTTAAACTCCACTCATCAAAATAATAACCCCAATATAAATTCACAAGTGGGGAAATCTAAGTAGTCACCAAACCAACGTTTACCACAAGTCATGTCATTACACAAGTTTAACTTAACTTTCCAAAATCCTAAACATGAGAGATCCTTTAACATACACAAAATCCACAAGTTTGGATTCATCGTCAACATTTGATTAGATATAGAGTGGCTCACACAACAAAGTACATATATGCTAATAAATATCTGCCCAAAATCTTCTAACTTTCTACTGCCTCGGCCCCATCTTAATATTTAAGCAAGCGATACGCTATCCTGAAAAATTTATACAACAACGGGGTGAGCATAAAGAGCTCAGCAAGTGACTAACATATCCATGTCAAGAGAGGACAATTTCCAAAGAGATAAAGTTTCAAAATGGAAGGCAGAACATACGAATTCATAGACGTAACATCATTAGGTGCAGAATCACAATTGTCATTTCAATCATACATAATTGGTTCATAACAGAAGGGGCATAGAGTAATTGGAGCATATCAATGACAAATGAAACAAAATCGGAGCTTATCAATGGCATATGGAATGTCTCGGAGCATATCAATGGCGTATGAAACATTTTGAAACATATCACAATGAATGAACCAGTTCGAAGCATATCAATAACAAATACCGAACAGAAGCTCAAACGTCATCTTTGACATTGCATTCATATCATTCTTATCCAAAGCATGAACAGAAACATATAACCAAAGCTCTGGATATCATATCAAACATACAGAAGGTGTAGTGGGACCACAGTCAGAATGTGATTCATCCATTTCTGAATTACCACCAGACAGAAGTCTCCCACGTCTGGGAGCTCCATCCACCCACATCTAGGTGAAGCCAGAGGGGGCCGGCAGAGCATCGCAGGCTCTAAACACATACCCTTTACCATTTTTGGCAAAGGTCCACATACCCTTTACCATTTCTGGCAAAGGTCCACATAAATCCCACAAACACCAGAGTAGAAGAGGGCAGTTTGATCAATAAGTAGCATATATCGGAAGCACACGCGGAACAACAAAACGTACATATGCCTTTACGAGACAATACGATACAAGCAATAATTTTCTCACCAATGTATTCAGATTTAGAATGAAATGAAGGCAAGGGTATACCGGGATTCCAAGCAATCATATTTAGCTCAATTCAAATAAGAAGGTTAGACGAATTCAATTTCCAAAGGAATGAAACAGAATACGCGAAATCGAAGAAGCTCGATTTCTGACAGAATTCCAGTGGCACATAGAACAAATACTTCAGACTATCAATTAAGCTCCAATACCCTTAAGAAAGCTGTTGTTGAAATATATATCAATCTGTTTTCTGTTGAAACAAGTTTCGTACGAATCATGGTTTCTAACAAGGAGTTACCTTTGATTTGGTAACGCAAGGTCAAAAACACAATCACTATTTTGCAGAATACATAGGGTCGGATTCAACAGATAATAGGGTAGGCATTTGAATTCCAAAATTTTCAATCTATATGTCAAAAGAAAGGTCTACAAGTCTATTTTCGCACGAAATCATTTGGTACAAATCAGAATTTTCAACAGGGACTTATAGGTATTTTAGTATCGAAAGGTCAGAAATGTTGATCCCTGTTCTGCAGCATCTATAGGCTCATTTGAAACAGACGTTTGGGTAAGTATTCAGTGTCCAAAATCGACAAAATCAGTGTCAAAAGAAAGATATAAGAGTCTAATTTCAAACGAGCTAGGTCTTTCCAGAATCCACATTTGGTGCTAAAATTTATAGCTGAAAAAGTGTATAGGGGTCAGTTTACCGAAAAAATTTCAGATCCTTGGTTCTATGTTCAAAGAGAGAAATATCATATTCTAAGCATAAATATTTCAGAATCAATATAGGAACATAGACTAATACTTCTATAGGATGGGGTTAGAACACTTGCCTTTTGAGAATTATAGCCCTAAATGAGAAGGTTTGAGCAAGAAAACTTAAAGCCCCAATTTCTTCTTCTTCTTCTTATTCTTCTTATTCTTCTTCTTCTTCTTCTTCTTCTTCTTTCTTTCTTTCTTTCTTTCTTTCTTTCCCAGATCATCCACGCAGCTGCCTTCTCTGCTTCCTTTAGAACGAAGGCAGAGAGGCTTAAACGGTGGGGTTTGTATTTTTATACATTTTACAGTTTAGTCCTTGTATTTATCATATTTACGATTAGGTCCTCAGGGTTTACATATAGGTCCTCAGATTTTTGTTTTAACAAATCCTCCAACTCTTATGAATAAGTTCTCAGATTCATACTTTGACTTTTTATCAAATTTAAAATAGATACATACATTACAACTAGAAACTTATACGAAAATTCAGAAAATGAGGGATGTTACACAACTAGACAAGAGGGAAGTCCTGTTATTGATTATTTACACAACATAAAGGTTATCATCGATAACTTAGCCTTGATAGGTCATTCTCTCAGTGATGAAGAAATCACTGTTCATATACTCAATTGGCTCGACGACGAGTACAAGGAATTGGCAACAGCAATATGGGCACGTGACTCACTAGTGTCTTTCGAAGAACTCTACGATAAGCTGACTGACTTTGAGATATATCTAAAACATGCATACAAATTGCTAGGACCATCCAGCACAGCTCAAGTCATTCAAATATCGACAAGGAGCGGCAATCCGTATAACAAGACTGTCAACAAAGGTTTGACCAAGATACCTCCTGAACCTATGAGCTCCAAACAAACCATACCTCCTCATCATCATCAATATTCCAATCACAACACTGAAGGTGGCTACTTCACTCCTCAGCAATCCTGGCGCCCTCACCACCAACATAAAGTTGTATGCCAACTATGTGACAAAGTCGGTCACTCTACAAAGGTTTGTCGATCTTGACCCAAACTCCCTACTTAATCACATTGGTCTTAAGCAAATCTCACAACTACTACAAACACTAGTGATCAACATTGGATCATGGACTCTGGTGCATCCCATCACATCACCTCTGATCTATAGAACTTGTCTATCCACAACAACTACAGTGGAAATAAAGACATTATTATCGATGATGGTAAAGGAATTCCTATTACTCATACTATTTCTACAATGTTTAATTCACCTACTACAATTTTTACACTCGATGATGTTTTGTGTGCACCTCACATTAAAAGAAATCTCATTTCAGTTTCTTAATTTTGCAAACAAAATAATACCTCCATTGAATTCTTTCATAACTTTTTTCTTGTCAAAGATCTGAGTATGGGGGCATCCTTAGTCCAAGGCTAGAGTAAAGACAATGTTTATGAATGGCCGTCAGTTCCACAAATAAAATAGCCCATTGTCTACTCCTCAGTTGTAGCTCCAATTGATGTGTGGCATCGTTGTCTCGGTCATCCCTCACTCTCTATCCAACATAAATTACTTTCTTGTTATTCTCTTCTTACTCTCAAAAATATAAGTATTAGCACTCATTGTGATACTTTTCTCAGTAATAAAAGTCATAGACTTCCTTTTGGTACTTCTTCCATATAATGTTCTACACCATTTGAAATAATTATTTATACTGATGTCTGGGGCCCTACTCCTGTCACCCCCTTTGATAAGTTTAGATTTTATATCATTTTTGTAGACTATTTTACTAAGTACATATGTATATACCCTCTCCGTCATAAATCAAATGTTTCAACAATCATTGCCAACTTTAAAAAGTTGGTCGAAACCTTCTTCTGGTCTACCATTAAAACAATCACTCTGATGGTGGCAGTGAATATCAAGCTCTCACATCCTACCTCTCAACCTGTGGCATCCAACACCTTAAGTCACCTCCACACACTCCTCAACTAGTTGGCTCTACTGAACACAAACATCAACATATCGTAGAAACTGGTCTCACAATTCTACATCAAGCATCTATGCCAGCCACTTTTTGGTCTGCAGCTTTCCAAACTGCCATCTACCTTATTAATTGTATGCTTACTCTAGTCCTCTAATATCAATCACCATTTGAAAAACTATTTTTCAAATCCCCTAATCTACAAAAACTCAGAATATTTGGTTGTTTATGTTATCCATGGCTACGTCCCTATACACCACACAATATCACACCAAGATCTAAGCCTTGCATTTTTATAAGATATTCTCTTGAACAATAATGTCTTTGGATGCTACGATCCTAAAACTCAAAAAGTCTTTGTCTCCTGCCATATTATTTTTGTGGAGTCTGTCTTTCCATTTCAAAACCATGAGTCTCCTACCATACAAGCTACTCCAACAAATATACATCACTGGAGTATATCATCGATCCCCTCAAACAAACCTCTCAACACACCATCCAATCTCTTTCCTTAAGATCCACACTCTTTTGTTCTCCTGGTTCAACAGCTCATCACTCCCTCCATTACTTCTTCTCTTCCTTCTTCACAAATATCACCCACTACTGGTGACATATCCTCAGCAACACAATAACCTTCTTTACTTAGTGCCATTGATGTATCTCAACCTAACCCAACCCATGTCAATGCCTCTCCACCACCCATACCAATACCACAACCTATAACTCCTAGACATCCAATGACAACTCGCTCAAAAAGTGGTATCTTTAAACCATGTTAGGTTTGTTAGGATCAAGAGCACTAAGAGGGGAATTAGTGCAGCGGAAAACATTCGACGATTGAAACTGCGTTCCTACGTTGAAATCTGATTTCGACATAAAAGTCATTTCGTGCAGATAATAACTTTGAAAGCTTACGAAAACGTATTTGAAGTAAAGTAAGGAAGACTGTTTGCAGTTAAGATAAATAGCACAAAGGAAATGCAAACCAGATTTTAGAGTGGTTTAGTCAAATGTGACCTACATCCACTTTCGGCTTCCTCCTCCGACGAGGTTATTGACGTCCACTAGAGGCCATCCTTCAATAGGCGAAGGCCAACCACCCTTTTACAGTTTTACTCCTTTTGACGGGCTTAGGAGACAACTCTTACAGAATTTCTCTCCTCTCTTGAAAGATCAAAACTTGGAAGAAAAGAGGGAGGAGAACTTCTAGCTTTTACAACAATTTTGAGCTCTAAAAATCACAGAGTAAGATCGGATTTTCGATGCCCTTTCTTGCAGGAAAAGGTGGGGTATATATAGGCCCCAAACTGGTTTGAATTTGGAGCTAAAAAAATGTCACATCTCGGATTTCTAGGGTCCTGGCGGTACTACTGCCAGACTTGACGGTATGACTACTTGATAGAGCTTGGAGACCGAGCTCTGGCAGTACCATCGCCTGACTGGGGCGGTTCCACCACCTAGTCTTGCTCGGAGACTGAGCCCAGGCAATTGCACCGCCCAGCTTTCCTGGGAGACCATCTCCTAGGTGGTGCCACCGCTTGGCAGGAATTCTGGTTCGAATGGGTTGATCCATTCGGCCCAATTTGGGTCTATCAAGGGCCCAATTGCCCCCGGATTAAGTTAATGGGAATACCTCCCATTCCTAATTTAATCTACATGCTAACTATGATATTTCTTAAAACATTTACTACAACTTGCTCCGGTGCGTCAATCGCTTCTTCCGACGAGCTTCCGGCGAACTTCCGGCAAACATCCGACGAACATTCGTCGATGCTCTAGCGGATTTCCGGCAAACTCCTGGACATACGATGATCCACTTGGCGAGTTCTGACGAGCTTCTTTGGCAAGCTCCTGGACTTCTCGGATTTGTTCCTGCAGAACCTCCGACGATCATCCGGACTTCCGTCGAACTCTCGAACTCCCAACTTGATCATAGTCTTAACTCCAGTACAACTCCTGCTACATATCTTACTTCTATCATAGTTAATTCTGCACATGTAAAACAAAACTTCAATCGAGACAATTAATCCTAAGCAATTAACTAAGTTGTTCGGCATGTCATTGGTCTCTCGACGCTTCGTCCGATTATTCGGCGCATCGTCCTCTCTTGCGGCCTATTGCCCAATTGGCCAGTTGACTTCGAAACTCCGATATCCTTGGCACAATACTCACTCTTCTTGGCCCGATGCCCGAGTCCATGGCCCGAAGCCTTCTATCGATACGTCGACCGATCCATTGGCCCGACGTCCAATCTTCTGACATGTTCCTCCGGCACAACATGATTTTTCCTGCTTTAATTATCTCATCCTGATCGAAGTATCCTATATCATTTAAAATACAGATTAAAACATAAACACAATTATCAATTGGTTTCATCATCAAAATACGAGATTCAACAATCTCCTCCTTTTTTATGATGACAACCAATTGATAATGGAGTTAAACTTAACTCCTGGAGTTTAAACAAACTCCCCCTATCAATATGTCATATTGATAGAACCTTGAATTCAAACTGAATTCAAGTCATTGTAATATTCATCATGAATACTTGCAACACGTCATCATGAACTTATGCATAAACTTATGCATAACATTATACTTCTCCCTTTTTGTCATCAACAAAAAAGAGAAGTCCAACTCTAATGTGTTTGTAATATTAGTTCAACTCATTGTATGAAAAACATAATATCAAGTTTTATCATCATGCAGTTTTGAAGCTCGAAAATTTACTAAGTGTTACATCATGCTTAGAACATTCAAGCTATCAAGTTTTAGATATGCAAGTTTTACAATATACAAGATAGCACTTTTTCTTCCTTTGAGATAGCAACTTCTACATCATGCAAGCTAGCAAATTAAAGATGTTCAAGAAGGTAACTCTTGCTTATTGAAATATGCAAGTTGCAAGCTAGCAAATTTTTGCTTCCTTTGCAATGTTTGAGCTCGCAATTTTGCTTCCATTGCAAAGTGCAAGTTTAGCATGTTTAGCATCTTGAGATAGGCAAGATAGTATATTTTTGCTTTTTCTTGAGATTTCAAGCTAGCAATTATCAGTGATGTTCAAGATAGCAATTTCTTCTCTTTTGAGAAATGTAATTTTTGCTTTCATCTTGAATTGTGCAAGCTAGCTAGTTTGCCTCTTTTCATGATGTCCACGCTAGAAATTCTTGCTCCCCCTTTGTCATTGTCAAAAAGAAGGGAAGACCCTTATATCAATTTTCAGATTATGACAAAAGTACGTATCAATCTTATTTGTGCATCATTATATATTCAAATCAAAATATACATAATTTCAAAACCTTACATTTCATTTTTTTTATGCATGATATTAAAAATAAATCAACGCATCATGCATATTATTAAAATATAAAATCATCAAACATGATGCAAATATTTTTTTTCATTTTTGCAAGGATCAAATCCATTTTTGCAAGGATCAAGCTTCATTTTTGCAAGGATCAAGATATGTATGTGAATCAAATCCTTGCAAATGTTAAAAAAGATCTTCCTTTTTCAAGAAGGAATTCATAAGAAGGAAACATTTCATCATATCCATTTCTCGAAAAAAAATAATTTTCACACGATAAGTCTATGAGAGATGCATTTGTTAATTGATTCTATATGTCAAAAATCAATGATATGAAACAAACTTGATATGACATATGCTTATGAAAGCGACATTAAGTCCGGAAGAGAAATACTAAATAATGTTAGGAACAAGAAAATCTGAAAATAAAATTTAATACTTTCATGCATTCGGACAAGGTTTTGTTATAGATTTTCAAATTCAATCATGAAGATAAAACATGCTTATTATCATGAAAAAATTTTTATCCAAAACACATAATTTTTAATATGTTATTAAGGCATGTAATTGTATAAAATTCTTATTATAGCAATTATATCCTACCATGCATGATCAAAATTTCTCCCCGTTTTATCATTGTAAACAAGAAAGAAGAAGAGAAGAACAAAATAGTGTAAAATATTTTAATCATTTCAAGGCATACAAGCCATAAATACAATCACATCATGTCATGAAAGATAAAAACACTTGAATACCAAAAGACATGATTCATTTTGACATATCTCCACTTTAAATAAAAAATGAAAAGAATTCTTAGGAGATCATGATATAGATAGAATTCATTCAATCTTGTAAGAGAACAAGATATTAATTCATGCATATAAAATCTTGACTTAAGCATAAGAAATCTCAATTTATAAATTTTAAAAAATTAAGATAAAGCTCATTTAAATTATCAAATCAAGATTATTTTCAAGAGATTCACAAAAGTAATACAAATAGATTCATTAATTTCCCTTTTTAAAAAATCAATAAAGTCAGAAAAATAATTTTTTCAAGAAGAAACTTTTCCACTTTTTAGTTGTTTTAATTCATGTGATTTATTTCAAAGATGCATGTTCTTTTCTTTTATGCCAAATAAAAACATGCATCAATGTTTAGGATCGAAAAATGAATTTCGTCATAAAAACCATCAAGGCCAAATCATCATGTATAATTTTTAAAATCTCATGCATAAAATCATCAATCATGGTATAAAAAATATTTAATATTTTCATTACATCATTATGCATTACTTCAAATCAAACATGATTACATCAAAATTGAGAAATTAGTTAATCAAACATGATACCATTCAACAATGTTAATGAAACATGATACACATTATTATTTCTTAACCACATATAGCATGATTTTATAAGGCATTTTTAACCATTTTGTTTATCATAAACATGTAATTTTCATGATTATTTTCAAAATTACTAGAATGATAAGCATGATTCCTACTTTTTGCATTTTAATTATAAAACATGTAATTTTCAAGAAAATTAATTATAAACTAAAAAAAAGAAAATGCATCATGAGAAATTGTTATGATCAAGAGCACTAAGAGGAGGGGGGGGGGTGAATTAGTGTAGCGAAAAACTTTCGACGATTAAAACTGTGTTCGCACGATAAGAGCTATTTCGGTAGAAAAGCTGATTCATAAATCACTTTAACTTGTGATCAAGCAAGATGTAGTTAAAGTAAGTCTATGAAGGCAGTTTGAAGTTATGATGGAAATTAGAATGTAAGCGTAAACTGAAATATGATGTTCGTATGATAAAACTGATTTACGTCTAAGCGCCGATTCAGAAAATACTGAACTTTGAAACATGATCGTAAATGTGCAGAAACCAGTAAACTATTGAGGAGGTTTGCAATAAAGATAATATGCTCAAAGTAAATGCAAATCGAGATTTAGAGTAGTTCGGTCAATCTTGACCTACATCCACTTTTGGCTTCCTCCACCGATGAGGTCACCGACGTCCACTAGAGGCCTTCCTTCAATAGGCAAAGGCCAATCACCTTTTTACAGTTTCACTCCTTTTGACGGGCTTAGAAGATAACCCTTATAGAATTTTCTTTCCTCTCTTGACAAATCAAAACTTGGAAGAAAAGAGGAAGGAGAACTTTTAACTCATACAACACTTTTGAGCTCTAGAAATCATAGAGTAAGATCAGGATTTCGGTGGTTTTTGGTTGCTCTTTCATTGCTGAAAGAGTGGGGTATTTATAGGCCCCAAACCAGTTTGAATTTTGAGCTCAAAACTATCATCTCTCAAAATTTCGGGATCTGGCGGTTGCTCCGCCTGACTGGGGCAGTTGCACTGCCTGGAAGAGCTTGAAGACTGAGCCTTTGGGCGGTGCCACCGCTTGTCAGGGGTGGTTGCACCTCCAGCCAGAGCTTGGAGACCGAGCTCAAGCGATGCCACCGCCTGACTGGGGCGGTTGCACCGCCCAGCCAAAGCTCGGAGACCGAGCTCAGGCGGTTGCACCTCTGTCAGAGGCAGTTGCACCACCCATCCAGAGCTTGGAGACTAAGCCCTGGGCGGTGCCATCGCCGACCTAGGCAGTGCCACCTCTGGCCAAGTAATTTGGGTCCGAATGGGCTGATCCATTCGGCCCAATTTAGCTCTGTCAAGGGCCCAATTGCCCCAAGATTAAGTTAATGGGATCACCTCCCATTTCTAACTTAATCATCGTGCTAACTACAAATTTCTTAAGACATTTACTGCAACTTGCTCCGATGCATCAATCGCTTCTTCCGGCGAGCTTTCGTTGATCATCCGATGAACCCTCGGTGATGCTCCTACGGACTTCCAGCAAACTCCTGGACTTGCAACGATCCACTTGGCATGTTCCGACAAGCTTCTTTAGCAAGCTCCTAGACTTCTCGGATTTGTTCCCGTAGAACTTCCAACGATCGTCCGAACTTCCGTCGAATTCTCGAACCCCCAACGTGATCATAGTCTTGACTCCGGCGTAACTCCTATTGTGCATCTTACTTTCATCATAGTTAATCCTGCATACTTATCTCAACATATGGATTAGATAACAAATGACAATTGACATCATCATCAAAATCCGAGATTCAACAATCACCCCCTTTTTGTTGATGACAATCAATTGATAACGGAGTTAACCTTAACTCCCCCTATCTATGTGCCATAATTGAGATAAGTCATTCTTGAATTCAAAGCCTTTGAATTCAAGAGACATATTGATAAGTTAAAATCATTTAAACTTTTCAATAATCCCATCATAATTCCCATCATGATGTATCTCTCGATGAATGATGTCAAGGCTTGACATCCATTTTCAAATTTCAAATGTGAATGATGGTAATAATAGCAATTCATCATATGATAAGATATCAACATGTAAAATTTCGAAGTAAGATTTTGATATCTTAACATGATGCACACATTTCAAGTATTTTAGCAATCATAGCATTTCATCACATGGTAAGATATCAACACATAGGACTACGATGTAAGTTCTTGATATCTTATCATTATGAAAACATGGCATATTGCCAATATGGCAATCATAGTTATCATTAATTCATATATTTTTGATGATGCAAGCATGGCATAATCATAGCATCAATTCATATATTTGCTTTTTTCAACATAATATGACATTTATAGCATCAATTCATATATTTCTCCCCCTTTGTCATCAACAAAAAGGAGAATGATATAAACAACTTTTAAATATACGTGCGATGCCATAAGTAAGTTCATATCATTTGGATATAAATTATACAAACATCTCAAGAAAAACATGACATGAAGATTATAGAGTGAAAACTTCTTCCTTTCTATTTGTTATTATCTTTTTGCATGAAGGAGGAAAGCCATTTGTGTAGTTCAAATCGATAGGATATTAAGGTATGCTTTACAAGGATCAAGATATTTATGTGAATCAAATCCTTGCACATAAAAATATCTTCCTTTTATAAGAAGGAATCATCAAATCTATTTCTCAAAAAGAATATTTTCATATGATAAGTCTAAAATATATGCATTTGCTAGATTATTCTATTTGTCAAAAATCAATGATGTGAATCAAACTATATGTGATATATTTATTAAGTCTGAAAGAGAATAATGTATTCATGAAATCTGATTAGAACTGAAAATTCAATTTAACACTTTCATGCAATCGGACAAGACTATACAATCATGAAGACATGCTCATTGTTATGAAAATTTTTGTATTAATTTCCAACATATTATTTTAGGCATGTAATGACAATTAAGTGATTTGATAATTCAATCAATAAAGTCCGAATAATAATTTTAACAAGTTTATGCATTCGAACACATCAACATTCCTAATTATCTTCTTATGAAATCAAATTGTTCTTCACTTAGAGGTTTTATAAAAATATCAGCTAGTTGATGCTTAGTATCTATGAACTCTATGATTATATCATGATTTGTAACATGATCTCATATAAAGTGATGTCTAATATCAATATGTTTTATTCTTGAGTGTTGAATGTGATTCTTTATTAAACATATTGCACTCGTGCTATCACATTTAATGAGAATGTTTTTAAGATAGACTTTATAATCTTCTAAGGTGTTTTTCATCCACACAACTTGTGCATAGCATGCACTAGCTACAATATATTCAGCTTCGGTTGTTGATAGTGCAACCGAGTTTTGTTTCTTAGATGACCAGGAAACAAGGTAATGTCCCAAAAATTGACATGTTCCTAATGTGCTTTTTCTATCTAGTCTACACTCAGCAATATCCACATCAGCATAAGCAATTAACTCAAAATTTTTCGATTTTGGATACCATAATCCTATATTTATGATACTTTTAAGATATCTAAGTATTCTTTTAACCGCTTTGAGATGAGATATCTTAGGGTTCGATTGAAACCTAGCACAAAGTCCTACACTGAACATGATATCTGGTCTAGTTGCAGTGAGGTAAAGTAAACTTCCTATCATACCCCTATAAGTTTTTTGATCGAAGCTTTCTCCACTCTCATCATTTTCATGGCTATGTTACTTTCTCATATCATATTTATCAAGACACGAGGTTTTCAAAGTAGGCATTATAGAAATATTTAATTTCATCGTGAAATCCGATAATGAGATTTAAACATCTCAAAGTAACCCTGCATATTCTCACCAATTAAGTAACCATATCAGAGATTAGTAGCTATCAAGGCATTGTGATCATAAAGAGTTTACAACAATGTAATTGTTACAACAAGAGATGATAGCGTCCACATGTACATATACAAGCTTATTCAGGAGGTGGAAAATTAAAATGCCTAAACAAGGAGTCAAATTGTCGATGAATTTACTGTAGCTCAGATAGGATTTGATCTTGCTGGTGTTCAAGCCGATCTTGTCTTTGTTTAAATCGGTCCATCCGAATCCCAATGTCTTCGATAGATGATGTAGGAGCTTGCTCAAATAGATGTGTTTCCTCAAAGGGACAGATCGGAGGAGATTGAGTGCCCCTAAAGACTGGTGTTTCGGGTTCTGGTTCAGGTTGAGCGGGATCGGTTCTTCTAGGCATTCTAACCCAATTACCATTTTTATAAACACATCTCAATCGGTGAAGTAGATTTTTGTTTATTATGCTAAACCTATCTACTTTCATCACTTCTTCATCAGGTGGGATTGGAATATCGTAGGCATTAAGTATTCTAGTGATTATACCACCATATGGAAGCATCATATCTCTCTTAGATAGTTCTATCATGTTTTGTTGGATAAGGTATCCAAAACAGATATTATGTCCTTTCATGATCCAATACATGGTTCCTAATTCCATTTGACTTACTTCATCATGATGGTATTATTTAGGGAGAATGATTCTAGTTAGGATATGATTAAGTACTTTAGTGTTTAGTGGTAGTAGATGTTCACAGCTTTTAGGAACTATCACTAAATTGGGATTACCGAAAATTGTTCCTAAGGCTTCAACATATGTTGTCCCAACTATTTCATTGTCCCACGATCCTCTAAAATAAAGTCTTCTATTTTTTACAGGAATGCCTATCATGTCGCAAATGAATTTATCCGTAATAGAGATGTGTTGTCCTAAGAGATAAGTAGACATTCATTCTTCTTCATCTACTTGTGGATTGTTGTAAAACAGAATAAAAAGTCTTGGATAGATGGGTTCACTAATTTGTAAAATAGGGAGTAGATCTAGGTTTACAAACCATTGGATTGTCTCTAAGTCTCTTAGTTCATCTAAATATACATGTTTTCCCTTATTAACACTTCTAAATTCGAAAGAGGAAAATTTTTCAGCATGATATTTTGAATCAAAAAGGGTAAGATCAAAGTTTTCCACTAATCTTCTCTTCCCTTTGTCCCTTGAGGATCTTCTAGAGCCCATAACTACTGTTATTTAAGATGATAGTAATGAGCAAGAGTAAATGAATCAAAAATAGAATTTAGAGGCTTCTTAGAGAATACCTTAAGTGAGATCTTCAAGAAAAGGAGAGATTGTTGATCTTTTGCTTCGAAATGAGGAATATTTGGGATGCTAAGAGGGGAGAAATGGAGGTGGAGAAGCTTTGGAAGAGTAAAGAGGGGAAGGAAGTGAGTTGGGGTCGATTCCACCGCCGGCCCTAGCTTGGTTTAAAAGGGGGCATGGTTGCGGGCGGTTGCACCGCTGGTTGGGCAGTGCAACCGCTTGCAATACGTTATAGCCGGAGGTTCTACCTCCAACTGGGGCAGTGCCACCGCCCGTAGGTAGTGAGCACTCATTTTGACTATTGTGTGGTCTGATTTGAATGTTTTTGACTAGAGAAGAATTTTTATTTGTGGAGCAGTCAACTTTACTTACGTAATTATGTAAGAATTTTCATTTTAAGATGAGAAATTTTGCACGATCAAGATAGATCTAGTGATGCGCATACTCTACTTCAAATGTCGTATGCATATTTATGACAGATTATCCAAGTTGGTAAGCTTTGCAAGTCCATGACAAACTTTGCTTACAAGATGTAAGTTTATGATATAGTTGGATTTAAAAGTAACGAACAAGTTAATTTGATGGGTTCGGAAATCCAAAGGATATGTGAAGGTAGAATCATGGGTTTCTAATTCTGAGAGATCAAATAGGATTGTATCTGTATTGCTCTTGTAATTTTAATTTTCTAATCCTCTTTTTGTTATTTAGGCTAGGGAGCATCGCGTATTCTTTTTGGATCTCGGGTTATGAATATCAAGAATCCAAAGAGTAGGATATTATTTCTTACACCCAGCTTGGGATGATTTACGTTTCTACAAGACAGGATAACTTTTAGGAACCCATTTACTTTTGGGTGCCTCAAAAATTGATCTACATTGTTTGTCATATTGCATAGAGTTTATCATGGTTCATTTAGGAACCCAAATTAATTTGTTCAGACTAATTTTCTTGAATGGACAATAATACATTTTATGTCCATATTTGCAACAAAAGTTGCATTTGCTTTGGAGTCGAACATGTAGGATGGGGCCTTTTAAGAAGGTAGTTGGATTTTGGTGAGGATTTCTCACAAATCCGATTCTACTTCTTTTGGGAATGTGACCTTTGTTTGTAAGGATCATGTTCAAAGACTTGCTACAAACCTCGAATTTCTTCAAGGTGTCCTTAAGTAGCAAGTTTTCCTTTTGGATAGTTTCCAAATCATGGCATTTTATACAAGAACCTAAACTATCATGATATTCAGTTTTTAACTTATCGAAATTACAAGTAAGACTATCATGCTCCTTTTTTAGCAATTTGTATTTTCTACTAATAATCTTGCATTCATCAAATAAGTCATGGAAGGCATTTAATAACTCATCAAATGATAAATCTGCATCAATTAAATTTGTTACCTCCTCTCTAATGGTTATTAAGGCATAATGAGCAACTTGCTCGGTGTTGGACACCTCTTCTTCGAACACGCTCGAGTCATCCCACATTGCTTTGAGCGCCTTCTTCTTTGATGTTCTCTTCTTAGCTTGGGGACAATCACTTTTGTAGTGTCTTGGCTTTTTGCATTCGTAACAAACAAATCGGTCCTTTTTGGGTTCAAGTTTATTTTTTTGTGTCACTTTTAAACTTGTTTCTCTTAATGATTTTTTTAAATTTCCTTGTTAGAAGGGCCAAGTCATCGTCACAGTTCTCATCACTTGAGTTTTCTATCAAGTGGTCATCTAAAGTTTGAAGTGCCATATCCTTCCTGTTCTTTGGAAGGATGTCTTCTTGCTCTTCATGAGTCATGCAAGTCATTTCATAGGTCATTAATGACCCGATTAGTTCTTCAAGAGGGAAGTTGTTTAAATCTTTAGCCTCTCTAATAGTAGTGACTTTAGGGTCCCAACTCTTAGGAAGGGATCTTAGAATCTTATTTACGAGCTCAAAATCCGAAAAACTTTTACCGACTCCTTTTAGACCATTGACGACATCCGTGAAATGGGTGTACATGTCGCCAATAGTCTCGCTCGGTTTCATTTGGAAAAGTTCAAAAGAATATATCAAAAGATTGATTTTTGACTCTTTCACTCTACTTGTGCCTTTGTGAGTCACTTCGAGTGTATGCCAAATATCAAACACGGTTTCACAAACTGAAACACGATTAAACTCATTTTTATCAAGTGCACAAAATAAGGCATTCATAGCTTTTGCATTAAGAGCGAAAGTCTTCTTCTCCAATTCATTCCAATCGATCATTGGAAGAGAAGACTTCGAAAATCCATTTTCAACAAGATTCCAAAGTTCAAAATCCATTGAAATAAGGAAGATCATCATTCGGATCTTCCAATAGGTGTGGTCCATCCCATTGAACATGGGTGGACGTGTAATAGAGTGACCCTCTTGGTTTCCGACGTATGCCATCTCTCTTGGGTTTTAATCCATTTGAGAGTTAACCCTGCTCTGATACCAATTGTTAGGATCAAGAGCACTAAGAGGGAGGGACGGGGTGAATTAGTGTAGCAAAAAAAAAAAAAAAACGATTAAAACTGCATTAAATGCGATAAGAGCGATTTCGGTAGAAGAGCCAATTCGTAAATCACTTTAACTTATGATCAAGTAAGATGCAGTTAAAGCAAGTCTATGAAGGCAATTTGTAGTTATGATGGAAATTAGAATGTAAGCGTAAACTGAAATATGATGTTCGTATGATAAAACTGATTTATGTCTAAACGCTGATTCGGAAAATACTGAACTTTGAAACACGATCGTAAATGCGCAGAAGGCAGAAATCAATTGAGGAGGTTTCAAGTAAAGATAATATGATCAAAGTAAATGCAAACCGAGGTTTAGAGTAGTTCGGTCAATCTTGACCTACATCCACTTTTGGCTTCCTTCATCGACGAGGTCACCGACGTCCACTAGAGGCCTTCCTTCAATAGGCGAAGGCCAACTATCTTTTTACATTTTCACTCCTTTTGATGGGCTTAGGAGACAACCCTTACAGAATTTTCTTTCCTCTCTTGACAGATCAAAACTTGGAAGAAAAGAGGATGGAGAACTTTTAATTCATACAACACTTTTGAGCTATAAAAATCATAGAGTAAGATCAGGAATTCGATGGTTTTTGGTTGCTCTTTCATTGCTGAAAGAGTGGGGGGTATTTATAGGCTCCAAACCAGTTTGAATTCCGAACTTAAAACTATCATCTCCCGAAAATCCGGGGTCTGGCGGTTGCACCGCCTTGCAGAGCTCGAAGACTGAGCCGTTGGGCGGTGCCACCGCTTGTCAAGGGCGGATGCACCTCCTACCAGAGCTCGGAGACCAAGCTCAAGCGGTGCCACCGCCTGACTAGGGTGGTTGCACCACCCAGCTAGAGCTCGGAGACCGAGCTCAGGCGGTTGCACCTCTGTCAGAGGTGGTTGCACCGCCCAGCCAGAGCTCGGAGACTGAGCCCTGGGTGGTGCCACCGCCGACCCAAGCAGTTCCACCTCTAGCCAAGTAATCTGGGTCTGAATGGGCTGATCCATTCGACCCAATTTGGGTCTGTCAAGGGCCCAATTGCCCCAAGATTAAGTTAATGGGATCACCTCCCATTTCAAACTTAATCATCATGCTAACTATGAATTTCTTAAGACATTTGCTGCAACTTGCTCTGGTGCGTCAATCGCTTCTTTCGGCGATCTTCCGTCGATCATCCAATGAACCCTTGGTGATGCTCTTGTGGACTTCCGCAAACTCTTGGACTTGCGACGATCCACTTAGCAAGTTCCTGGACTTCTCGGATTTGTTCCCGTAGAACTTTCGACGACCGTCCGAACTTCCGTCGAATTCTCGAACCCCCAACATGATCATAGTCTTGACTCCAACGCAACTCTTACTGCATGTCTTACTTTTATCATAGTTAATCCTGCACACTTATCTCAACATATGGATTAGATAACAAATGACAATTGACTTCATAATCAAAATCTGAGATTCAATAGCAAGCATTAGATTCGAATTTGACAATATATCCTTTGTCACATAATTGACTAATGCTCAAGAGGTTATGTTTTAAACCATCAAGTAACAAAACATCTTTAATAAAGAAGTTAGATTTGTTACCTATGGTTCCTTTGCCATGATTTTACCCTTGTTGTTGTCTTCGAAGGTCATATAGTCTTCGTCTATGCTTGTGAGCTTAGAGAATTGAGATGGATATCCGGTCATATGCCTTGAGCATCCACTATCCTCCTAGCTTGTGATGGTGTATGTCTCTACAAGAAAGGATAATATTTAGGTACCCATTTACTTTTGGGTGCCTCAAAAACTGATCTACATTGTTTATCATGTTGCATAAATTTTATCATGGTTCCTTTAGGAACCCAAATAAATTTGTTCAGACTAATTTTCTTAAATGGACAATAATACGTTTTGTGTCAATGTTTACAACAAAAGTTACATTTGCTTTGGTGTTGAATATGTAGGATGGGGCCTTTTATGAAGGTGGTTGGATTTTGGTGAGGATTTCTCACAAATCTGATTCCACTTCTTTTGGGAACGTGACCCTTGTTTGTAAGGATCATGTTCAAAGACTTACTACCAACCTCGAATTTCTTCAAGGTGTCCTTAAGTAGCAAGTTTTCCTTTTGGATAGTTTCTAGATCATGGGATTTTAAACAATAACCAAAACTATCATGATATTCAGCTTTTAACTTATCGAAATTACAAGTGAGACTATCATGCTCCATTTTTAGCAATTTGTATTTTCAACTAATAATCATGCATTCATCAAATAAGTCATGGAAGGCATTTAATAACTCATCAAATGATAAATCTGCATCAATTAAATTTGTTACCTCCTCTCCGATGGCTATTAAGGCGTAATGAGCAACTTGCTCGGTGTTGAACTCCTCTTCTTCGGACGCGCTCGAGTCATCCCACGTTGCTTTGAGCACCTTCTTCTTTGATGTTCTCTTCTTGGCTTGGGGACAATCACTTTTGCAGTGTCCCGTCTTTTTGTACTCGTAGCAAATAACTTGGTCCTTTTTGGGTTCAAGTTTATTTTTTGTGTCATTTTTAAACTTATTTCTGTTAATGATTTTTTTAAATTTCATTGTTAGAAGTGTCAAGTCATCGTCACAGTCCTCATCACTTGAGTTTTCTCTCAAGTGGTCATCTAAAGTTCTAAGTGTCATATCCTTCCTATTCTTTGGAAGGATGTCTTCTTGCTCTTCATGAGCCTTGCATGTCATTTCATAGGTCATTAATAACCCGATTAGTTCTTCAAGAGGGAAGTTGTTTAAATCTTTAGCTTCTTGAATAGCAGTGACTTTAGGGTCCCAACTCTTAGGAAGGGATCTAAGAATCTTATTTACGAGCTCAAAATCCGAAAAACTTTTGCCAAGTCCTTTTAGACCATTGACGACATCTGTGAAACGGGTGTATATGTTGCCAATAGTCTCGCTCGATTTCATTCGGAAAAGTATGAAAGTGTATCAAAAGATTGACTTTTGACTCTTTCACTCTACTTGTGCCTTCGTGAGTCACTTCGAGTATATGCCAAATATCAAAGGCGGTTTCACAAACCAAAACACAATTAAACTCATTTTTATCAAGCGCACAAAATAAGACATCCATAGCCTTTGCATTAAGAGCGAAAGTCTTCTTCTCCAATTCATTCTAATCGATCATTGGAAGAGAAGACTTCAAAAATCCATTTTCGACAAGATTCCAAAGTTCAAAATCCATTGAAATAAGGAATATCCTCATTTGGGTCTTCCAATAGGTGTAGTCCGTCCCATTGAACATGGGTGGACGTGTAATAGAATGGCCTTTTTGGTTTCCGGTGTATGCCATCTCTCTTGGGTTTTAATCCATTTGAGAGTTAACCCCGCTCTGATGCCAATTGTTAGGATCAAGAGCACTAAGAGGGGAGGGGGTGAATTAGTGCAGCAAAAAACTTTCAACGATTAAAACTGCATTAGTACGATAAGAGCAATTTCGGTAGAAAAACCGATTCATAAATCACTTTTGTTAGGATCGAAGCAGCACTAAGAGGGGGGGGTGAATTAGTGCAGCGGATAAAAACTAGGGTTTTCTGAAAAATCTTTCGTAAGAAGAGAGCGGAACTTGACAAGTTTAAACTTGAAAGCGTATTCTTAAATATACGCAGCAAAAGTAATAAGGAACTAGAGCATATAAGAAGATTTGCAATAATATAAATAACAATAATGAAACGCAAACCACAGATCACTCCGATGTTAGAGTGGTTCGGTCAAATGACCTACTCCACTTGTGAGGCCCCTCTTCGATGAGGCTCCCACCTTCCACTAGCAAGCTTCTTGAAATGAAAGGGTAAATACCCCTCTTACAACTCTTTACAAGCAGTTCACTCTCTTACAGATTTTCGAGAAGAGATGAGGTGAACACTAGCAGATTGAAACGAAAGCAAGCTAACACTTTTCTAAGATCTTTCTCTCAAACTCTTGCTGCTCAAAAGGTTGTAACCTCAGCTGAGATTTGAGGGGTATTTATAGGCCTCAAGAGGATTCAAATTTGGGCTCCAAAATTTGGGCTCCAAAAATCAAATCCTCTTTGGGTTCCCGATCTTTGTCATGCCACCGCCCGATAAGCGGTGCCACCACCAGTTGCTGGTGCTGGTGCCACCGCCAACTCAGGAGGTGTCACCGCCCAGCACTTTCGGTGTGCTGGATGCCACCGCCCAGCCAAAGCCGGTTCCACCGCTTTGGCTCTCCGGTTCACTTGGTTTGGCTTTCTTTTAGCCCAAACCAACTCTGACTTTGGCCCCAGTTGGCCCCTAACCAGGATATAGGCTTATCTTCTTAATCCTAATCCTAATTACAAGTGAACTACATAACAAAACATATCTTAAGCAATTTATTAACCGCGAACGTCAAGTTTTGTTCCGACGAGCTTTCTGACGAACTTCCTTCGACGGGGTCCAAGACCGTCCCGAACTTGTGATGACTTTAAAAAGTTAGCTGAGACTTCTCGGTGATCTCTGCGAACCTCCGACGATCTCTTCGGCGACTTCCAACAGATTCCCGATTTCTTCTCGGTTGGTTCCGGCAGTATCTCCGACGATTCATCGAACTCTTAAAGGTTCATCAAACTCGACTCCGGTATTCTTGCTTTGTGTTTTCTGTTTATCGTAGTTAATCCTGCACACTTAACTCAATAATATGGATTAGATCAAATAACCTATCAATTGATTTTATCATCAAAATCCGAGATTCAACAATCTCCCCCTTTTTGATGATGACAATCAATTGATGACGAAGTTAAACATAACTCCCCCTATCTATATGCCATATTATGAGAAGATAAAACCACTTGAATTCCGTCCCATTGGATTCAAGCATAACCCGATAAGTTCTAACTGTAGAGCTTATCGTGATCCTTTTTAAACAATAGTGAATACAAAACTTCTATGAAAATCATAAAATGAAAAGGGACAAATTTTACTACGATAGAAGATAAAGATTTTCAATATATATTTCAAATCATAACCCGATATGATCAATCAATCTTGTGATATTTTCAAGGATTTTGCAAGGCATATACGTCAATCATATCACACAAGTTTTTGTAATCCATATAAGTTATGCTATCATTATGGTGTAGGTCATCACTTCTCCCCCTTTGTCATCAACAAAAAGAGATAAGCCATCGAAAAAAGTAGCATTTAACAAGGTTTATCATTGAAATTTGCCGAAATAGTTTATCCAAAAGAAAGCAAAGCAGATCAAGACATACTTAAAAGATACCAGTAGTTATCTAAAAGGAAGGATCAGTTATCCTTTGAACTTGTTGTTTAAAAGCAAACAGAACAGAATTAAAAGATACATCAGTTTAATCCTTAGGAGGTAATCCACAATGCTGATACATGATATCCATTTTTTCATTCAGTTGTCGTAGTGTCTTCAAAATTTCAACTTGTTGATTTTGAATCAGTTCTTGTTGTGATTTGAGCTGAGACAGTTCTGCCATAATGCGATCTTCAGATGAGGAAATAGGAGCTAAAGGTGCTGTTGCCAAAAAGGACTAGGAGGAGATTCATTTCCCATAAGAATTGGTGTTTCGAGGTGTTCTATTTGTGGAGGAATTGGATCCGTCCTTCTAGGCTGCCTAACCCATATGCCATTGCTAAAGGTGCACCTAAGTCTTTTCAGCAGGTTTTTATTTATTATGTTATATTTATCATTTTGAATAGATTCTTCATCAGGTGGGATGCAAATGTCATAGGCATGAAGAAATCTAGTGATTAACCTCCCATATGGCAGAATAGTATCTTTGCCCATAATATCCTGCATGTGTTGCCGAATTGAGTACCCAAAACAATTATCCCGACGGTCATAATCCAATACATGGTACTCATCTCAATTTGACTTATCTCGTCAAGATGAAATTGTTTGGGGGAATATGATGCTTGTGATAATGTGATGAAGAATTTTAGCGTTGAAAGGCAGTAAGTGTTCACAACTCTTGGGTAGGAAGTCAAGGTTTGGATTTGCAAAGATTGTTTCTACGGCTTCGGTATAGGTTGCTCCTATTGAGTTGACGTCCCATTTACCTTTAAAATAGCATCCTCTATCTTTTTCAATTATGCCAATTAGCTCACAAATGGTGTTGTCAAATATTCTAATGGGTGTTCCTAGAAGGTAAGTGCTTAGGCTATTATTGTCCTCATATAGGTTGGCATAGAACAATCTAACTAATCGCGGATAGATTGGTTCATCTAGTTGCAGTAGTGGTAGAGATTCTAGGTGTGCAAAATACCTAATGGGATCTAAGTCTTCTAGTTCATCCAAGTCAACATATTTTCCCTTATGGATACCTCATCTTTCAAATTTTGGAAAACTAAGGGCTACCTCTTTTGATCTAAAAAGATCATGGTCAAATGAATCTCCTTCAATTCTTTTTCCTTTTGATCTCTTAGGAGCCATTATCTAGACAAGATGATGATGAAATTGTGAAAAATAAGCAAAGGAAAGAGAAAAGAAAAGAGGGAATGAGATATCAAAAGGAAGGATTTCAAGTGTTACCTTATGGAGATTATGCTTAGAGATGGAAGGCTTGGACCACCAAGAGACCTTCTCAGTGCTTCTAAGAGGCAAAATGAGGGTTAGAGGATGATGGGAGAGCTTTCTTCGGGTTGGGGGCGGTGTCACCGCCGGCCCTAACCCCTCGGGTTAATAAGGGTCGCTCGGTCGGTGCCACCGCCAAACCGAGCGGTGTCACCGCCTGGCGCCCGAGCGCTCAGGCGGTGCTACCGCCAGATCTGGCGGTGCCACCGCTGGCATCCCGTGGAGGAAAGAAAAAAAATTTTTCTTCCTTTCCCCCTTTTTGTTTGCTTCCCTCAAGATAATAAGTTATACTTTAATAGATCATTTTGAAGTGAAGAAGAAAGAAGAAATCAAATCTACAAAAGAAAGGAAAAGGACGAGTCATTTTTCGTGAAGCTCATTTTAGGGACAATTCAACATGCCTAATTCCCTTCTAATGAATTCAAATTGATCTTCATTCAAGGCTTTTGTGAATATGTCTGCTAATTGATGCTTCGTGTCGATGAATTCTAGAACAACATTATTGTTAAGAACATGATCGCGTATGAAATGATGCCTAACGTCGATGTGCTTAGTTCTAGAATGCTGAATTGGATTTTTAGTGAGACATATGGCACTAGTATTATCACATTTTATGGGAATATTTTTAAAGTGAATTCCATAGTCTTCCAATGTATTTTTCATCCAAACAACTTGTGCACAGCATGCACTCGCAGCAATGTATTCGGCTTCCGCCGTAGATAGTGCTACTGAATTTTGTTTCTTGGAAGTCCAAGAAACAAGTGCATGTCCTAAAAATTGGCATGTTCCGGATGTACTCTTTCTATCTATCCTACATCCGCCAAAATCGGCATCCGCGTGGCCATTAAATCAAATTTTTCAGATTTTGGATACCATAAGCCTAAATTTGGAGTTCCTTTAAGATACCTAAATATTCTTTTAACACTTTTAAGATGAGATAGTTTAGGATTTGATTGAAACCTAGCACAAAGTCCTACACTAAACATGATATCTGGTCTAGTAGCGGTAAGGTAGAGTAGACTACCTATCATTCCCCTATATGTTTTTTGATCGAAGTTTTCACTATTTTCATCCATATCTAACTTAGTCGAAGTACTCATAGGGGTGTTTATTGCTTTTGAATTATCCATGTTAAATCGTTTTTAACAATTCTAATGTATATTTAGATTGGTTAAGAAATATACCATCCTTAAGTTGTTTGATTTGTAATCCTAAAAAGAAAGTTAATTCCCCATTAAACTCATTTCAAATTCAAGACTCATAGATTTGGCAAATGATTCACATAGTGATTCATCCAAGAGCCAAAAATAATATCATCAACATAAATTTGTACAATAAGAAAATTATTTTCAAAATGTTTAATAAACAGTGTAGTATCAACCTTGCCTTTGGTAAAATTATTTAAAATAAGAAAAAGAACTAAGCCTTTCATACCAAGCTCTAGGAGCTTGTTTCAAACCATAGAGAGCCTTAGTCAATTTGAATACATGATTAGGAAGAAGAGAATTTTCAAATCCGGGAGGTTGTTCGACATATACTTCTTGAAATAAAACCATTCAAGAAGGCACTTTTGACATCCATTTGAAATAGTTTAAAATTATAACTACTAGCATAGGCAAGGAGCATCCTTATGGCTTCTAATCGAGCCCACCGGGAGCCAAAGGTTTCTTAAATGTCGATACCTTCTTCTTGGTTGAAACCTTTGGCCACTAATCTAGCCTTGTTTCTAACCACGATACCATTTTCGTCTTGCTTGTTTCTAAAGACCCACTTAGTACCAATGACTAAGTGGTCACTAGGTCTAGGAACAAGCTCCCACACCTTGTTTCTCTCAAATTGATTCAGTTCCTCTTGCATTGCAATAATCCAAAAATCATCTTTTATGGCCTCGTCAATGCACTTAGGTTCAATTTGAGAGAGAAAGGCAGCATTAGCGCAAAAATTCTTGAAAGAGGAACGAGTTTGAACCCCTTTAGATGTATCCCCTATAATTAGCTCCTTTGGATGAGCATCTATATACTTCCATTCCTTAGGTAAGGAAATTTGGGAAGAAGAAGGTGCATCAAAGTTATTTTTGGAGGAGGGGTTCATTTAAATTCAAATTATCAAAACCAAGATCATCATCAAAATCATTTTTCTTAAAATTTGAGACTTCATTAAAAACTACATGAATAGACTCTTCAATTACTAAGGTTCTTTTATTAAAAACCCAAAAAGCTTTTGAAACGGAAGAGTAACCAAGAAAAATGCCTTCATCGGATTTTGCATCAAATTTTCCTAAGGCATCCCTTTCATTTAAAATAAAGCATTTACAACCGAAAACTTTAAAATAGGAAATATTTGGTTTTTTTGTTATTCCATAATTCATAGGGAGTTTTTGATAAGGAAGGTCTTATTAGGACTCTATTCATGATGTAGCAAGCCGTATTTACGGCTTATTTAAAAAATACTTAGGTAAACTATGTTAGTTTAGCATAGTTCTTGCCATTTCTTGTAGGTTTCTATTTTTTCTTTCAACTACTCCATTTTGTTGGGGATTTCTCGGAGTGGAGAAGTTATGATTGTATCCATTAACTTCACAAAAATTTTGGAAGTCATGGTTTTGAAATTCGCCACCATGATCACTCGAATTGATGAAATCATGAACCCTTTTCGTTTTTGAGTGAGTTTACAAAATTTTGAGAAACACTTGAAACAATCACTTTTGTGAGCTAAGAAATAGGTCCAAGTGTATCTAGAGTAGTCATCCACAATCACAAAAAAGCATATTTGCTTCCACCTAGACTTGTTGTATCAATTGGTCCAAATAAGTCCAAATGGATCAATTGTAACGGTCTAGTGGTGCTAATTTGATTTTTTGGTTTGAAGCTTGTTTTTTATTTGTTTCCCTAGTTGACATGCATCGCATACCTTATCTTTAATAAACTTTATATTCGAATCCCTCATACTAATTCTTGAGATGAGATTTTAGATATTGTTTTCATGCTTGCATGGCCTAATCTCCTATGCCAAAGCCAAGCATCATCATTTATGGTGGGAGAAACACATTTCATTACTTAGTTCATCAAGATTGATGGTATAGACATTATTTTGTTTTAAAGCAATCATAGTCATGTTATGATTTGGTTTTCAATAATGCATATATTTGATTCAAATCTAACGATATAACCTTTATCGCATAATTGACTAATGCTCAATAGATTATGTTTTAATTCATCAACTAGTAACACATCATCAATGGAAAAACTTGATTTGTTACCTATGGTTCCCTTGCCAATGATTTTGCCTTTGTTGTTGTCTCCGAAGGTGACATAGCCTTCGTCCATGCTAGTGAGCTTGGTGAATTGGGATGGATCTCGGGTCATATGCCCTGAGCATCCACTATCAAGATACCATCTTTTGCTCCTAGCATGTGATGGTGTATGTTTCTACAAGAAGGAATTATTTTTAGGTACCCATTTACTTTTGGGTGCCTCAAAACCAATCTAACTTGTTTATCATGTTGCATAGACTTGATCATGGTTCCTTTAGGAACCCAAATCAATTTGTTCGGACTAATTTTCTTGAATGGACATTGGTAAGTTATATGTCCATATTTGCAACAAAAAGTTGCAATTGCTTTGATGTTGAACATGTAAGATAGGACCTTTAACGAAGGTGGTTGGATTTTGGTGAGTACTTCTCATAAATCCGATTCCACTCCTTTTAGGAACGTGACCCTTATTTGTAAGGATCATGTTTAAGGACTTGCTACCTACCTCGAATTTCTTCAAGGTGTCCTTAAGTACTAAGTTCTCATTTTGGAGAATTTCTAAATCATGGCATTTAACACATTGAGCTAGACAATCATGATATTCAGTTTTTTAATTTATCAAAAGCACACGTAAAGACTATCATGCTCCTTTCTTAGCAATTTGTATTTTCTACTAATTGTCTTACATTCATCAAATAACTCATGGAAAGCATTTAATAAATCATGATAAGGTAAATCTGCATTAATTAAATCTGTTACCTCTTCTTCAAGGCCATTAGGGCGTAGTGAGCAACTTGCTTTCGGTGTTGGACTCCTCTTCTTGGGATGTGCTTGAGTCATCCCATGTTGCCTTGGCCTTCTTCTTTGGTGTTCTCTTTTTTTTGGCTTGAGGGCAATCGTTCTTGTAGTGTCCCGTTTTTTTTGCATTCATAGCAAATCACTTGGTCCTTCTTTTGTTCAAATTTATTTTTTTGTATTATTTTTAAATTTGTTCTTCCTTAAATATTTTTTTGAATTTTTGAGTCAAAAGTGCAATGTCATTGTCACTGTCCTCATCACTTGATGTTCCTTTCAAGTGGTCTTCTTGTGATTTGAGTGCCATATCCTTCCTGTTCTTTGGAAGGGGGTTCTCGAGCTTCGTCATGAGCTTGACATGTCATTTAAATAGGTCATTAGAGACCCAATGAGTTCTTCAAGAGGAAATATTTTAAGGTCTTTGGCCTCTTGAATGGCCGTAACTTTTGGATCCCAACTTTTAGGGAGGGATCTTAAGATTTTAGTTACTAGTTCAAAGTTAGTAAAATCTTTACCAAGAGCTTTGAGTCCATTGATGACATCCGTAAATCGGTGTACATGTCTCTCAGATGGACTCACTTGGTTTCATTCGGAAAAGTTCGTAAGAGTGCACAAGAATGTTGATTTTGGACTCTTTCACTTTCGGCTAGTGCCTTCATGAGTGACTTCAAGAGTTCTCCAAATATCAAAAGTCGAATCACAAATTGAAACACGATTAAATTCGTTTTTGTCTAGTGCACAAAACAAGGCATTCATAGCCTTTGCATTTAAAGCAAAAACCTTCTTCTCCTATTCATTCCATTCGGCCATCGGAAGAGAAGATTTTTGAAATCCGTTTTCAACAATAGTCCAAAGCTCGAAATCCATAGAAATAAGGAAGATCCTCATTCGAGTCTTCCAATACGTGTAATCCCACCCATTAAACATAGGTGGACCAGTGATAGAATGGCCCTCTTGCATGCGGAGGAGTAAGCCATCTCTCTTGGGTATTAAACCAAATATGAGAGATAACCTTGCTCGATACCAATTGTTAGGATCGGAAGCAGCACTAAGAGGGGGGTGAATTAGTGCAGCGGATAAAAACTAGGGTTTTCTGAAAAAAAAATCTTTATTAAGAAGAGAGCGGAACTTGACAAGTTTAAACTTGAAAGCGTATTCTTAAATATCGCAGCAAAAAAAGTAATAAGGAACTAGAGCATATAAGAAGATTTGCAATAATATAAATAACAATAATGAAACGCAAACCACAGATCACTCCGATGTTAGAGTGGTTCGGTCAAATGACCTACTCCACTTGTGAGGCCCCTCTTCGATGAGGCTCCCACCTTCCACTAGCAAGCTTCTTGAAATGGAAGGGTAAATACCCCTCTTACAACTCTTTACAAGCAGTTCACTCTCTTACAGATTTTCGAGAAGAGATGAGGTGAACACTAGCAGATTGAAACGAAAGCAAGCTAACACTTTTCTAAGATCTTTCTCTCAAACTCTTGCTGCTCAAAAGGTTGTAATCTCAGCTGAGATTTGAGGGGTATTTATAGGCCTCAAGAGGATTCAAATTTGGGCTCCAAAATTTGGGCTCCAAAAATCAAATCCTCTTTGGGTTCCCGATGCTGGCGGTGCCACCGCCCAGCCAAGCGGTGCCACCGCCCAGCGTTCGGGTGCTGGGCGGTGCCACCGCCCAGCTCAGGAGGTGTCACCGCCCAGCCAGGCGGTTCCACCGCCTGGCTCTCCGGTTCACTTGGTTTGGCTTTCTTTTAGCCCAAACCAACTCTGACTTTGGCCCCAGTTGGCCCCTAACCAGGATATAGGCTTATCTTCTTAATCCTAATCCTAATTACAAGTGAACTACATAACAAAACACATCTTAAGCAATTTATTAACCGCGAACGTCAAGTTTTGTTCCGACGAGCTTTCTGACGAACTTCCTTCGACGGGGTCCAAGCACGCTCCCGAACTTGTGATGACTTTAAAGAGTAGCTGAGACTTCTCGGTGATCTCTGCGAACCTCCGACGATCTCTTCGGCGAACTTCCAACAGATTCCCGATTTCTTCTCGGTTGGTTCCGGCAGTATCTCCGACGATTCATCGAACTCTTAAAGGTTCATCAAACTCGACTCCGGTATTCTTGCTTTGTGTTTTCTGTTTATCGTAGTTAATCCTGCACACTTAACTCAATAATATGGATTAGATCAAATAACCTATCAATTGATTTTATCATCAAAATCCGAGATTCAACAACTTTAACTTGTGATCAAGCAAGATGCAGTTAAAGTAAGTCTATGAAGGAGTTTGAAGTTATGATGGAAATTATAATGTAAGCGTAAACTGAAATATAATGTTCATACGATAAAACTGATTTACGTCCAAACGCCAATTCGGATAATGCTGAACTTTGAAACATGATCGAAAATGCGCAAAAGGCAGTAAGCTAATGAGGAGGTTTGCAGTAAAGATAATATGCTCAATGTAAATGCAAACCGAGATTTAGAGTGGTTCGGTCAATCTTGACCTACATCCACTTTTGGCTTCCTCCACCGACGTGGTCACCGACATCCACTAGAGGCCTTCCTTCAATAGGCGAAGGCTAACCACCTTTTTACACTTTCACTCCTTTTGACGGGCTTAGGAGACAACCCTTACAGAATTTTCTTTCCTCTCTTGACAGATCAAAACTTGGAAGAAAAGAGGAAGGAGTGCTTTTAACTCATACAACACTTTTGAGCTCTAAAAATCATAGAGTAAGATCAGGATTTCGGTAGTTTTTGGTTGCTCTTTCATTGTTGAAAGGGTGGGGTATTTATAGGCCCCAACCCAGTTTGAATTCCGAGCTCAAAACTGTCAATTTCCGAAATTTCGGGGTCTGGTGGTTGCACTGCCTGACTGGGACGATTGCACCGCCTAGCAGAGCTTGAAGACTAAGCCTCTGGGCAGTGTCACCTCTTGTCAGGGGCGGTTGCACCTCCTGCCAGAGCTCGGAGACCGAGCTCAGGCGGTGCCACCACCTGACTTGGCCGGTTGCACTGCCCAGATAGAGCTCGAAGACTGAGCTCAAGCGATTGCACCTCTGTCAGAGGCGGTTGCACCGCCCAGTCAAAGCTCGGTGACTGAGTCTTGGGCGGTGCCACCGCCGACCCAGGCGGTGCCACCTCTAGCCAAGTAATCTAGGTCCGAATAGGCTGATCCATTTAGCCCAATTTGGATCTATCAAGGGCCCAATTGCCCCAAGATTAAGTTAATGGGTTCACCTCCCATTTCTAAATTAATCATCATGCTAACTACGAATTTCTTAAGACATTTACTACATCTTGCTCTGGTGCGTCAATCGCATCTTCCAGCGAGCTTCCGGCGAACTTCTGTCGATCATCCGATGAACCCTCGGTGATGCTCCTGCGGACTTCCGACAAACTCCTGGACTTGCGACGATCCACTTGGCAAGTTCCGACGAGCTTCTTTGGCAAGCTCCTAGACTTCTTGGATTTGTTCCCGTAAAACCTTTAACGACCGTCTGAACTTCCGTCGAATTCTCGAACCCCCAACGTGATCATAGTCTTGACTCCGACGTAACTCCTGTTGCATGTCTTACTTTCATCATAGTTAGTCCTGCACACTTATCTTAACATACGGATTAGATAACAAATGACAATTGATGCATCATCAAAATATGAGATTCAACAGAAATATCAAGTAATTCCAAAATAAATTAAGGGGGTTTTGATTACCTCATCGTTGAATGTTCTTAAGGCGTAGTTTGCCACCTTACCTTTCTTGATTTTCTCCTCGTCTTTGGAGGAGCTTGATTCATCCCAAGTTGTATTCTTTTTCTTGCGTTTAAAGAATGTAGTTCCGTTCTTTTTGCTTTTTAATTTTTATTTTATGAACTTTTTAGATTTCATTTATAGTTCTTATTCACCATCACTTGAGCTTATGCTCGAGTAGTCTTCAAATGTTCTATGTCCCAAATCCTTCCTATTCTTTGGAAAGTTGTTTTGTTCATCATGTGCATTGTGCACCATTTAATATGTCTTCAACAAACTAATTAGTTCTTTAAGTGAAAAAATATTTAAATATTTTATTTCTTGTATTGTCGTTACTTTTGATTCCCAAGCTTTAGAAAGTGATCGTAAAACTTTACTAACAAGTTCAAAATTCGAGAAACATTTGCCAAGAGCTTTTAAACCATTGACGATAACCGTAAAACGGGTTTATATGTCAACAATGGTTTCCCTCAGCTTCATTCGAAAAAGCTCGAAATCATGCATCAAAAAATTTACTTTAGATTCTCTTATACTGCTTATGCCTTCATGTATGATTTCAAGAGTGCGCAAAATATCGAAAGTCGTTTCGCACAAAAAAACCCGATTAAACTTCGTTTTATCTAAGGTGCAAAATAGAGTGTTCATAGCTCTAGTATTTAAAGAAAATGTCTTCTTCTCCAAATCATTCCAATCTTTCATTGGAAGAGAACACCTTTTAAAACCAGATTCAACAATGTGCCATAAATTCAAATCCAACGAAAGCAAGAAAACTCTAATTCGAGTTTTCCAATAAATGTATCCATCCCATTGAAGAAGGGAGGACGAATGAGAGAGTGACCCTCTTGAATGCCGAAAAGAGCCATTTCTCTAGGGTGTTAATATAAGTGAGAAATAACGAGGCTCTGATACCAACTATTAGGATTAAGAGCACTAAGAGGGGGGGGGGGTGAATTAGTGCAGCGGAAAACTTTTGACGATTCAAACAACGTTCATACGTTGAAATCCAATTTCGACGTAAAAGTCGTTTCATGCAGATAATAACTTTGAAAGCTTATGAAAACATATTTGAAGTAAAGTAAGGAAGGCAGTTTGTTGTTAAGATAAATAGCACAAAGGAAATGTAAACCAGATTTTAGAGTGGTTCGGTCAAACGTGACCTACATCCATTTTCGGCTTCCTCCTCCGACGAGGTTACTGGCGTCCACTAGAGGCCTTCCTTCAATAGGCAAAGGCCAACCACCCTTTTACAATTCCACTCCTTTTGACGAGCTTAGGAGACAACCCTTACAGAATTTCTCTCCTCTCTTGAACGATCAAAACTTCGAAGAAAAGAGGGAGGAGAACTTCTAGCATTTACAACACTTTTGAGCTCTAAAAATCACAGAGTAAGATTAGATTTTCGGTGCCCTTTCATGCAGGAAAGGGTGGGGTATATATAGGCCCCAAAGTGGTTTGTGTTAGGATCGGAGCGGCACTAAGAGGGGGGTGAATTAGTGCAGCGGTAAAATAACGTTGGTTTAAAAACTTTCGTATGATAAAAATCAATTTCGATGAAAATCAATTTTGGAAGCTTAATAACTTAGAAGCGTATGGAAGCATAGTGACTAAGTAAAGAAGTTTGCAGTATGTAAATGGCAAGAGTAGGATGCAAACCAGATAAAACAGCAGTTTTAAAGTGGTTCAGTCAAAATGACCTACATCCACTTGTGAAGCCTTCTTCGAAGAGGCTCCCAAATTCCACTAACAAATCTCTTTATAGGGGAAGGACTAATACCCCTCTTACAACCTTTACAAGTGGTTCACACTCTTACAATTCTTTTCAACATGATGGGAGGAGGTGAACACTCAAGCAATTTGAAAAACAAGACTTGCTAAGACTTTTCTAAGGCTCTTATCTCAAACTATTGCTTTGACAAAGGTTGTGTTCTCAGCTGAGAATTGAGGGGTATTTATAGGCCCCAAGAGGATTCAAATTTGGGCTCCAAAATTTGAATTCTCTTGGGTTTCCGAGGCTAGTAGTGCCACCACTCAGATCTCGGGTTCTAGGCAGTGCCATCGCCTAATCTGGTGGTGCCACCGCCTACACTATTTCAGCTCACTGGTTGGGTTCCAAACATGGCCCAAACCAGTCCGAACTCGAGCCCAATTGGCCCCTACTTGGGTTATAGGATTAACACCTAATCCTAACCCTAATTAATGTGCTAACTATGAATTTAAAGACATTTCCTAAACTATTACAAAGTCCACAAGTCAAGACTTCTTTCGGCGAGCTTTCGGCGAACTTCCGACGGTCTTCCGATAAACTCTCGGAAACTATTCTATGGACTCCCGGCAAGCTCCTGGACTTCACGATTTGATCTTAATGAGTTTCAACGAGCTTCTTCGGCAAGCTCTGATCTTTCTTGGTGAGCTTCCAAAAGACCCTTCGGCAAGCTCCCTACTCATTCTTGGCTAGTTCCAGCAACATTCTGCAAGTCATAGGTGCCCAGCAAGCCAATCACGTGAGTGATGGCACGTGTGACTTGATACAAAATCTTTTTGCTTATTATATTTTGGCGTATATCACTTTATAACTATTGCATAAATGCATATATATATATTGTGATATCCTTGGATTTGTGCAATGGGAATCGGATCGTGATGAGATCACGATAATGAGATCGATTCACCTTTAAACACATATCCTAAATAATCCCGGTCATAGGTTACTCGAGAGGGGACATCGTGATAACCGGATAGACCGGTGTCTTGTATACCGTCCATATGATGGATGTAGCTGGTCTCATAGCTGCTTTCGTGTAGGGACACTAGGGATACGATGCAGTGCTCATTAGAGAATGAGTTCAGCGATTGATCCGCTTTACGAATGCTTTGGATGGTTGATGATGCCTTATTGTCAAACAAATATTCCAGTAGTCCCAGTGGTGTATCTAGTCCTTAGACTTGAGACACCAAGGATGTCCTGTATGAGTGCTCCACTCTTTGATACCGAACTTATAGGTTTGGTCTGTCCCGAGATCTAGTACGAGTTGGTCATTGGGAGTAGTAGTCGACCTTCACGAGGGCTATTGAGTGTCGATAGAGGATCATCCACTCTCTCGGCGTCATGAGAGGAATATCCCATGTGTTCTTGCTCAGACCAATGCCGGCCAGGGGTCATTCGGGTTGAGAGAAAAGAGTTCTCCCGGAGAATCCGATTAGAAGCGAGACTTCGAGTAGAAACCGTATGGGTCCGACAACACCATGCTTTCGATATCACGGTCTCGGGATATTAGATGGATGAGGGACTATAGGTACATGGTAACTAAGGACGAGACAGGTCCAATGGATTGGATTCCCCAGATCGATGCGGGGACTACTGGCGTAGTGGCCTAATACGTCCGTGAGTCGATGAGTCGAGTGAATTATTACAGAGATAATAATTCACCGTTAGTTAAAAGGAGTTCGGCGGTATGACTCACGGCCAGCTCGATATTGGGCCTAGAGGGTCACACACATATGGTAGGCATTGCGATGAGTAGAGGTTCGGATATGAGATATCCGGACGGAGCCCTTGTCTTATTGGATGTAGATCCAATACCCACTAGGGAAGGACCCATTAGGGTTTGACACGGGATCTCTATAAATAGGAGGGATTCACAGACCTCATAGGCTAGAGTCTTTGCTTGCCTTTCCTATTCTCCTCTCCCTCTCCACCTCGAGGCCTGGAGTTTTGAGGAGGGTCGCCGCAACCCCTGTGTGGATCACCGCTAGAGAGGAGGGCGCTTGACCTCCTTCACCCTCTCCCTAAGGATCTGTAAGGAAACAGGGATATCTGATCTCCCTAGGTAACACAATCTCTATCGCCAGTTTTGTGTTTTCGGATTTTTTCAGCACCAATCTTACATCTACGGCGAACATCTTTTTTGAATCGAGGATTTTTGTTTTTTCTTGTTCTTCCATTGTCATATGATGTCGCCATGATTTCCCAACGGTGGTATCGAGCCGGGTTGTTCGTCGAATGATTGGTTTTGAACCTGCGTGTGTTTAGGAAGAATATTGACGTCAAAATCGTTGACGAAAAAGCGAAGGAAGGGCAACAGTTGCTACCCTCGATCTGCATGCACTGCAGACCACCACCCGGTACATGCCATGCCATGACCGGGCACCACCAGTCTTGGACGCATAAAGCCGCCTTCTGCCTGGCCGGCCGGCCGGGCGCTTGCTGGCAAAGCTTATGACTGCGGGCTAGCAGCCCCGGTAGAAAGCGCCATGCGATATTGACCCGTGAGGCAGAGGCGCCATGGGCGGCAGCGGCCATGTCGAGAACACCCATGAGGCGGCGGCGCGTGGTCGCGCCCCAATGGCAAAAACCCGCAAGGGCGGCCGCCAATGGAGGCAAAGACCGCCATGGGGCACTTGCCTCATGGGTAGAACCGCCATGGTATGATGGCGGCGGGGCGCCACCCGCAATGGCCAATGGCCAGCAACGGGCATGTGCCATCTGCAGCGAGGGCATCGGTGCTCGCCCTCGCCCTCGATAGGCCGCCAAATAGGTGGCGGCGGCGGCAACAACAGAGAGGATTTAGGGTTTTGGGAAAAGGACAGTTTTGCCCCCGTGAATTTGAGAAATTCCAGTTTATGTCTTTTGTCCAAATTACGAAAATACCCTTAGGAATTGAGAAATTCCCTACATGTCCCTGATTTCAGAAAAATATTAATTAATTAAAAGGTTTAGTTGATTATTATTTTTTATTATTATCTAGTAGTCCTACATGATGATGATTATTTATACATGTGATGTATGATGTGTGGACGGATGATCATGGACCGTGTGATGTGTGTACTTGTGATTATTATTATTGAGGTCTGCGAACCTCCATTATATTTCTCGTTTATTGACGGGCCTACGTGCCTATGATTAAGTTGTAATCACATAAGGAGGCGTAGCGGGAGCGTGGATGCGATAGCGGGACCCACGAGACGGACGATCGTGATGCATGGAGATGCATCAAGATGTCGACGGAACCGACGAGGACGAGATGGACGATCACAGGACATGGAGATGCACCGTTGCACACATAGATCTTGATGTGAGTGATTAGGCCTACTGGCTCGGGCCTAATCATATTAGGTTGCTTATACACATACTAGATATGTATATATATTTGCATGCGATGTAGATATATATTAAATATGTATATGTGTGACATGTCATATTAAGAGACCAAATTATAGAAACATCTCTCGATAATATTAAGTCGGTAAACGTGAGGCAATTAGATTGACCCACGTGGCCTTCCTTCAAGCATGGTAGGAACCCATTCCCTGTAGGTTGAGTTGGTCGAGTCCCTCGAGACTCACCTATATCGCGATTAAACTATCTTGCTTACGACATAGAGATGTCACCGGTGACCTAAGGACATGGTATGCTTGGTCGAGTCCCTCGAGGGTATATCATCAAATCGGGACTCATCTTGTAACGAAGGTGTTGACTTAACCGAAAGCATCATGGTTGGTCGAGTCCCTCGAGGCCATGGTGATTCTGGAGGCCGAAACAGGGCGAGAATCACAAGGAGTTGTGATCGGCAAGAGTTGCCTACCTTTTAGGCTTAGTGTGATTGGTCGAGTCCCTCGAGGTTACACTAAGACGCTGATTGAATCTTGATCCCCACTAGAAGTTTGTTTGAGACTTCCGTTTCACGCGTCTTTGAGGGTGTCGCGTGACTTCGTTAGTAAAATAGTGGGAGCATATTAAGATAGAAGTCCATATCTTGATAGTTTATTTCTTGCAAAATCTGCATGTTATTCATTTCGCTACATCTTTATTTTCAGAAAATGTCGCTTTCAAATCCCTTTTACGTGGCATACTTGATGTCAACCGCCTTTATCGGTCCAAATTATACTTTGATTGGCTCCAGAATCGAGAATTATTCTCAAATGGAGAAAATCATATCGTCCTTGATACTGATGATGCCTACGCCCAAGAAGGGGCAAGCGAGGATGAGATCGCTCGTTACGTGAAGTACATTGATGACTCCACTCTTGCTCGATTGCTATATGTTGGGCTCTATGACTCCAGAAGTTCAGAGACAACATGAAAAGATGGATACTAGATCCATTCTCCTACATGTCCGAAAAATTGTTTGAGGAACAGGGAAGGACTCAACGATATGAGATATCCAAGAGCCTTTTCCTCGCTAGGATGACCGAGGGGACACCGGTTCAGAACCATGTCCTAAAGATGATTGAGTGGATAGAGAAACTCCGTGTCTAGGAATGGTCCTAGAGGATAACTTATGTGTGGACATTGTGCTTCAGTCCCTACCATATTCCTTTTCACAGTTCATAATGAATTTTAATATGAACAAGCTTGAGGTGACTCTCCCAGAGCTCCTCAATATGTTGAGGGAGGCAGAGAGTACTATTAAGAAAGAGAAGCCAGTTCTCTAATCGGGTGAGACCGAAAAGAAAAAGAAAGCGAAAAGGTCCCTTAAGAAGGGAAAGGGCAAGGGCAAACAAGGTAAAGCAAAGGTTGCTAAGAAAGACCCAACAAAGGACAAAGGCCATTAGCTTCCAATCGTGGTAAAGATGGGCATTGGAAGAGAAACTGCAAAGAGTACCTTGCAGAAAGGGCTAAACAAAAGCTTGATGAAGCTTCACATTACATTCATGATCACTCCATTTGTCGGACTCTTATGATAACACATGGGTATTGGATACCGTAGTGCTTATCATATATGCAATTTGTTGCAGGTTTTGGCAAGGCCTAGGAGACTACACAGAGGCTTAGATGGACCTCAAGATGGGTAATGGAGCAAAAGTTGTCAGTATTAGTCGCTGTTGGCGGTCGCCCACATCCGCCTAGTGGAGCTTTTATTGCATTAGATGTATGTTATTTTGTTCCTTCTATTATCAAAAACATTATCTCCATTTCATGTTTAACAGTTAGTGGATATAAATTTGTTTTTGAGAACAATGATTGTTCGATATTATTAGATGATAAGATCATCACGAAAGGAACATTGCATAATGGTTTATTTATGTTAGACACCACTCCACATATCATGAATGTAAATATGTCCAAAAGGAAACGAGATGAGTTGAATAGTGCATACCTGTGGCATTGTAGGCTAGGTCACATCCATGAAAGAAGGATTCAAAAGTTGCTAAATGATGGATATCTAGATCCATTCGACTATGTGTCATATACAACTTGTGTGCCTTGCATTCGTGGAAAACTGACCAAATCTCCATTTAGTAGAACTGGAGAGAGAGCCAATGAGTTGTTGGAACTCATACATAGTGATGTATGTGGACCCATGTCAACTCATAATATTGGAGGTTACTCCTACTTCATTACATTTATTGATGATTTCTCAAGGTATGGATATGTGTACTTACTGAAGTACAAGTCCGAGGCCTTTGAGAAATTCAGAGAGTATAAGAATGAGGTAGAGAACCAGACTGGAAAGAGTATCAAAACTCTTCGATCAGATCGAGGAGGTAAATACTTAAGTACAGAGTTTACTCAGTTCCTCAAGGACCATGGGATATTATCCCAATGGACATCTCCTTATACACCTCAGCTCAATGGTGTCTCTGAAAGGAGAAATCGTACATTATTAGATATGGTACGGTCCATGATGAGTTTCGCTGACCTACCTATCTCATTAGGGGATATGCCCTAGAAACCGCAAACTTACCTTTCGAACGAGTTCCAACTAAGTCGGGTAGTGTCTACACCAAATGAGATATGGAAAGGGAAGAAGCCTGATCTTAAGGTTGTTAAGATCCGGGGCTGCCCCTGCCCATGTTAGAAGACACAACCCCATAAGTTAGAATCAAGGACGAGCGATGCAAATTTGTGGGATACCCCAAGGAAACTTGTGGGTATTATTTCTATCATCTCGAGGACCAAAAGGTCTTTGTAGCTAAGAGAGCAATGTTCCTTGAGAAGGAACACATTCTTGACGAGACAAAGGGGAGAATGATAGAATTGAGCGAGGTTGGAGAACCAAGCTCAAGCACCACTCTACATGACAGAAATGCATTTCGGTACCTAATACACAAGTATCAACTTTACGCAGGTCCGATAGAGTATCACATCCTCCCGAGAGATATGTGGGACATATTAGAGCAAAGGATGTAGAGGATATTGATCCTCAGGACCTACGAGGAGGCTATTATAAGTATAGACTCCGAAGTGGAAAGAAGCCATGAATTAAAGAGATGGATTCTATGTACTCCAATAAGGTTTTCGAACCTAGTTGATGCACCCGAAGGTATTGTACCCATCGGTTTGCAAGTGGATCTTTAAGAAAAAGATCGGAGTAGATGGAAAGGTAGAGACCTATAAAGCAAGGCTAGTGGCTAAGGAGTATCGTCAAAGGCAAGGTGTTGACTACTGACGAAACTTTCTCACCCGTAGCAATGCTAAAAATCCATCGTAATTCTATTGGCTATTGCAGCACACTATGATTATGAGATCCGCGGATGGATGTGAAAACCGCATTCCTCAACGGGAACCTCGAGGAGGAGGTGTATATGATGCAACCCGAGGGATTCGTGTCCAAGAACTGCCCGTGATAAGGTGTGTAGGTTGCTTAGATCCATTTATGGACTAAAAGCAAGCTTCCCGAAGTTGGAACATAAGATTTGATGAGGCAATCAGATCTTATGACTTAGATTAAGAACGAAGATGAGCCTTGTGTATAAAGAAAGGTAAGTGGGAGCTATCACCTTTTTGGTGTTATATGTGGATGACATCCTCATCATTGGGAATGACATAGGAATGCTATCCACAAGAAAGGCTTGGTTATCTAGACACTTCTCCATGAAGGACTTAGGGGAAGCATCTTATATCTTGGGGATTAGAATCTATAGAGATAGATCCAAGAGGATGCTTGGCTAGTCCCAAATTCAGTACATAGAAACTATTGTCAAAAGGTTTGGCATGGAAAATTCCAAGAGAGGTCTCATACCGATGAGACATGGGATATCGCTTTCTGAGAATATGTCCCCAAAGACTCCAGAAAGAAAGGGCTAACATGGATATGATACCTTATGCCTCAAAGAATAGGGTCTATCATGTATGTCATGCTATGTACTAGGCCCGATATAGCGCATGCTCGAAAGTGTCACGTAGGTATCAGCGGATCTATGCTTGGAGCACCGGAAGCAAGAAAGTGTATCCTTAAGTACTTGAGAAGGACTAAGGATCTTTTACTAGTATATGGAGGTAATAGCCTTAAGGTTGAAGGCTACACCGACTCAAGTTTTCAGTCCGATGTCGATGATAGCAAGTCAATTCAGGGGGTATGTGTACACCTTGAATGGAGGAGCAAGTGTCTTTGGAAGAGTTCCAAGCAAGATACCACTGGCGACTCGACCACGACCCTGAATACATTGCTGCATCGATGCAGCAAAAGAGGGAGTCCGGGTGAAGAAGTTCATCACAGATTTGGGAGTCGATACGATAGCGACAAGTCGACTTCCTTTATATTCACGACGTATGGGGTGATTACTCAAATAAGGGAACCCGGGTCTCATCGAAGTGTTCGAGGAGTTCCAACTTATAAGAGAGATCGTAACCCGAGGAGATGTAGCAAAGGAAAAGAGTTTCATCCGAAGATAACATTGCAGATCCACCGACAAAGCCGTTGTCTCATTTTTTGTCTTTGAAGCGTCTGAGGGTCCGATGGGGATCGAACACATAGGTGATTGGCTTTAGGTCAAGTGGGAGATTGCTAGTCATAGGTGCCCGGCAAGCCAATCACGTGAGTGATGGCACGTGTGACTTGATACAGAATCTTTTTTTTATTATATTTTTTAGTATATCACTTTATAACTATTGCATAAATGCATATATATATTGTGATATCCTTGGATTTGTGCAATAGGGAATTGGATCGGATGAGATCACGATAATGAGATCGATTCACCTTTAAACACATATCCTAAATAATCCCGGTCATAGGTTACTCGAGAGGGACATCGTGATAACCTGATAGACCGGTGTCTTTGTATACCCGTCCATATGATGGATGCAGCTGGTCTCATGGCTGCTCGTGTAGGGACACTAGGGATACTGATGCAGTGCTCGTTGGAGAATGAGTTCATTTGATTGATCCGCTTACGGAATCTTTGGATGGTTGATGATGCCTTATTGTCAAACAAATTCCGTAGTCCTAGTGGTATATCTCGGTCCTTAGACTTGAGACACCAAGGATATCCTGTATGAGTGCTCCACTCTTTGATACCGGACTTATAGGTTTGGCTGTCCCGGATCTAGTACTGGTGGTCATTGGGAGTGGTAGTCGACCTTCACGAGGGCTATTGAGTGTCGATAGAGGATCATCCACTCTCTACGTCATGAGAGGAATATCCTATGTGTTCTTGCTGGACAAATGCCCGCCGGTCATTCGGGGTTGAGAGAAAAGAGTTCTCCTGGAGAATCCGATTAGAGCGAGACTCGGTAGAAACCGTATGGGTCGACAACACCATGCTTTCGATATACGGTCTCCGGGATATTAGATGGATGAGGGACTATAGGTACATGGTAACTAGGGACGCGGTCCAATGGATTGGATTCCCCAGATCGTCACGGGGACTACTGGCATAGTGGCCTAGTAATGTCCGTGGTCGATGAGTCGAAAGTGAATTATTACAGATAATAATTCACCGAAGTTAGAAGGAGTTCTGACGGTATGACTCACGGCCATTCGATATTGGGCCTAGAGGGTCACACACATATGGTAGGCATTGCGATGAGTAGAGGTTCGGATATGAGATATCCGGGAGCCTGTCTTATTGGATGCAGATCCAATACCCACTAGGGAAGGACCCATTAGGGTTTGACACGGGATCTCTATAAATAGGAGGGATTCACGACCTCATAGGCTAGAGTCTTTGCTTGCCTTTCCTATTCTCCTCTCCCTCTCCACCTCGAGGCACGAGTTTTTGAGGAGGGTCGCCAAACCCCTACGTGTGGATCACCGCTAGAGAGGAGGCACGCTTGACCTCCTTCACCCTCTCCTAAGGATCTGTAAGGAAACAGGGATATACGATCTCCCTAGGTAACACAATCTCTATACGCAGTTTTGTGTTTTTGGATTTTTACGCACCAATCTTCGCACGATGACGAACATCTTTTTGGGAATCGAGGATTTTTGTTTTCTTGTTCTTCCGCTGCGCATATGATGTCGCCCCCATGATTTCCCAACACATTCCCGACGAACCTTCGAACTTCCGTCGAACTCTCGAACTCCCAACGAATCCTTCGCGCTTGACTCTGACACTTGTTTCGCTTTATGTCTTTGTCATTATCGTAGTTATTCCTGCACACACAAACTAAAACTCTACTCTGATCTAGACAATTATTACAACGCGAATTGACATTCTACTGCCCTGCACGTCATTGGTTGGCGCTTCGTCCGATTCTTCAGTGCATCATCCTCTCTTGCGGCTTGTTGCCCAAACGGTGGTTGACCTCCGTAACCCCGATATCCTTGGTGCAATTCCGCTCTCCTTGGCTCGATATGTAGGGAAATCCTTCGGGGTGACATCATATACACAGTGGAAGAACAAGAAAAACAAAATCCCCGATTCCCAAAGAGATGTTCGTCGTCGTGCGAATATTGGTACGCAAAAATCTGCGAAACATGAAACTACGTATAGAGTAGATTGTGTTACCTAGGGAGATCGTATATCCCTGTTTCCTTACAGATCCTTAGGAGAGGGTGAAGGAGGTCAAGCGTCCTCCTCTCTAGCGGTGATCCACACAGCAGGGTTGCGACGATGCTCCTCAAAACTCCAGACCTACTCTGAGGTGGAGATGGAGAGGAGAATAGGAAAAGGCAAACAAAAGCTCTCTAGCCCATGGGGCTCTGAATCACTCTTATTTATAGAGGTCCCCACAAACCCTAATGGGTCCTCCCTAGTGGGTATTGGATCTGCATCCAATAAGACAAAGGGCTCCGTCGGATATCTCATATCCCAACCTCTATTCATCATGAATGCCTACCATATGTGTGTGACCCTCTCTAGGCCCCAATATCGAGCTGGCCGTGAGTCATACTGTCGAGAACTCCTTCTAACTTCAAAGAATTATTATCTCTGTAATAATTCACTTGACTCATCGACTCTGGACGTGCTTTAGGCCACTACTGCCAGAAGTCCCAAGACGATCTGGGGAATCCAATCCATTAGACCTGCTGCCCTCGCCCACCATGTACCTATAGTCCCTCATCCATCTAATATGCCAAAGACCATATATCGAGCATGGTGTTGTCAGACCCACACGGTTTCTTCTCGAGTCTCGCTCTAATCGGATTCTCCCGGAGAACTCTTTCTCTCTCAACCCGAATGACTCTGGCTAGGGATTTGTCTGAGCAAGAACACATGGGATATTCCTCTCATGACGCCGAGTGTGGATGATCCTCTATCGACACTCAATAGCCCTCGTAAGGTCGACTACCACTCCCAATGACCAGTTGTACTAGATTTAGGACAGCCAAACCTATAAGTCTGGTATCAAAGAGTGGAGCACTCATACAGGACATCCTTGGTGTCTCAAGTCTAAGGACCAGATACACCACTAGGAACTACGGAATCGCTGTCTGACAATAAGGCATCATCAACCATCCAGCATTCCGTAAGCGGATCAATCAGTGAACTCATTCTCCAATGAGTACCTGTACTGTATTCTTAGTGTCCCCAAGGAGAAGGAGTTGTAAGAGGGTGGTTGGTCTTCGTCCATTGAAGGAAAACCTTTAGTAGACGCCGATGGCCTCAACAAGAAGGAATCGGGAGTGGACATAGGTCACGACAACCGAACCACTATAAATCTGGTGTGATCTCTACTTTATCATTCCTATTCTACTTTTTCTTCATAGTGCTTATTAACTTGGCTGCTTATTCCCCTTCACACCTTCTTTATGATTAATGCATTTCTGATATGGGTTTAAATTGAAACAAAATTTTTGATTCGACGTAATATTTTCATAAGCACTAATTCAACCCACCTTCTTTGAGTGCTAACTTGATCCGAATAATCATGGAGTTTGAGAAAGATCTCTTGCTTATAATTGTCAGGTAAATATTTTAACTTTCACCCATATCACGATCTTATTCTTCCTCTAACATTCTCTTTGTTTCTTCAAATTTTTCCACCAAAATGATGCATTTCGTATGAGTTTGAGTACCACAAGTTTTACTTCTTTTGTTCTGGTAGTTCATGAAAATCAAAAATTCTTTTTACTGTATTAAACCAATCGATAAAGTCATCAATATTTATTTTACCTTCAAACTCTAGAATATCCAATCTTGGGTTGTATTTGTTCTACCACTCATCTTAGACTCCATGTCTTGCCCAAAATCTTCTTGACTCTCTTGGATGTGGAGATGTATCATCATCAAAAGTAAACTTTTGGACATCAATTTCATGCTGATTGTTTCTACTTTGAAGTTCTTCAATTATTTCAGTTTTTTTCTTGTAGACTACGCAACAATCTTCGTAGCTACAGCCTCAACGAATCAATATCATCTTCATGGCCACTACTTTCACCAACTATATTTTTTCTATTCCGCCTTATCATGATCTCTAACCTTTAGCTCTGATACCAAACTAATACCGGGAGATAATGCAGAATAGATTTCGGAAGAAAGATAAAAGTAGGAAAGGAATGAACTCACGATAAAACTTTAATAAGATTGAAAAGAAAGCTCACAACCAAGTTTAAAATCACAAAGGGATACAGAAAGATCAATACCCTAAGGATAATAAACATAGAAACAGAACTATAAACAAAAGACTCATCACTCAAGAACGCATCCAAGAGATACAGAGTTTAAGAGAGCACTCCAAAAGAGCTTCTACCAATATCATCAATTTCTAAAATTTTTTCTAACCCTTAAATATCAAAATAAGTACTAATGCATGAAACAACCCCTCAGGAATTTTGAAATTAAGTATTTTACAGTAGGTAACTAACTTCTTTAATGCATTCCTTGATCATGAAGAAAAGCACCTTGAAACAACTGTAACTTTATCCAAAGAACGTGCTCATGAGCTATCACATTTGAGTGGGCTGAGTTGAAATCTATGAGCCAATATTATGGGCTGAAAAATATATCATAGTATCAGCAAGGTCCATATGAGCATATTGTAGCAAATTAGGTATTCCCGTGTCACAAGAGATACAAAGTTTAAGAGAGCACTCCAAGAGAGCTTTTGTCAATATCATCAGTTTCTAAAACTCTTTCTAACCTTAAAACACCAAAATAAGTACTAGTGCATGAAATAACCCTTCGTGCATAAGGAATTACAAGATTAAGTGTTATACAGTTGGTAACTAACCCCTTTAATGTGTTCCTTAGTCATAAAGAAAAGTACATTCAAATAGTTTTAACTTTATGTAAGGTATATGCTCATGAGCTGTCATATTTAAGTAAGTTGAGTTGAAGACTATAAGATAATATTATGGGCTAAAAAAAAATCATGACGTCAGTAAGGTTCATATGAGTTAATAAATTACGCACTACGGAGTTTTTCTTTTCTTTCCTTCTCTCGCCGATCTAGTAGTGCCTATGTGAGAGACTATGGAAGGGGTTGATTTTATTATAGTTGCTGCTGTCTTTGGATGTCAAGGATAAAGACAAAGCACTAGGTTTGTATCGTAAAATTCCATTCTATCGTAGGCTGAAAGGAGGCTTTCTTCCTCTTCTCATCTTCTTCTATTATTGCTCTTGTCCAAAAGGTTAATTAAAAAATAATATAAACCCACTTTTAGATCTGTGCTTAATTATTGAAAATTTACTTGCAATAGGACTACAAATTAGCTTCTAAAAATGTTAGGGAATTATTGTGGATCCATTCATTATTTTTAAATTTTGTATATTCAATCGTTTTCTTCATTGGACTTTTTTCTCAAATTCAACTAATACCATTTGCAAGTATAATTATTAAATGTCCATTTCGTGTAAAGAAAATCTTATATCATTTCCTTCTTATTTTATAGTAGTTGATAAATGAATGCATGCATTGTTTGTGCGAAAAAAAAAACATCTATAAATAAAAATATATGATTGATTGCACCCTCTCAGTCACATACTTCACATTTGTTCGAGTAAAATACTTTAGTTGAAATGAATTGTTCAACCATAAATATTTACGCCCTCTCATTCAAGTGCGCCCTCTAATTCAATTTCAGGACGCACCAATTTAACATTGTTTTCCACAGTTCGTATCTAAAGCATCAGCCAACTCAAGATTGCACTACTGGAGACGTCATTAATACTCGATGTCATTGAAAAGAAAAAAACCACTAGATGTTAGGGCAAGACACAGGACTTGTCCAAGATTATATAGAAAGAGATATGATGGTATTTGGCACATCTACATATCAACGATTGAATCGATTCTAGAACTTTAAACAAAATAGTAAATGAAGGAAAGAAGCATTTCACACATGGTCGTTTGAGAAAAGTCTGAGAATCAACTAGAGGAACCTTGAAGTATGGCAAGGACCTTCATTAGTTTGCAGACATTGTAGCAATTCAACACTGCAAATATCTAACCTTTACATGCTCGAGGTGCCAATAAACTACACCATCACTGTGTTTTTAAAAAGTGAGAAGAAATTTCCATTACACTCAAACTTGTCATCCAATGAGAGTCCTAGGATATCTCAACAGAGACCACGACCACCACAGTTGGAACAACATCAAAATACCACCCAGTTACAGCATACTACACTATACAACGGTATGTTTCATGATGCCCAGTGAGCTCTCCATTGTACGTGACCTTCACAACCTGTCCCTTCTCAAACCCATAGTATCGAGCAACAGCATCACTCTTGAGCATGCGAGGCAACTGCAAAACCAATATCCATACAATTGTTGTGAATTAAAGACAAGAATTTTGATGCTATGAAGGGAACCATTGGTTAAAAACAAACTCTGTTTGATCATATCCAAGTGCTAGAGCAAACCTTAACCAAATTATTGATGATAAGAAAAAGCTAAATAACCCACTTTGAGTCCAGATATATGTCACCATTCTCTTATATTTGCAGTCCGCTTTTTGCTCATCCAAAGACCAAACACATTGGCATGATATGACAGAATTACCAACATTTTTAACAGTTTCTTAAAAATGAAAAATTTCTTGATCTAGCATTATACAGACAGAAGCAGGAAAATACATCAATACATCATAGGATACCACAATCTAACATTATACAAACAGAAGGAGAAACAAACATCATAGGGTACCACATAATCTAGTGAATGAAATGAATGTATCATTGTCTGACACTAATTATGATGAGCTTAGCTTGGATCTAAAGTCACCAAACTTATGGAGACCTAGTATTCCCTGGCACTTTGCGCAATGAAAATCAACTCTAAGCTTCATTGGAATTGAAATAAAACACCAGTCTGACAGCAAAAGAATCTGTACGGGTCACCACCAATCCCACCAGTTGACCATGTCCAATACCATATCATTTCTATATGCTTTACAATTATAAAAAATACAAAAACCAAAGTAGAAACCAGTTCCTAGATCACTAACTTGTCTTAATCAGAAAATATAATCACCAATCTAGAGAGTAGTCATCTTGATCGCTCAGAAAACATATTTTCTTTAGCAAGGAACATAGATAGTCAAGAGTCTTACTCTAAGGTTATTGCTATGGAAAAAAAGAGTCATTCGTTTTAATTCATCAATATAAGCCTCATTCGTTTTAATTCATCAATATAAGACTTATCATCTATAATTTATTTGATAAAAGATTTCCTCTCACCAATTACTACAAAAATATACCTTTAAAAGTTATGTTTTAGAGAACATAACCAAAATCTAGCTATATGTCCTAAAACAGTACCTGTGCCTCCACCTCAACTACCTCACCGTCGTCATCGACTCATCCGCTGCATGATTTCCCACTTCCTTTCCTGCAACTGACCACATTTGAATTTCATTTGGTGTATAATCAATTCCTTCATGAGTAGCCTTAGCTGCAAAGGTGTGCTAGCTTACTCTTAAGATCAGGGACGTGACTGTTAAGAGTCTTACTCTTAAGGTTTTTGCTATGGAAAAAAAAGATTCATTTTAATTCATCAATATAAGACTTATCATCTCTAATTTATTTGGTAAAAGATTTCATCTCACCAAATACTACAAAAATATACCTTTAAAAGTTATGTTTTAGAGAACATAACTAAAATCTATCTATATGTCCTATACAATACCTGCCCCTCCACCTCAACTATCTCACTGTCGTCCTTGACTCTTGACTCATCTGTTGCATGATTGCTTCATGAGTAGCCTTAGCTGCAAAGCTGTGTTAGCTTACTCTTAAGATCAGGGATGTGACTATTAAGAGTTGTGGCTTTTCTAGTCTCTTTTTTCTAGGTATGTGGTCTTATTCTTAGGATTTATCTCAACACATTTTATATGTTAACCAGAAAGCACCTGTGTACTCTGCCACTATGCTTCTACATGTTTTAATATAAACAACTTGTTGAAACATTAACTAGTTAAAGTCTATAATATCATTTATATAGCAAAAGACATACTCCTCGTGTAGAGCATCCAGCTCATAACCTATTTATAGGTTCTTTCAGTTTAAATTAGTTCCATAACTTCAGGTGTTTATCTTTTGAAGATTAACCCTTTAGGTACAATTTCCAACATGATATATGTTTCAGTTACCAGACACAGGTTGGTCCCAGCAACATCGGTACATGTCTGGGACATCATGCCAGTGTAGCAACACATGGTATACAGTGTTGGGAGGCATGTGCCGCAGTCCGTGCTACAGACCCGATAGGCCATCGGACTGGTATGTAACAGTCCAGGCAAAACATAGAACCATGGAATCCAAATAATTATTATGTTTAGTCTTTCAGTTCAGTGTCCAATCATTATTCCATTTAATGTTTTAGCTCAGATCTACTAGTTACTCGTGAGCATTTATCAAGACACTGCCTACATATTCTCTTTTCTCATATACGATTAGACACGAAATTAAATGTATCCAAATTCCTAATCTAAATAGACACATTATTACAAAGAAACACTACTTCAAAAATTTATTAGCCTCCCCCAAGTATAAGGTAGAGGACTTACCTTTCAAATGCTTGTAGGAAAAATGCCACACAAATTTGAAACTCAAAAAATAAAAGAACTTTTGAATCAATATTGATATATGCTCATTATATCCTGGTTCAAGATGCCTTCAGCTATTGAAATCCTTACCTAATCTATTTTGGACTCATTTTCCACTTGTGGAATTTAGCAATCATTAAACAGAATCCTATTGATCGTTGAAAAAATTGTTTCAGTTTCTTGATCTTAAAATGAATCAACTTCATACCTGAACTCTTTCGGAACAAACAAACTGAATGCAAGATGTTCAATAGTTCACTACAAAACACTACAAACTGATTCAATAATGTAATCAAAATGCGATAATTTTCAATTGTCACGATAATAATTTTCAATTATCATTGCTATAAATAAAAACTGTGACAATTTTCAATTATCACAATGAAATCAAAGTTATACATAAAAATCAGTACAACTTGATTCAACAATTTCAAATTTATTGACCTAGTTCTCACTTCTCAAAGCATATATCCTTCCAAGACATTAACCAGGACTGATGGTATGGCATCTGATGCTACAATAACTGTGGCTCCTGCCTCAAGTGAGCCTAGCCTAGATGACAGGCGACAATTTGAGAGCTTCAGGCTGCGGTGTACCGATCAAATTAAACTACCTGATTTGAGCATTAATGGGATGTGATGGTTGTCACTAACTTGCCTGTGAACCTATTTAATGACTCTGGTCCCTCTTCCATAACATCTGAGAGCAAAGTGTTTGATGACCCCATCTCACCTAACCAATGTGATGGTGGGAGACCTGGGCAAGGCACCAATGGTGGAAGACTTGCTGATAATGAAGGTTCTTAAGGATTCCTAGGATCAAATTGTTCTGCTTGAACCTTTTGCATAGTCACCTTCCTATTTCCAGTAGATTGTTTCAAAGTGGAGTTAGTAGCACCTTTGTTTGTCTTGTGTTGCATGGAGCAAGAGCCTATTTATCACTGCTTCTTCTTTTGCCCTTTCTCAGCTTATCTTTGGTAACTTTTTCAACTCAGATTGGGTGTTCAACTTTCTCATTTTAAAAACCACATATTGGTAAATGGCTGGATGAGGCAGATTGGTGCCCCTACTGGTAGGAACCTTAGGATCACGACATGGGACTGTTTTCAAACTTTGAATCAAGAGAAGTCAAGATAATCAAATTAATTTCTTTAGTTTCCAAAGAGTCATGAATATTCATTTCACAATAATTCCAAGATGAATTCTGAGATATTTATGGTATGAATTATACATCATTTAAAATCTTATTAAATTAGGAATCGAACGCATTTTACAAAATGCGATTTGGAACTTTTTTAGAGAAAGTTATGCTTCATTCTCTCTGCAAAGGTCCTGTTGGGTTCTCTACCAAGATTGGAAGAAGGTTCTTCTCACCTTTTCAAGTCCCTTGATGACTTTTAGTTATTCTATAGCTCTTTAATTAGTTTTTATTTATTTTAAATCTTAAAAGTGGTGGAGAAGTTAATCACCATCACTATACATACCTCATGATTGTAAATCTTGAAGACATAGAGTGTTTTGAATACAAGTTGTGTTTCTTGAGGTGTTATCTCTTTGGTGGATTCCTTAGAGCGATGAGTTCTTAAACCCTATATCCCTAGTTAAAATAGTTTGGAAGTGTTAAAGGTGTTTTTAAGATTGAAGTCAAATCAAAATCAAAATCACAATTGAGCCTTCGAGCTCTCCTCATTCCAAAGAAAAAGATGGATCATGATAAGTGTGTAGAAAGCATAGCTATAAATAAGATTACTATTGACTATCGGTTTCCTATTCCTCGTATAGATGATCTTCTTGACCAACTTGAAGAGGTAACTATATTCTCCAATATTGATCTTTGCAGTGGCGATCATGAAATCTGTACAAGACCCAAAAATGAATAAAAAACAACATTCAAATAAGGGATGGTCTCTATGAATAGATGGTAATGCCATTTGATCTCTCAAACGCTCCTAATACATTTTTGTGCCTCATAAATCATATTTTTTGAACATCTTATTGAAAAATTTGTTATCATATACTTTGATGATATTCTTATCTATAACAATAATGAGGAGCAACATCTGCAACATCTTCGTAAGGTTTTTATTACTTTGTGAAAGCTAACATGAAGAAATATAAATTTTCAGTGATAACCTCATTTTTTTAGGCTATATTATATCTATAGATGAAATCAAGATAGATCCTAGCAAAGTGGAAGCTATACTGAAATCCAGAGCTTTCATATATCTTTTTATCATTCATGGTCTGATCTCTTTTTATCGATGATCTATAAAAGGATTCAATTCTATTGTGGCTCTAATCACAAATATGCTTGAAAGGAGATGGTTTCAAATGGACAAATAAGGTCCAAAAGAGCTTTGAGATTCTAAAAAGCAAGGTAACTGAAGCTCCTATCCTAATACTCCCAAATTTTGATGAAGTTTTCGAAGTTGAATGTGATGCTTTGGGAATTGGCGTTGTTTGTAGTCAAGAAGTAAACTAATTACTTTCTTTAGTGAAAAGTTGAGAATTAATGGAGCTTTAAATTATTGGAATCATTACCTACTTCCAAAACTATTAGTGCTTTACTCTGATTATGAAGCTTTGAAATACATCAATAGTCAGCAATATGCTACATGAGTTGAGTTTTTCCAAGCCTATAACTTTACTATCAAGCATAAGTTTGGTATTGAAAATATTATTGTTGATGTCCTTAAGCAGAAAATACTCCTTAATTGCAAGTAAACATTGTGGGGTCTGAAATCCTAAGAGAGCTTTATATATATATCCTTATTTCAAGGAAATTTGGAAAAAGTGTGAAAGTGGCAATCATAATCATTCCTACTTCACGATGGTTATCTTTTCAGGATTAATCGTCTTTGCATTCCTCGATGTTCTTTAAGAGAATCTATCATTAAGGAAGCTCATGCTAGTGGGTTAGGTGGTCACTTTGGAAGAGACAAAATTTGAACGCTTGTGCAGGAAAATCTTTATTGGCCAAAAATGGACAAAGATGTAAGATGGTACATGGAACGTTATAAAATTTGTCAAATTGAAAAAGTCATAAGCAAAATTCATGGTAATGCTCCTTAGGAGGATGTTAGCCAGAATTTTGTTGTAGGTTTACCCAAAATCCAGAGGAACAAAGTATCAATTATGGTTGTCATGGATCAGTTTTCTAAAATGACACATTTTATTCCTTGCAATAAGACATTGGATGCATCTAATATTGCTAACTTATATTTTTGTGAAATTGTGAATCTCCATGGTATTCCTAATACATTGTTTCTGACATAGATTCAAAATTCTTGAGCCATTTTTTGCATACTCTTTGGAGGAAATTGGGAACAAATCTTCTTTTCAATTCATCTTACCGTCCGTAACTTGATGATCAAACTGAAGTTTTCAATCAAAGTTTGAGAATTTTTAAGAAGCTATAGGGTAAAAACATTCGTCAGTGGGATCTTCTTTTGGCTCACCTAGGACTTTCTCCACTATTGCACAATTATAAATCCAAGGGATTAGCACAGCCTTCAAGTATTGGAAGCATCAGCCCTTCCATCCTCCAGCTGGCCCTAGCCATGAGAAGAGAACAGGAGAGATTCCATCGAGTTCAAGCTTACGGCTGCAGATCCTCCTTCCTCTGGTTCTAGAGGCCAAAACTCTTCTTCATGCTTCATCCAACATCTTCAGCAACTTCTACCTTCTGCCGCAACCTCATCAGCAGTGTAGAACAAGAAGACCGAAACCGGTAGTAATTTTGCTGAGAGTAACTAGTTTATTGTCAAGTACAGCATGTTCTTGTAGCACAAGTCATCTTTCATCGTTCTTTTAGTCTTTGCTTAGTCCTTTGTATTTTGTAGTAGGCACTTTTAATTCAAAACAATAGAGTTCTTTTTGGTTTTACACTTTTTCTACAGTGAGCTTTCACTCCACCACAAAACAACATACGACCCGTGTTTAGCTTGAACTCGAGTCCAAACCTCATATGGATTAGGTAGTATCAGAGCAACGATCCTTGGCATATGGATGGTTACCACGAGGCAAGGATGCGAGGTGTCAAGTGAAGAGCTATAAGAGTTGGAGTTCAAACCTCAATCACCGACGAAAAAAGGTGACGACAGGATGGCAACCAATAATTCAGCACCTTCGACTGACCTTGCTGCCCAAATCGCAATCTTATTGCAATATATGGAGAACATGATGGGTTGGATATGAGCCCAAACCAACAATAAAGTCTTGGTCATTCCGAGTCGAGGCTTGCATCGACAAACCCTTCTATGACGACTCATTAACGTCGAGGTATTGGATGCATAGTTGGATCAACTTGACACCTATTTTGAACTCTATGGTTACAATAGTGAAGATAAAGTCACGTTTGTTCAATTCAAGTTGACAGGTGATGCACTTGCTTAGCAGAACACATACCTTCAAATACCTATGGCATTGAAGAAGTAACACAGGCACAATTCAAAAGGCTTCTTCGTTAAGAATTCTACCTGATGGGGTATATTAAAGATCAATGACGGAAGTGGCACTACCTATGCCAAGGTCGGGATCAATGAAAGAGTATACCACCAAATTCTGATGACAAGCAATAACACTCGAGGTTTCTCTCTAGGATCACCCGACAATAATGAAGTATACCTCTGGTCTTCATGCACTAATTAATATTTAGTTGAGCCTTTTCAAAGTTAATGATATCATGAACACAAGTGTGATGGCGATGACAATCGAGAAAAAGAACCAATTCCACAACGAGAAAAATGCAAAGAAGGCCAAAGGAGGTTACCCGAAGGTCAAGAAGAATACTGGGAATGGTAAAACCTCTTCTTCTCAAAGAAGAGTGATCTATTTTGTGAGCATGGAAGAATTGCAAGTCACAATAAAGAGAAGTGTTGGAAGGTTCACCCCAAACTCTTCCTAAATAAGTGAAAGAAGAACGATTAAAGTTGACGAACGACAACTGCAACCATCAATGATGACTTAACCGAACTTGCACCGGTTTAACATCTAGATCCGAGTCTATCACTGATGGCTAGACTAAAGGTTATAGACTCAGATCCAACCCCTAGTCCAAAGGTTCGAGAAGTAGCCCAAAGTATCCACAACTCTTCACTAAAACCAATGGGCTTCGTCCTAGATATGCGATTGAGCACAAAATTCAACTTATCTTCGATGCACCTTTGTCAAATCTTAACATGTATCGGAATTCAATTTTGGTGAACAAAGAAATTCATGGATTTTTATTTCAAGAAATAATTTAAACTAAAGTCAACTCCATGATATTCTAAGATATTATGGATATTCTAGCTTGGGCAAGGTAATATGATATAATAAGGCAAATCACCTTTAATCTAAAAAATAAAAACCATGACAATTTCATAACAAAGAAACAACCAAAAAAGGGTGTGTCCCTCAGTATAATTTATTTTTTCCAACCATTAGAAGGGATAAAGTAAGAGTCATTAAGAGTGAAATTTAACAACTAAGTTGGAACCATCATTTGCTCTCTACCTGGATGTCCTCCACGTTATACTTTGCTATGAGCTTTTCTTTCTCTTCTGCAGCAAGTAAGACATGCCTTGGTTTCAAAACGTGCTTTGTGATATTGACCAGCAATTCTGTTATCTGATATTGAAAAGCAAATTAAGCATCAGGAAGAAAATAACAGAAATTTCTTAAGTGTACTTTAAATTATAAGAGGCAAAATAAAGAAACAAAAATGAATAAGGATGGGCATTGAACGAGTTTTTTATTAAGCTGAGTTGGTTTCATATAAATATAACATGTTAGCACTTAGTTTGGAGACTGTGGACCTTGATTTATGAAAGCATTACAGTAACCTTTTACTATAAATATGAAATTTTTATATAACTAATACATAATTTTTCTGCAGACATCAGCAAAAGATCCAGATTTACTTTGACTCTTAACAACTAATGTCTAATAAGGATTAATAGTCCAAATTATGTTATAATTGAAACACAAAATAAACATCGGAAGTTCTGACTTGATTTCTTACACTGAAATGCAATAAATATGTCTCTGTTCCAAAATAAAATATATGAAATTCTAATTAAATAGTTAACGACGAATGCTCACAAGCTAAGTATCTGTATTATTGCTGACAGCAGAAAAGCAAGTACATACATGTTGGTATATCTAGATAAATTAATATTTTGAGCTTTTCCCAAAGAAAGGGATCAAATGAAAACCATAAAGAAGTCATAAATTTTGAGCAGTGGAGAGTACTTGAAATATCTCCAGTCTGAATTTGAAAATCTCTTCAGTAAGTTCTCGAGCTTTGGATGTCATTTTACTTTGTAACACTAATATTAACCCAGTCAAGTGTTCTTTGCTAACCCAGCTGTATATTTCACGCACAGTTGACAACTTGAAAGGTTCAATTCCACAGAAGATGACAAGAAGCTGAAGAAGAAAATTTGTTAAGCCGAAACGAAGTCATTTCCATACCAAAAGATGCAGAATTTTAATAAAAGAAAAACAAAAAAGGACATCTCCATATCAGGAACAAACAGAAGCTGTTTACTGCTGCAAACAGTTGCTTACACAGCAGTGAATATACATCTCTTTACTGCATCCATGCCTTTGGCAGCTGTTTACTGCTGCAAACAGTTGTTTACACAGCAGTAAATATTTACGTAGCAGTAATAGACAGCTGTTCACTGCATTCGTGGCTCAACTGCAGTAGGTGCCATAACCTTTGTCATAGCCACACCATGATGGAAAACCATCAGGCATTATAAAGGATTTCCGAAAAATTTATTCTAGGTAAAGAAATCAATAAAAAATCATCAATTAGTTGGCCTAGAATATCTAAAAATTGTGTTGAAAATTGATATATCTTTTGGTCTTTCTAGGTGCTAACCTAGGAACTCCTTTTGCATTAAGTGCACTTTTGTATTAAGTGCACTCCTTCACTATTTAGGTATCCTAAAAGCCACATTTTGGAATTCTAAAAGACATACATGTTTTCTAGATGATTACTCTTGGGAATCATTGCCTGCATTTGATTGTATAAAGGCTCCTAAATGCCTATAAATACTGAGGCTTATCAATGAATCAAACACTTCAGAATCGAGTCTTTTACACTCCTCTCTTGCTATCTTGCTCTCTTGCTTTCTCTCAACTTCTCTTTTCTCTCTATTTTGTTCTACATCAATTTGATATCAAAACCATCAAGAAACCTGCCTTGTAACCAATTGGATTCCAACTAGCAACAAAAACTTTAATCAACACTCAAGGATCTTTGCACCTCCAACGTCAACTCCTTGCAAATGGAGTTGGACTTTGGGGTGACTATCCCTACGAAATTGGTGGACTTAGCTCTCGATACCTGATAACTTTTTCGAAAACTTCACTAATATTTTTGTCGAAAAGAAAAATCATATATTTCTTTATATCATGGTTTTCATTGCTTCTCCCCTTGTTTCTCCTTTCTTTTTTTTTTTAATCATCCTCTCTCTCTCTCCTTTAGCTACAACTATAGTACCACTAAAATTTAAACCTTTGAAAGTTGTCCAAAGAAAGACAAAAATTGAGAAAAAAGAAGTGAGAACCATTTAAACATTACATTTCTACCTTGTGCATTGCAATAATTAACAACCTCGTTACCAAAAGACAAATTGTTGATAGTATTAGAATCATGACTAAGCAAGATGAAAACCAAACCAATTTTGATGAATCCCTAAACCAACAGAGTGAGGTAAACACCCATGGGACCAATTTTGATGAATCCCTAAACTAACAGAGTGAGATAGACACCCATAGCACCAAACTAGTAGATCATAACACAATGTTGAACTAGTTATGTGACTAAATGACCCAAGTCCTAAGAGTTCCCCAACACCTTAAAAAACAGCCTATGAGTAAGGAGGTTGATGAGTTGGTGTCGGTGAACACGTTCACTCTTCACAATCCATAACTTCAAATCAAGAAATTTTGCCCACTCTCCAAGCTCGATTTCGAACCTATTCATAAGCATGCTCCAACAATTCCTGAGGACCAAACTTTTGATCTTAATGATGAATTTCTAGAACCTACTAGAAATCCACAAACCCGAGTAATGAGCCGACGAGTTTGGTTTGCTGACAATCTAGCGAAAATGGCTAGAGTCAAAGTGAATATTGTTAGGATCCCTTTATTTTTTGAGCTTTTGAATAATGTTTCGTTGAGTTTGTTTAATTCGATAAGAGTCGGATAGGGGTTTATTTAATATTTATTTTTTATTATTAAGAGTCCAAGTCCTAGTGGACTTTAGGTGAAACTCTATAAATAGGGATGTATCTGTTACTTTTAACCTATCAATGAAATATTATCCAATCTTTTGACAAACCCTAGGAGGCCGATCCCCTCGAAGCGATCATCCCTTTTCTCCCTCTTCTACGATAAAACACTAGGGGTCTTCTCATTTGGTATCAAAGCAGCGATCTTCGACGTTCCCGCTGTAATTTCTCATATCACTTCATCGTCTCAACCATCATCATCTCAAAAAAAAAAAAAGTTGCAGCCCGCAACCACACCATCCCGCTCAAGCGAGAAAGGGGGGCTCATCCCACCTTTAGCCGTAATCATCCTCAATCGCGGCTTCACCAAAGACAATGCTGCTAGCGTCCCATCCCGCCGCAGTCGCGCGACCGCTTCCCAGCCCTCAGCAACCGCTGTTTCTCGTTGCTCCTAACCCTCGGCATTTTCGCCCCTCAGTCGCGCTTCATACCGTCGCTGCTTCTCGACTAGCGATCATCGTTGTCGCTACTTCTAAGCTAGCGATCACCGTCATCGTTGCTTCCTAGCCACAGTCCATCGTCGCCCGCCTCCCAATCGGAACCCTCGCTGCCTCCCCTTAGGTCACAACCGCTCGCGACAACATTTTCGCTCCTCAGTCGCACCTCATCCCGCCGCTGCTTCCCGGCCAGGGATCACCGGCGTCGTTGCTTCCCGACTAGTGATCATCGCCACTGCTGCTTCCTGGCCAGAGTCCACCGTCGCCCGCCTCCCAATCGGAACCCTCACTGCCTCCCCTTGGGTTGCAGCCGCAACCGCTCAACTATCCCTCACAACGATTGAAACAAGGCAACACTGTCTCGGTCGACGCCTGCTTCCCAACCACAACCCTCGCTGCCTCCCCTTGGGTCCCAACCACAGCCACTCGTGCGACGCTTTTGCCTCCAGCCGCGCGTGCACCAACCGCAGCGAGCCCTCACACTACTCTCGGCATCCGCTTCCTCAGCTGCCTCGCAACGATCCCTCACGTCCTCAACACCACTCCCAGCCGCGCCACCACCGCTGCCTCCTAGCCTCGACAGTAGTGTCCTCCTCGCAACGACCGATTCCTCACACCCTCAACATAAGCTTCACAACAACTGCACTGAATAGGATAGTGTTGATGCCCTTGACTAAACAACAAAAACAAGAGTTGGGGATTACAAATCTACAGTCCTATGCAATGGCTACCGATAATTCAGTAAAAGCTCAACCGGAAGCCTTGGAAACCATAATTGAGAACCAACTACAAGAAACACTTAGTGATTTCAAAAAGAGCCTACTGGAGAGCTTCAGCAAGATTTAACAAGATGAAAGTTCAAGTTTTATATTGAACCGATTTGGAGACACAGGAAAAAGGAACCAAAAACATAACACAAGCTACTGATGCATGAAGGTGGAATTTCCAAGATGAGAAGATGGAGATCCGACTAGTTGGATCTCCAGGGCAAAAAAAATTTTCTATTTTCATAGAACTTCAGAAGAATTGAAGGTGGAAATAGCCTCAATCCAGCTAGATGGAGATGCAATCCAATTGTATGATTAGTACGAAACTTGTCATGGGATTCCCTCGTGGGAGAAATTCAAGAGAGGACTTCTTAGTCGCTTTGAACCATCTGAATACGAGAATGTTGATGGGCAACTCGTCAAAATTCGTCATACTTCCACAATGTTAGAATATCAGAGCAGATTTGAACAATTATGAAATCAAGCCAGAGATTAGTCTGAATGACAACTGGTGGGTACATTTATCGAAGGACTTAATCCAGATATCCGGTGTGAAGTCAAAGCTCGCCAACCCCGCACTATGACAGCCGCAATATCATTTGCATGTTTACATGAAGAAAAAATCAGCAAGGAAAATCATCGAAAAAGAATTGACAACAAACATATGATCAAAAAGCCACCCGCCCCATCTATTCCCAACCGGAACTCTAACACCTGAAGACTAACCCGAGAAGAACTCAAGGAAAGATCAGGGAAGGGTTTATGCTGGCACTGTGATAAAAAGTGGAGTAGGGAGCACCGATGTAACAAGGGCAACTTCTGATGATTGAACCAGTTGGGGAGGAACTGGAAGCTAACCATGTGGACTCCGATCATGAAAGTATGGATTCTGATGAAGATGTTGGACCTATCATACATACAATGCATGCATTAGCCAACTACTCTAACCCGCAAACTATAAAAGTTAGAGGAACTTTGGAACATCAGCATGTTACAGTTTTGATTGATACTACTGGTAGCACTAATAATTTTATGGACAGTAAGGTTGCTGACCGATTGGCCTACCACATTGAAGGTTGTAACAAATTCGAAGTAAAGATCGCTGATGGACAAATTTTAACTTGTGATAGCAAATGTTCGAAGATAAAGTTGATTATACAGGGCCAAGAGTTACTTGTAGACTTTTTTTTTTGCTACCCTTGGAAGACTTCGAAGTGGTGTTTGGAATTGAATGGCTATCAACCCTGAGTGATGTTTCTTAGAATTTTTCCAAACTAATCATGAAGTTTTTTATTAATGGAAAGCAAGTGATCATAAAGGGAAGAAGTGGAAGTAAGGTCACAACTGCCACTAGCCATCGAATGAAGAGGGTTCTTCAGAAGACTGCAACGACAACTACACCAAAAGATCGACCTATTGCTTACACTATTATGAAGTGGAGACCGAACTTGATCAACGTCTTGTGATGCGCCACAAATATCCTATAACTGAAGTGCTTAAAGAGAAACTCCCCGAGTTTGATGCTGCTCAGCCTTGAGGACAAGGCTGATTTAAAGGGGGAGGAATTGTTATGATCCTTTTATTTTCTGAGCTTTTGAATAATGTTTTGTTGAGTTTGTTTAGTTCAGTAAGAGTCGGATAGGGGTTTATTTAATATTTATTTATTACTATTAAGAATCCAAGTCTTGGTGAACTCTAGGTGGAACTCTATAAATAGGGATGTATCTGTTTCTTTTAATCTATCAATGAAATATTATCTAGTCTTTTGACAAACCCTAGGAGGCCGATCACCTCGAAGTAATCAAGGAAGTCGATCCCCTCGAAGCGATCATCCCTTTTCTCCCTCTTCTTCTACGATAAAACCCTAGGGGTCTTATCAAATATATTGAACATGTACGATTGGTAAAAATAAAATCGGTAAGGTCAGCAAGGAAATATTAGCAACATGTTCAACATAGCCTCGAGCACCGTTGAGAGCCTCTCATCACTCAATGGGAAGTCATGAAACAAAAACTTTAAAAATATTTGGCAACTTACTTTCAGAGCCAATTGATTGAACAATTGTTAAACCTTAGACAGTTATATTCTAGTGTGATAGAGTATTTGGCCTGATGTGAGGAACTTTTACTCTGGTGTAAAATAGCGAAAGACCAAATTATCACTGTCCGAAGATTTTTAATAGGTTAAGGTTTGACATCCAATAGGAAGTCTCCCTTAGTTTTCCCGACACCATAAAACAAGCTTCCCGATAAGCCCTTGAGATTGAGAAGTTAATTAAACTTTATCCAATTCGTCGAGCATCATCTCAACCTCTCGAGAATAAAACTATTTCCTAATCTACCCCAAGTAGTTACTTTGTCAAGTCAAAAATCCCCACTACTAGCAATCTTGGCCCTACCATGAATCACCCAACTCATTCAACCACCGATTCTCAAACTAGTTTGTCTTCAATCCAATGTCATTATTGTCAAAATACCGATCACATTGCCTCTCGTGTCCTCAACGTACTCTTACCTTAAAACAAGCACTAGAGGATCAAATCAAGTAAGTAGTCCAAGTAGTTGAACCCGAAACCTACTCAGGTGACAAAAATGAACTAGAAATTGAAGATGCCCATGTTAATGTTGCTTGCGTTATTCGCTCTACTGCTAATGATTCCAATGAATTGAAGAGGTCAAGTATCTTCCTTTTATCCGAAGCAAGGAAAGAACTTATTAGTTATAGATAAGGATAGCACTCTAAACGTAGTCTCAAAATCTGCTTTCAAGGAACTAAACCTTAAGGTTAAGTCACATCCAACCCCATTCAAAGTAGTCTGGATTGACAAAACCACTTTACCCGTGATTGAGAGATGTCTGGTACCAATCAAAATAGGCAATTACCAAGATGAGATTTACTATGACGTTATATTAATGGACGTTTCCCACATTCTTTTAGGTCGGTCTTGGTTGTATGACCTTAATATTACTAATCATAGAAGAGAAAATACCTATCTTTCGATACAAAGGCAAAAACATCATCCTGCAACCAGCAGAACCGTTAGAAAAGGACATATCAGAAACTCTCAAGTCTCTTCCACAAACCCCAACCACCAAGGGACTCCACTTACTGGATTCTAAATCTTTTGAAATAAAAAGCCTAGACAACAAATTTTGTGGCTATTATAGCTAGAGAAATTCCTGACCCTTGCACTATTCCTACCCTAAATCCTAAGGTTAAATCCTTATTAGATTAATTCTCGGATGTCATAACTCAAAATTACCTAATGAGCTACCACCCTTACAGGAAATCCAACATGCCATTGACCTTGTCCCAAGATCATAGCTCCCTAATCTCCCACATTATAGGATGAATCCTAAGGAGAGAGTCCAATTAAACAAGCAAGTTGAAGAACTTCCGGCTAAAGGATTTGTGTGACACAATCTCAATCATTGCGCTATCCCTACCTTGCTAACCTCTAAGAAAGATGGGTCTCGGAGGATGCGTATCGATAGTTGAGCGATCAACAAAAATAACAATAAAACATCGCTTCTCGATCCCTCGACTTGAGGATATGCTAGATCTCCTCGCTGGATCTCGTTGGTTTTCAAAACTTAACTTGAGGATATGCTAGCCTAAAACCCTTTTTGAGGTTTCAAGTTTCCATGGATTAGTCTCTTTCTCTTTCTCTTGTAATCATGTAATGTTAATCATCATTAATAATGGTCTATAGTCTATAAATTTGAAGATCATTAACTTTCTTAAAGGAAATTATTGGATATTTATTATAAATTTTCTTTTACTTTGGCATTTTTATTATTGGATTTGGACATTATAGTACTTTGGCACTTTAAATGAATGTAATTTGATGGTTTGATGGTGATATTTATAACATAAAGTGACATAAAACTCATGTAATTTCCAATTTATATTTTAGTGATCATATTTCTCCTTAATTATATAGTTTTTAAATTTTGAATATTTAAGAGTGTCTCGCTTACGCTCGGTCAAGTGCCTCTAGTGTTTTGGCACCTTGGTGCATTTTAGCACCTAGCGCCTTTGACTACACTCGTCTTTGAATTATGTTAGCAAGTTATGATTCAAAATGCATAGGAAGTTTAATTATAAATTGTATAAGCATAAAGAAAGTATTTGATATCCATGCAGGTATTAAATGTATAAAGAATATATATATTTAAAATAAAATATTTATTTATGATAAGTTTTGATAGCATATGATTAGTTCTTAATTTTTCAGATTTGAGAAGTAGCTCATTTTTTTATATTGATAGAAGAATGAATCAAAATTTTGGGGTATGATTATGCATTTAGATTTATTTTGTATATATGTTATTTGGATTAAAATATTATATACTATGAAGGAGTCAAATTTATTGAACAATGTCTAATGGATGAATTGTCAATGGGTTAAAATATGTAATAAATGCTATGTGAAAATAAATTAGGATTGCAGTACTGTAGCATTGTCGACTTTCTACTAGGCCGGGGCATTACAATTTTTAAATGTTGTTACACTGTTTTTGGGTCCTATTTGAAAAATGCCCGTGCAACTTAGATTTATTTTTATCCAAAAATACCAATATTTTTATAAATCCTTGGAAATATCTAATAATGCCTATAACAATAAAGTTGTAACTCCCAACTATTTGGGATCGGCTATATGGATATTTTATTGCTATTAAAATTTATAAAAAAATCACATGTTTATTTAAGAGTATTTAAATCTTTATTTATAACTCATATTAAAGTCTCTTTAGGTATTTTTTTTGGCTCTTATCAGTAATTATTTCACTTCTTCTAACTACGGTATTCGTAGATCTCCTAAATACATGTTCATACTATCTTAAATAATTGTCTCTCATTTTATCCCCTATTAGAACAATACCAAATTATTCACGAATAAAAATATTTTTTTCCTATCTTTCCTCGTAACTCCATACATCAATCGCAACATTCTCATCTCAATTCTAATGAATCTCTAATTGATCTTTTTTTTTAACTTTTAGGCCATTAAAGGACATATATTTAGTTAATTTAGCCTAAAAAGCTATAGATTTTTATTTATTTTATTTTTATCAATTAAAGGTGAAAGTACAAGGTTTTTTAGTAAAAATTTTAATAAAACCTTGAAAATTCAAGTGAAGCTTTAAATGACCACTTTTCTATTTTTTCTATTTTGAGTTAATTAATTACTTAAAAGGTTGAATTTTTTTTATTATTTTCACTTTTCACCAATTTAACTTTTTTCCTAAAGGTTTCATAAAACCTTAAAAAATGTCTTATGAAGACCTAACTAACCTTTTTTTTTTTTAGGTCTTCAAAAGACTTATTTCTAGTTAATTTAACCCTTAAAATCTGAAATTTTTATATTTTCTCATTTTTTGCATGTCACAACCTAATTTTATCAAGCGTATGACCAAAGCGTTAATCATCTCAGCACCTTCAAACCACTAGGGTGACACTAGGCTGAATGGGGCTATCATACAAAGTTGGACTCTGATTTGTAATTATAATCTTGTACGCAAAGTGTGTAGGTTTGCCATGCACAAAATCAGGTGGCCATTACTGGACTTGTATGCCTTTTTAGTGTTCAAATTCCATATTTTCTCATATTCCTTGTTTTCTCCTTGCATTCCAACTATTTGTTAAATTGCTTAAATGATATGATTTTGAAAGAGACATTGGAACTTGTCTGTCACTCATCTTCGAAACCAATCAACTTTCCTTCTTTGCAAGTCCATAGGGACCTATGTGAGATTGCACTTAGGCTGACCCTTTGTGAATAGATATCAAAGGGTACGTGATGACTTAAGCAATTTCAGCTAAGCCTATGTCATTTAAATATGGGGAAAAAGCCAAAGGCCATAGATAGGTACTCTATCACTTGGTATAAATAGTACGAGAGATAAAAGGAGGTCATTGCTAATGTGGAGAAAGCAAACACTTATGTTGGTGTCATTAATCACAGATGGGATAGCTAGAAGCCTAGTGAACATAACAAGTAATAAGATATTTTTATTGTGCTTTGTATCAAGGATTGAAATATCGTACCGTACCGGAGTTTCGACATTCACTCGGTATGGTACAATACTATATACCGAGTGATATAACATTTGATATACCACTCGGTATATATATATATAAGGCGACGTCGCCGAAAAAGGTGATGTCGCCTTTTCCTTCTCCCACGCAAGGCGACGTCGTCTTTTATAAACATATTTATATATACATATATATATACATATATATATATATACATATATTCCATCCGGTAACGGGCGGTTTGTATACCGGTCAGCTGACGAACCGATACATACCAGTGATTTAAAAAGCACTAGGCGCCAAAAGACGCCAAGGTCCAAAAATGCTCGAAGCGCTAGGCGCTCGCCCGAGCGAAGCGAGGCACTAAAATATAAAAATATATAATATAATTAATATATATAATTATTTAAAATTTTAAATAAAAATATGCTATTAAATTAAGAAAATATAAGATACAAAATCATAATAATATATTATTAATCTATTAATAGTATTGAAAATTAATCATTTCAAATAAACATAATAATATTAACAGTATACAATATATGTATACTGTTAAAAGGAAGTGTAAAGGGGTGCTGAGCCTACTGACTGAGAAAAGAAGAAGAAGCAAATGAAGGCGGCGACAAATGGACAATGAGAGCAACAAATCCCAAATGAAAGAAATGGGAGGCACGAGCTTACGAAACGCAACAACGAGGCACGAAACCTGGCGGTAGCATGGAGCGGAGCGAGCGCGACAAACAAAGCGCGCGCTGGCAAATAAATGGGTGGCCGCGACAAATGGACAAATAAGCGTTCGGCGGCGGCAAATGAACGAAAACGAAGATCGGGATCGGATCGGGAGCAGCAGTGGCAAGGGTTAGGGTTCGATTGTCACTTATATCAGTTTTAGTTGGTTTGATTGAACCAACTAACCATCGGAGACCGAACCAGACCTAAAATCCTGGTTTGGTCGCCTTGGTTAACATAGGCGCTCTCTCGGCGCTGGCGCTGGCTTCGGCGAGCCAGCGGCGCCTATTTGAAGCCTTTGGGGAGATTAACGCAGGCGCCGCCTTTGCCTTGCCTTCGCCTAAGCTCCTAGGTGGCCTTGAAAGCTTTTTTAAATCGGCCGATACATTGTTAGAACCCTTGCGATTCTAAACTTGGGGTTGATCTCTTTTTAGGGGATCGGCCTCCTTGAACTCTATAGGGTTCCTCCCTCCAAGTCTTTGCTTTCAAAGGTCAGAGAAAAAGATTCATCTATTGCTTGTGAAAAGAGGAGGAATACATGGCTATTTATAGGGTTTCTAAACCCTAACACCTAATAGGACTCCTACTCAAGACTCCTTCTAACCAACTCCTAATAGACTTCTAATCAAGACTCCTATTTCTTTACAACTCCTAATTTATCTCTAAGAAACAATCTCCTAACCCTAGCCTAGGCCTCTTCACCTCTTTTTAATAGGGGTCTGGCTAGGTAGGTTTTACATGAATGTCCCTTCTCAATTAGGACTCTCCTAGCTAGAGTCCCAACAAACCCGCCCTCTTCAAATCGGCCTTGTCCTCGAGGTCGACGATTCATGAATTTTGGGAATTTGATCTTCAAGTCGTCCATAGTTCTCCCAAGTGGCATCTTCTATCGTAGGTTCACCCACCCATTAGCAGTAGTAGTGGGTCGTAGTCGCCGAGTCACGATTCGTCGATCAATAATGACACTTGGTCGGGTCCGGAGTTCTCCTTGATAGTCATATTTGGTGGGTGGCTTTGGGTCGTCTCCAAGAACCTATTTACAAATTTTGTCCGGCCGTTGATTTGCGGGTGATATCTTACTCCTTCAATTTAGTACCACATGATATAGAATAACTTTGTCCAAAATCTGCTTTCGTGAAGATGCAAGTAAAATTTATCATAAGCACAATCGTCCCTTATAGTGTAATTCTTTTTTGAGTCCCAATTGTAAATGAGCCACGGAGCTTGGTGCTTCCTCGCAATTTTTTTTATAATCTTACTTGTCTCCTAATCTTCCCGCCATTCCATCTTAATATTCTCAAGGATGTCACTGGCCTAAGTGAAACTACCGAAACTTCAACTTTTTCGGTAGTCATGAAAAAAGCGTCTGTCCGCAAGAATATTCTCTTTCCCTTTTGTAAGTTATTTCATAATCAAATCCAAGAAGTTTTGATACCCATTTTTTTTTCTTTCAGGGGATGATATCTTTCGCCCAAAAAAGTACTTGAGGCTTTTATGGTCAATTTTAATTTGAAATCGTCGACCATTCAAATAGGGTCTCCACCTCGTTGTTCATGGCAAGACAATAGCAAGCATCTCCTTATCATATATTGACTTATTTTGATGGGAGGGAGATAGAGTCTTGCTAGTGTATGTGAGTGGTCGACCATCTTCGTGAAACGGCTACAATTCCGACTTGAATCGTCGGTCTCAATGATGAAAGGGTCTATTGAAATCGGTAGCGCAAGCATCGGCGTCGTTGTCATGGTCGCCTTAAGTTTGTCGGCGCGTGAGGCTTTGTCCCACCATTGGAAAGCATCTTTTTTCGGTAAAGAAAGAAGTGAGTGGTGCAATCGATCTTCCCATAGTCCTTAACAAATTTTTGGTAGTAGCCCGTTAGTCCAAGGAACCCCGCATAATTTCATCGTTTGTAGGTTTCGGCCCGACCTTGCATTGCCTCAATTTTCTTGGGTCTATTGCCACTCCTTTTTTCGATATTATATGCCCAAGGTATTCTACTTTTTTTTGGAGAAAGTTGCACTTTGGTTGCTTTACAAAAAGAGTATTCTCCAAGGATCGTCCGTGATCCAGTAAATGCTAAAAGTGAGTCTCAAGAGAAGGGTCAGAAATGAGAATATCATTGAAAAATACCAAAGACAAATTTGCGAAGATAGCTCAAAAAAATATCATTCATGAGACTTTAAAAGGTTGAAGGAGCATTAGTGAGTCCAAAAGGCATTACTAAGAATTCATAATGGCCATTATGTGTGCGAAATGCGCTTTCACGGAATGTCATCGTCACATACCCGAATTTGGTGGTAACCGGATCGGAGGTCCAACTTCGCGAAGACTCGAGCTCCTTTTAATTCATCAAGAAGTTCATCCACCACTGGTATTAGGTACTTGTCCTTGACAAAGTGATGCCATTTAAAGCTCGGTAATCAATGCATATTCGCCATGTTCCATCCTTCTTGCATACAAGTAGCACCGGTGAAGAGTAGAGGTTGCAACTTGGTAGAATAACTCTGCTTTTGAGCATCTCTTTTACAATCCTTTTCTGCTTCATCCTTCCGAGATGTAGATATTGATATGGCCGTATTTTCTTTGGAGGTTTGTCCGAAAGAATCGTTATATAATGATCATGCCGATGGGTAAGAGGTAGGTTGTAAGGTTCACAAATATATTTGAAAATTCAGCAAGCAAAAGGAAGTAGGTTTGATCTTCAAATTCTATTGGCTCTCCCTTAGTTTGCTACTCAAGTTGTACCAAAAAATCATGGCATGCTTTATGCAAAATCTTCTCCATTTGTTGTGTGCAAATCATCGTTACGTCGCCCCCATGTTTCTCGCTCAAGATCACTGTTTCTCCCTTCAGAAAATTTCATAATTAGTTGCATAAAATTCCAAAAAAATATCATCTAATGTTGTCAACCATTTAATTATGAGCATGGCCTCATGATCATCAAGCGGAGAAGGAAGAAATCTGCAATTATCTCTTGGTTACTGCGAAAAATAGTTTCTCTTCTTGCGGGCTCCATCATACTTTTTAAATCCATCCATCGGCGATCTTAACATCAAACCTCGCCGCAATTCTCAATAGGTAAAGCTATCCGGACAAAGAACCTTCTTTTGTTTAGAAAGTTATTAGTCTTCGCCTGTCGATGAGAACAAGGATCGGTTGTTGTTTGAGAAGGCCTCCAACTTTCATCGTTTGGGTTTTGAGTAGCCTCGGCTGGTGCATGTACCGTAACTTCATGATTGATTGCTCTTCTTCTTACGTATCTTTTTCTTCATGTTCCGTGCTCTCTTTTGAATGTTCAATGACCTCTTCTTCTATTGGTTCAATCATAAGAAGTCTCCCTTTACTACTGATGATGCTCACGGCTCCACGGCTCGTCACAATGCCAACATAACGCCAGATATCGCTCCCCAAGCTCTTCTCCCGTTAACCTCTTTGGTGTAGGGACTTGGTCGACGGGGGGGGGCCGAGGGCTTCAATATTATTGGTTGAGGAGTGACCCTAGTCCTCCGAAGTTTCATGGTTCAATCGCTCCTCTTGATGTCGTCAAAAGAGATGGTCGCCATAAGCGTATATGGTTGTCGTGCTTTAACTTCTCCTCGGATCTCCTGCTTGAAGCCCTCAATGAAGGTCCTCAATAGTTTGTTTTTTGAGACCAATCATGAGTTTGATTAGATAACCTTTCAAACCCGGTTTGGTACTCTGAATGGTGGAGGTTTGTCGGATCTTTGCTAGTTGTCCGTCAATATTCTCGTGTCGGTTGGTTTGAAGCGTATCGCCCAGTCCTTCTTTGAATTGTTGCCATGCCACGAAAAGACTCCATATGTATGTTTAAAACCGGTCAAACCATCAGATAGCATCCCCTTCAAGATGTATAGCTGCAATTTTCACCATAGATGTATCTGTGATTTTGTGGTACCGAAAATATCGCTCCGCGCGCGAGATCCAACCAATCGGGTCTCCTTCTTCCCATCTAGGGAAGTCCACTCACATGCATGGATAGTTGAGGTTGGTCATAGAGTTTCTCCTCTCTTGGATGTCATATCTTTGGGCTTGGTGCGATTGGGCAAAGCTCTCTCCTTGATGTGATTTCTTCGGCTTAGTGGTCGGCCCAACTGAAGTTCTAGTAAGAGCATCCCAATCTTATCCTCCATTCGCCTCGAAGGCTTCAATTTAGCATTGAATACCTCCTCGATATCATAGTATATGTCATCTAATCTGTGATATCAAGATCTCTCTTTTTTTGTTGTGGGGTTAAAGGTATGTATTGGTTGAGAGAGGTGATGGTCGAAAGGGTTGGTAGATTGGTGGATGTAGGCAACTGGTTTAGGCTTGTTTTGTGGCTATTTTGGTGTGCAGTTGAGGGTGTGGTTTGGTAGAGTTTTAAGGTTGTAGATAAAAGTTTTGGATCTGTGGTAGATGGTAGCAAAGGTTTGGTAGAAATCAATGGAAGTTGCAAACGAAGTATGTGTCTTGTCTTGTAAGAGTAGAATTGTCGTCAAGAAAAACAACGGTTTCTCGGCGTAATTCCCACCAAAAACGAGAGAGAATTGAGGAGGGAATTGATAGCAAAATCACAATTTATATGACAGCAAGGATATCTAATTTAATCAAGAAAATTTCTACAGAAGATAACAAAGAAAGGAAATTGGTGCAAGTTATGATAGCAGAATTCTCGTCGAGAAATTCCAGCAGGTTCTGACGAAAAATTTGCAGCAATACAAAATCGTTTTTAGAGATGAATTTCTTTATAGATCAATCTTAGATGGAAGCCAAGATGATCTATGAAGTGTATAAAAATTTCATTCAAAAAAAGATTGCAAATAGATGGGTTAAGGCAACAATATGCGGCTGAAATTTTCTGCAGCACAGATTTTAAGTATAGCAGATTAGACGTAAAAGATCAGTGGTTTATATTGAGAATTTTTTTTATGAAACCAAAGGGAATCTGCTATTAGGAAATGAAAAAGATGTCATAAAAAATTTCTCAGAGATTTGGATAGAAAAAAACACAGTAGCAAGATCAAACAGACGGTGCTATACGGTTGGAATTCTGCAATGTATCTTTCGTCGTAGAGATGAAAACTTTATGACGAAAAGTATATGCAGCAATATAGGAATAATTTTTTTGGGATTTTCAAATAAGGATAACTAAATTGCAGCAGTAGTAAGGTAGAAAACCAGAACTTGTTGCAATTCACGAGGAGATCAAAGGATGATCCGTGGTGATGGAGATGACGATGGAATTTGACAACGATCTCTTAAGCAATTGTGGGAATTGCTTTGGGCGGTTGTGGAGGGTTAATGGATGGCTATGGAAGGGCAGCGAGACGCCAAGAACGCTGCTCTGATACCAGGTGTTAGAACCCTTGCAGATTCTAAACTTGGGGTTGATCTCTTTAGGGGATCGGCCTCCTTGGAACTCTATAGGGGTTCCTCCCTCCAAGTTGCTGCTTAAAGGCTGCAGAAAATTTTCATCTATTGCTTGTGAAAAGAGGAGGAATACATGGCTATTTATAGGGTTTCTAAACCCTAACTCCTAATAGGACTCCTACTCAAGACTCCTTCTAACCAACTCCTAATAGACTTCTAATCAAGACTCCTATTTCTTTACAACTCCTAATTTATCTCTAAGAAACAATCTCATAACCCTAGCCGGCCTCTTCACCTCTTTAATAGGGGTCGGCTTAGGTAGGTTTTACATGAATGTCCCTCTCAATTAGGACTCTCCTAGCTAGAGTCCTAACATACATACCACCCGGTACGGACAATATTATTTGAAATTGTATATCTTGCTTTATATACTTAAATAAACATTTCAAATATACATAACCTTGAAGACGTCTTCTTCATGAAGGTTATAAGCTAAATTTAGCATTACCTCTAAAATGTCATAATCTTGATTATGATGTGAAGCTACACAGCTACAATGCAAATGATGTTATATTAAGATGATGTGTTACTTATTAAAATATGAAGTTGATACTTACCAAGACTTTTGCAATTATTCATTAGTTTTTTGTGCTTGTGAAATTGAGGATGACCATTTCATGAGGCTCTCAACATGTTCAACAAAACCACCATCATATGGTATCAATATAACATGGATCCTAAAAATTCAATTAGCTACTAGAATTTGTCATGGATTTGCCTTAATTGAGTTGTTTGTCATAATTAGCCACTATAATTTGACATATTGCAGCTCCAATGTGCTTATATTGCTGACATTTGACATTTCTTTTATTTTTGGTCGCTATTGTACATACAAGAAAATCCACCATGGCATAAGCAACAAGGCTGATTTTGGTCGATTTTGAACCAGGGCTACTAGTGATCCACAATGCATTCTAGGGGTTGCACATTCAATAGAACTATGTGCAATAGAAACGTTGAAGGATCGAGCGAATTTGCTTTGTGGGAGGCTCGATAAAGGCATTGAAAGAAGATAGAATACATAAATAAAACAATCTAGATTGCTTCTTGAAAATGTATAGTAACTATGAAAACTACTTCGTGAGCAACAAGCTAAAACTTCTCGAGCTAAAGCTCAGACTTCTTGTGGCTACAACTTGTTGTTGCCACCCTCTTTCTTTCCTCCTCTCTATAGTATCAATGCCTCTCTCTAGGCTGCTACTGCCTCTATTTAATTGTTGTGTTCGAAGGGTTGTCACACCCTGCAATTTTTGGTTGTGGAGGGGAATAATCCTAACTCAGGTAGGACTCAATCGAAGTCCAACTCTCATTCTAATCCAAGTCCAACACAGATTGACTTGATTTGATCCTTTGGGCTGATCGAACTTGCACTTCGTGCTTGGGTTTGAGCCGACTAGATTTTGAGCTAAGTTAGAGTAGGATTTGAGCTGAGCTAGAGCTGAGTTGGAGGACCTTAACTGAGCTTATCATCCCTGATCAACAATTTGCTCAAGGTTATGAGTTGGGCTTTGATTAGAACGTCTCTCACATGGAATGTGGAAGAAAATTGCACCAACTTATAAAGCTAATTGGCTATTAACTTGAGGGAAATCATTTTAGCTAGTAGTTTAGGCCTATCAAGTTAATTGTTAGTTATCTCATCAAGCTATATGTGACTTGTTTTTAAAATTTTGATCTAGAGAACGCTTCAAGTATTGTTTCTCAAGCCATAAATATTATTGATGTGTCTTCATTGTCAAGCCATAAATATTAATGATGTGTCTTCATTGTTCTTACCATAGACTTCAAATCAAATCTAAGACCTCTTTGTTACCTCCAACCCCAAACTTATTACCCACCTGATGATGTTCAAGACCTTATCAATTTTATAGAAAAGAACAAACAAAATAGCTGATAGCAAGAGATGTGAAGCATCATAAAATCTCTATTGTTTCAATATGTTTTTGTTGACCATGTCATAGAACTAATGTCAATGGAAACCACGTTTACTTCAAATAAAAAGAAAAAAAATAAATTAGTTAATCAAGATGAATGATAACCACACTAATATAGCAACCAAATTATAGCTTGAAGTACATAAACACATTACATATCCTAAGGCATAATAGACAGGTAGCAAAATGAGATAAGAGAATTTTCTGGAATCAAAAGATGTGCATTATTCAGTTAGTGATTTCCCCTCATTTCAGTTGTGGAGACACAGTATCAACTAATGATCTATCCTCATTTCTTTAATTGCAAGGTATCAGAAATTGAAATATAGAAAAGAAAAAACCAAGGTTACTAACTGTCGATGGCATGTCCTACGGGTTGCACATTCAATAGAAACTATGTGCAATAGAAACAAGGATCCGGTGATCATGATCCTTCTTTCAAGCAAATTTACTCTTCATGGGAAGCTCGATAAAGGCACTGAAAGACAATAGAACACAAAGAGAAAATGATCTAGATTGTTTCTTGAAAAGGTATACCTAAACATGTAACTATGAAAAGAACTTCATAAGCAACAAGCTCGGACTTCTTGTGGCTCAACTTGTTGCTGCCTCCATCTTTCTTTCCTCCTCCCTCTGGGGTCAACACCTCTCTCTGGGCTACTGTTGCCTCTATTTGATTGCTGTGTTTTACGGGTTGTCGCACCCACCAATTTTTGGATATGGAGGGGAAGACTCTTAACTAGGGTTGGACTCTCATTCGAAGTCCAACTCTCATTTCAATCTGAGTTCAACTCAGATTGAGCTAGTTTGATCCTTTAGGCTGCTTGAACTTGAGCTAAGTTGGAGTAGAACATGAGCTGAGTTTGTGAGTTTGGCAGTCCCTGATTAAGGATTTGACTCTAGATTATGAGTTGGGCATTGATGAGAATGTGTCTCATATTGAATGTGGAGGAAAAGTCCACCAGTTTATAAAGCTAATTGGTTATTAACTTGAGCTTAATCATTTTAGCTAATAGTTTAGGCCTATCGAGTTAATTGTTAGTTATCTCATCAGGCGGAGTGTGACTAGTTTCTAAAAGTTCAATCTAGAGAATGCTTCATGTCTTGTTTCTCAAGCCATAAATATTATTGATGTGTCTTTGTTATTCTTACCATATACTTCAATGCAAATATAAGACCTATTTGTCACCTCCAACCTCAACCTTATTACGCACTTGGTGATGTTCAAGACCTTATCAATTTTATTGAAAAAAACAAACAAAATATCTGATAGCAAGAGATGTGCAGCTTCATAAAATCTCCATTGTTCAATATGTTTTTGTTGACCATGTTCTAGAACTCATTTCAATGGAAACCACTTTTACTTAACATAAAAAGGAAAAAATAAAATAGTTAATCAAGATGAAGGATAGCCACATTATCCTAAGGCACTACATATCCACATATGCTAAGGCACAATTGACAGGTAGCAAAGATGAGATAAGAGAATTTCCGGAATTGAAGATGTGAAATATTCAGTTGGCGATACTTCATTAAATATTCAATTGAGGGGAAACAGTATCAACTAATAATCTCCCCTCATTGAATTTCTTTAACTGCAAGGCATCGGACATCAAAATATAGAAAAGAAAAACCAACAAGAGCAACTAACTATGCAGTACATCTCACACTGACAATCATATACTATATCAACTCAAAATATTCAGATGCTAAAACAGTGGGAAATTGCAATAAAGAGAGGCAGAGTCTAAAACCAAGAATTAGGAGAATGTAAAGAAAGTTGAACCTCTCAAACTCCAAGATTCTCTCTGATCAACAAGACAGCGTACCGCCTTACGCAAGAAGAAGGCATGACCACATCTATGGATTTATGAAGCAAGCAGAGAACGAGGGAGAGGTACCTTTTTGGGGGGATTGGAGGGTATGGTGGTAGAGATCCTAAGGTCTTCGACCTTGGGGTTGTCACCAAACCGGGCGCGGAAGGCAGGGAGGCTGATGGCGAGGTCGTCGTCTGGAATCGGGAAGCCACGGTCCCGGAGCATCTCCAGCAGGGTACGCCGAGCCAGAAAGTATCGGTGACTCTCAACAGTTCCAGAGTCAACGAACGAGATCAGGCACTCTGGCATCACATCCGTTTCCATCTCTTCCATCTTCGTCTTTTCTTTCCTTCTTTCGTCTGTCCTGCCCTCGCCCTCGGGGTGGATGATAGTGGGATTAACAGAGGCCACGGACAAGCGCAAAAAGGGGCAAGCGAGCAAGGGAAAGCTCAGAATGTCATCTCCGCCTGTGTGTTCCCCTTCCCTTCCTAATCCCCCTAAGGTCGTCCGTTTCCGACCTCCGGATCCTCGTCCGAGCTCCTCCTCCGATCCTACTGACGCTGGGAAGGCGGCTTGTTCTGAGATCACCGGCAGCAAGGTTGTGGCTGCGATGGTGGCATCGACGCAGAATGCTGCGGCTCCATCTCTGGGAGGATCTGTGTTGGACAGAGCTAAATCCTCATCAGCCCCCCATCTCTTGCGCGAAGGTACTGCAGAACAGACCTAACCCTTCGTATCCCACCTTCGACTATTACTATGTCCCTCATTTATTGGCCGTTGGATGCAAGTAAATGATCTTCGAGATAAGTTCTCACCGGTGGATGAGTATCCCTCGGTTTGGAAATAAGGGTAATCCTGATATTTTGTAACCATGCTAACAATGTGGATTTCTGTTCAAAATAGAGGGGATTTTTTTCGTCGTTAGCCGATCAAACGAAGGAGATTTTTGAGGAATATGCCTACGCCCCCTTCTTCGCTTGTTCCAGAGCCGATCGACGAGTTGCAAATGGCGCT